>WOXC01003301.1:0-167500 GCA_011680675.1 Gymnobelideus leadbeateri
GTGTCCACAAGACACCCCAAAATTGGGAGACCAGTTTATTGGGTGCATCCCCTATGGAGAATGTGATGAAGATTTGGTTATTAGATTATAAATTCCTTGAAGGTGGATACTGTGTTGTTTTTTCCATCTTCTCTCAAGGGGCTTGCAAACAGTTGATACTTAAATCTTTGTTGAGTTAACATGAATGAGAATTACAGGATTCAAAGGGTTGAGATCTCCTGGTTGAGTGGGATACTCCCATTGATGACATTCCAGCTCCATGGAAACATTGTACGTTATCACAACCGAGATTGGAATAGCAGGAGGCTTTCCAAAGGTTTATTGTATCCACTATCTCTTTTTATCCTCAGGACCACAGTGTGACAGAGAAGTGAGGCAGGAATTGGGATCATATCCATCTTATGAGTCAATAAAGGCATAGGAAAAAGCAACTTGGAAAACTGACCCCTAGAACACAGATTCCCAGGCTCTCAAAGCAGGGCTCCCTCAACGTTAGCACTAAAATCACTCTCAGGCAGCCTGAGAGAATTCATGTAACATCACTGAGGACCAAGAGATTTTAGAAGCCTATACCTGCTTATAGACTGTTTTAATCTCTGCCTTCTCCAATCAATAAAAAATTATCAAGAGCTTCTTGACAATGTGTGAGGCTTTATGCCAAGGTCCTGCGGTTACAAAGAAAGGCAAAAACTAACCTGGACTTCAAGGAGCTTACATTTTAACATAATTCCCCCGTCAGTTCTATGCCTTCCCTCCTCCCTTCAAGCTAAGAATTAACTGCCATCCCCTTGGGACCTCTTTCTTCCAGAGAGTGGACCCCTTCCTGACTGAACTCCACAAAGTTTCCACACTTCTTCAGGATGCTATTCAGGAGTTTGAGAAGGGCAAGCCTCCCAAAGGAGTACAGGTGAGCACAGAAAACCAAACTAGGGATGCAAGGAACAAGTCCCAGCTAAAGTCTCACAGTCAGATTTTGCAATACCTATTTATTTACTTGGGAGATAGGACAGGAATTGCTGTCCCTATTTTACAGAGGAGGAAACTGAGTCCCAAAGAAGCAATTAAATATGGCTTATCAAGGGATACACAACAAGTCACTGATAGATCTCGGTCTCCAGTCTCCTATCCCCAGAGAAGGCAGCTAGCCAGTGAATCCTCCCTTCTGACCTGACAGTCTGAGCATCCCCAGATGTGTCAGAAAGGATACAGGTTTGGTCTGAGTCTTCCAGATATTGAAGGTCTTATAGAATGAGCTGTAGATCAGTGGAGCTAGAGAGAAGGAGTGTGCTCAGTGAAAACTGGTGACTTGACTGAATTTGGAAAGATGCCAGGAGCCACCAAAGACTGACCCTGGGGAGCTTAAGGGTCCCTTATGCTATCTGAACATAGCTCTTCTACAGCCTGAGTTAACCAAGAGGCATTTAGGTGGTGCAGCTGATAAAGCACTGGGCTCAGAATCAGAAAAACTCAGCTTCCAGAGTTCAAATCTAGCCTCAGACACCTACTTGCTGTGTGACTCTGGGCAAGTCACTTAAGCCTGTTTGCCTTACTTTCTCATCTGTAAAAATGAATTAGTCAAGTAAATGGCAAACCGCTCCAGTAGCCTTACCAAGAAAACTCCAAATAAAAGTATGAAGAGTCAGATACAACGAACAACAACAAAAAGACCAACCAATGTCCTCCCAATAAAAGCCTGGGTGTACCCCAAGTCCATTGGTTGAGAAAGGTAGTAGTACTGCCAAGCCTAAACTCAACTTTGATACCTCCCCATTTCCTTGCAGGAAGCAACTCAGAGCATGACCAAATACAAGCAGATGATGGAGACTGTACTTAGTGATGCCCAGCTGGTGAGTCTACAGAGAGAAGGGGGAGCCACCTTAGCCAGGCTCAGGAAGGAGGCCTGCAAGCTTGGTCACTCACAGGAAGTCAGGTATGGCAATTCCTGAGATAGGTGTTTTCTTTCATCTCCGGGTTAGAGGGGTAGCAGAAACACTTGGCCCTTCCTTGCTCAGGATCCACTGTCCTTCCTGGTCCTCTGTACAATGTGTTGAGTCAGAGATGGTAGAGGAGCATGAAACTATCATGACTCAAGCTTCCTTTGGGTTTCAATAAAACTTATTGACTGCCTACCAGGGACCACAACTCTCAGCTAGTAAAACCAGTTGGTCTTAATTATGTATCCACAGGCCAACATGGCATGATCTGAGGAGTGTTGCCAAAAATCTCTATGCCCCAAAGTGACTTCATTATCCGTAAAGGACTGCAACCCATCAACTGTAATGATGTCTAATATAAAACACATGTTCATAGATTTAGAGTAAAAGAGACATTGGAATAGAGAACAGAGAAGACAGAGCTGGAAGGGATTCTACAGTATAGTATGGCTGATGTCCAATGGACCTTATGATAGAAATAGAGCTGAACTGGACCTTGGACTATAGACCATAAACCATAAGATGATAGATTTAGAAATGGAAGGGTCTTTAAAATATAGGATGTATAATGTTAGAGCTCAAAGAAATAGAGAATATTCCAGACCAAAGCTGGAATTGAATGAATAAATTTTTAAAAGGACTTATTAAGTGCTTGCTATTTGCCAAGCATTGTAGTAAAGCATGGGGAATACAAAAAATAAAAGAAAAGACAGTCCCTGGCATCCAAGGATTCACACTTGAATTGGAGGAGACAACTGGTATGGAATGTATCTGCAGAGTATATGAAGAGGTCCAGGTCAGATGGCAAGGCCCGGGAGTCCTTAGGATGCATCAAAGTGTCTGCCTCACAAAAGTAGCCCACTACCATTGGAACATGGGGAAGGGGCCTAAGGACAAGAGTGGAGAGAAGATTCTGGGTTCCTTCTGGCAGGAGTGGGAATAGGAAAGGGGACCAGTGTCAAGCTAGAAGGACAAAAAGGGAACAGGACATTGGCAGGAAAATAGGGGAGGAAAAAAGAGGTTCTTCTTGGTTCTGTCTCTCTCTGGGATCCTCCAGGTACCCCTAGATAGAATCTGAGATGACTGGGGAGGAGGAAGGACATCCTGTTTGACCCAACCTCTGATCAGCTAAAAGACAACTCAGACCATAGATCATGGAACATTGAATTGATCATAGGATCCTAGATTTAGATCTTGAAGAAACCTTAGAAATTATTTAGTCCAACTCTCATTTTATAGATGAGGAAATTGAGTCCCAAAGAGGTTAAGTTATTTATCCCATATCACATCAGTAAAAAGTAGCATAACTTGTAATTCCAAACTAGGGCCTTTGATTCCAAGTCCGGTTATTTTTTCCCCACTGTATCACATCATCCTACATCACAGCTAGAGTGACTTAGGGCCCAGAAAGTAGAATATCAAAATATCTAAGTTTCTTAAGGATGGAGACTGGCTTGCTTTTATCTTCATGTCCCCAGAACCTAGCCAGTGTCTTGGTCCTAGGAGGTAGTTAATAAATGTGTTTTTCCTCTTTAATTTGTTGAATTCAATGTCAAACACATAATGTCAGAAATGAAAAGAACCTTAGAACATAGACTATTAGAGCTAAGAGGTACCTCAGAAGTCACTAGGTCTAATTTCTTCCCTTTATAAAAAAAAACAAAGAAACCAAGAGAGATTATACATGACTTGCCTAAAGGCACCCAACCTAGTACATAGTAATGTCAAATTCAAACCCAGATTTCCTGACTCTTTCCATTATACCATTTTGCATTCATTATAGGTTCTACCAAGATATTTCAAGTATTAAAGTATTCTGTGGTCCTTTCATTTTGGGAAATTAAAGTGTTGCATCTCCTGGAGTAAAATGTAAACCTCCATCATTTAACCCCTTAGGATCACTAGTTTCTGGACAAATTCCATGTTAATTTAAATAAAAGAGATCATGACCCTGGGAGAGAGGATGGGTAAGTTTTGAGGGGAGGTAGGGTATAATGTAATAATAAAGTGCATGAAGAATGAACAAGGTTGGGAGCAAAGCCAGGGAGGACTGCTCATCCTTAGGTCTCTGCCATGGAGAGCCTAGATAGCAAAAGGAAATGTGAGGGCAGCAGGAATTTGGGGATATAGGGTAATAGAGTGCCAAAAGTAAGAATAAGGATACAGAAACAGGAGGTAAGAGTGAGCTGGTGATTATCCCTTCCATGTTTGTCACTACCCCCTGTCACTCAGTCCTGCCAATCAATAAAGTGCAGAGGCAGAACCCTGAACTGAAAGTCATGGACCCCTCTGGGAGTCAAGAGACCTGGGCCCTCTTTCCTCAGCTCATTCACTGGATAAATTCTTGGTTCCCCTTAAAGTAGAAAGAGCACAGTCAAAAGTTAGAGGACCTGAGTTTAAATTTAGAGACCTTGAACAATTAATTCACTTGACATCTCTAGGCCACAGTTATCTCATAAAAAATGAAGGGCCTTGCTTAGGTAGTCCCTATAGTAGGAAAAGCCTTGGAGTAGTTGTCAGAGGACATAGACTTGAAGTAGAGTTCTCCTTTGCCTTACCTGGATGACCCCTAGCAAGGAACTTAACCTCCAGTGACATGAATTCCCTCATTTACAAAATGAGAGTGTTAAACCAGGTGAATAGTCCTTGAGGTTTCTTCAAGCCCTAATATTTTTATGATCAGTGATTAGCCCAGCTCTGACTACCTGCCTCTGATTGAGGAGTTGCTCTGGGCTTGGGAAAGTTGGATAAAGGGAGGTGACCTTCACATGTACTTGCCTCTCCCTGCCTTCCCTACCTCAGAAGAAATCAGTGCCAATTGTTGGGTAACCAACCGGAACCAGGCCTTATCCACTCAACCAGTACAGAAGAAGGGCATCAGCCTTCCACTCTGGACTTGGTAGTTGGACCTAGAGTGAGCACAGTTAACGCTACCCATCTTCGTCATTAGATGGCACTGCTTCCTCACAAAGTCCCAGCCCGTTCATCTCACTAGGTTGTTGCAAGACCTAAGTTCCTTTCCCCTTCGCTCTATCCAGCCCATCTTCCCCATTCGGTCCCTACCCCATTCCCACTCTCTGCTCTGCTGTGTTTTAGATTCCTAAAACTCTCAGAGGCAGCCCCTGCACTCAGCCTCTCACATCAGAGATGACGTTGTATACCCCTTCCCTTTTTCTTTGTCATTCTTTGAAAAGAGTGGTTAAAAGGGTCATTTGATCATAAGGTTTCCAGCTAGAAGGGGGCATCTTCATTTTGTAAATGAGGAAATTGAGGCCCATAGCAGGGACAGGGTCACAAGCAGAGCTGGGACCAGAGGATTATAGATTAGCACTGTCAGGGACCTCAGAGTCCATCAACTCCAGGGGCTTTCCTTTGGGTCTTGGAGGCTTTGGGAAGTCTGGTGAGGCCTGTGGACTCCTCAGAGTCATCAAGTAAAATACAGAGGGTCACAAAGAAAACCTGAAGCAGAGTTATTAAATGTGGGGGGATCCTGGACTCCCTCCCACCACTACTACTTTGCAAATGAAGAAATTAAGACCAGGAACATTAAGTGACTTGACTAAAGTCACACTGACAGTTGCCAAAGGCAGGATTTAAATGCAGGTCCTAGGTGGCACAAAGCATAGGGTCCCAGGCCTGGAGTCAGAAAGACTCCTCTTCCTAAGTTCAAATCTGGTACAACATATATTAGATACGTGACCCTGGGCAAGTCCCTTAACCCTGTTTGCCTCAGTTTCCTCATCTGTAAAAACAAATTGGAGAAGGAAATGGAAAACCATCCTCACGTCTTGGCCAAGGGTCCAAATCCCAGATGGGGTCACAAAAAATCAGAAACAACTGAAAAATGACTAAACAGCAACAAACAACCTCTGACTCTAAGAATATTGTTCTTTCTATTATACTGATTTGTTGTTGCTACCACTGCTGCTGAGTCATTTTCAGTCATGAGGTACAAAGGCTCTTTGAGGTCTAGAGGGTCGAAGAACATCAGTGACTGGGGAGAATCACAGAATAATAACAGTTTCCACTTCTGTGGTGCCTTACGATTGAAAAAAGCATTTTCCTTGCAACCCACTGAGAAGGGTAGTGTAAATATTAGTAACTGCCTTTGAGAGCTAAGGAGACAGCACGGTATGATGCGTTGGGAGCTAGCCTTAGTATCAGGAAGATCCAGGTTCAAGTTCTGCCTCTGACATATTCTGACCACGGGCAGATGATTTCATCAAACTATCAGTGCCCACAGATCATTTTCTAAGATTATAAGTTGAAGATAAAAGGAGCTACACCATCACCAGTTCCCCAAACCAGTGAAGTTACAGATATAGAAAAAAAACCAAAACATTCTTTAAACAAACCCTATTTAACATAGGGGAAAACTCAGGCTCAGTAGTCACACAGCTAGTTAGTATCAATCCAAGATCCCAACCCAGGTCTTATGACTCCAAGTCTAGTGCTATTTTCCTATGTACACACTCTCAGGGACAATGTCATAATGAAAGTGACATTCTTTTTTGTTTCGGGGGGTTGGCAGAATTGATTTTTTTAACATTCTTCTTTAAATTTTGAGTTCTAAATTCTCTTCCTCTCTCCAGCCCCTCCCCCACCAACTGACAAGTCAAGCAATATGGTACCCATTATACATGTGAAATCATGCAAAACATATTTCCATATTAATCATGTAAAAAAAGAAATAAAGTGAAAAAGTATTCTTCAATATGCACTTAGAGTTCATTAGTTCCCTTTCTGGAGGTAGATGGCATTTTTTCTCATGAGTCCATTAGAATGGATGGGTCATTTATTGATTAGAGTAGGTAAGCCTATTCACAGTTGATTAACTTTACAATATTGCTATTACCATGTACGGTATTCTCCTGGTCCTGTTCACGTCACGTTCATACAAGTCTTCTCAGATTTTTCTGAAACCATTCTGTTCAGAATTTCTTATAACACAACAGCATTCTATCACAATCATATACCACAACTTGTTCATCCATTCCCCAATTGATGGGCATCCCCTCAACTTTCAATTCTTTGCTACCACAAAAAGGAGCTGCTATAAATAATTTTGTACATGTACATTTTTCTTTTATCTTTTTGGGAAACAGACCTAGGACTGGTATTGCTAGGCCAAAGGGTATGCACAGTTTTATAGCTCTCTGGGTATAGTTCCAAACTGTCAGAATGGTTGGACCAGTTCACAACTTGGGGTTACATTTGAGATGGCTAAGGAGCATAGTGTATAGAATGCTGGACCTAGAGTAAGGGAGACCTAAATTGGAATCTAGCCTCAGACACTTACTTGTCATCTGACCCTGCCACACTGCTTCAGTTTCTTCATCTATCAAATGAGAAAATCTGTTAAAAATAATTAATAATAATAGCACCTACCTCCCAGGATTGTGGTGAGGATAAAATGAGGCATTTGTAAAGTACTTTGCAAACCTTAAAGCACTGTTTTTATTATTATTATTATTATTATTATTACTATTACTATTATCATTATTATTTTAGTTGATATGTAAAGATGGATAGGAATTCAAAAGACAAAAAGAAGAAATGAATATAGCCCAGCTATAAAGCAAAGAGGCCAACCTGCTTCCAAAGACTTTAGAAATCATTACAACAAGGGGTGGCTAGGTGGTGTGGTGAATAGAGCACCGGCCCTGGTCAAGAGAACCTGAGTTCAAATCCAGCCTCAGACACTTAACATTTAATAGCCGTGTGACCTTGGGCAAATCACTAAACCCCAATTGCCCTGTCTCCTTCCCTCCAAAAAGCCAAAAAAAAAAATCATTCTAACACTATTTTCTAACTCCAGGTCAAACTAGCAACTATGCAAGGCATTTTAGCCAATGTGTCAGACCAAGTCTTATCCTCAAATTACTTACAATACTGGAGGATATAGTCTTGAAGCTGTCAGTGGCAAGTATGTTTAAGTACTTCTTATGTGTCAGACACTGTGCTAAGCATTAGCAATACAAAGAGAAGGAAAACACTAATATGGCAGCCCCTGCCCTGAAGCAGCTTATATTCTAATGAGAGAGAAAACATATAATAATTACATACAAAACACATACAGAGTAGATGGAGAGTAATTTCAGAAGTGAAGGCCCTAGCAGCTAAGGGAACCAGGAAACACTTCCATACTACAGAAGGTGGTATAGGGAGGATTTTGATTAATGGAGGGCCACACTGAGCTCTGCCCATGCCCTCTTGTGACCTTTTGCACATCTTTAGAATATGGCTAGAGCAGTCTCTGGATGATACATCTTAGCAGGGATGGAATGTGGGGTCCATTTTGGACTAAATGAACATTGAGGTCTCTTCCTATTCTAAGATTCTGTCCTTCATTAATCTGTGAGTCCTCCTTGGTCCTCAGGAACACTATGGCTTTGGCAATGGCCCTGTATAATCAAGTAGAAGAAAGGGTACATGTGCTGGTGACCACATCTAACAAGAGCCTGCAGAGACTGGAATTCCTTGTGCAAACAAGTGAACTGGAGTCTGAGTTCTGCCAGGTGAGTGAGTAAAGGGGCGGGGCCATGGACCTTTGGCTCACCTGAGCCAACTAGACTTGCTTTAGGAAAAGAGGCCTTGCACCAATGTCCCCTAGGAAAGGGTCAAGAGGACCTAACACACAACTCTCCTACCTGTAACATACATCTCTTCCACCCACCCCAACACCTGTGGTCCAAGGAGGCAAATTTCACCTCAATATAAAGAAAAATCCACTAAATCATCAGAGCTGTCATGAATTCTCCTTTGAAAAGGTTTTTGGTGGATAATTCATCAAGATGTTATATGGGAGATCCATAGTTTGGTGGAAGTTAGACTAGATGGCCTCTGAGGGCCTTTCCAGCTATGGGATTCTAACATTCCCCAAGCATTCACCTGAACTGGATTAATAGTCTATGTATTCTCTGGAGAATAGAAGCACTGCCTTTTCATCTTTGAGAACTAAGGATGCTCTTAGGTTTCCCCAAAATCATCTCTACCCCTTAAAGAGGAAGAGGTTCTCCTTCTCCAGAGGAATAGAAGATAAAGCAGTGCATCCATGTCCCAAAGCAGAGGGATGACCCGCATGACCCTGTGAAGCCCCTCTAAGGTCCACTAGCTCTGCTGGGTTCTTTGGTTCAGGGATTCAGTCTCTGCAGTCCTAATTAATGTGTTCATTCAACAAACATTTATTAATGGCCTATTATGCCCATGCTAGTCACTGAAAGAGAGAAAGCTTCCCTTCCATTCTCACATAACTTATAGTCTAAAGGACACACAAGAATACAGTTAGCCATACAACACTGCATGATTTTTTTAAATGCTCAGAGAGGTATAAGGAAAGTACTATGGGAGGTCTCAAGGAGAAACTTGTTATTGGCCAGAAAAAGTAAGAAGGCTTCCTGGGGGAAGTGATATTTGAATTAAATAGGTGAAGATGGTAGGGAGAACATTCCAGGCATAGGGAATGGTATGGAAGCAGGAGAGCACGGGACATGTTTGGGAGTCCGAGTAAAGAGTAGTCCGATTTTATTGGGTCTTACAGTATGGCGAGTAATATGGAATACAGCTGGAAAAGTAAGAAGGTATCAGACTGTCAATGACCCTGAATGCCAGCTGGAAAAATCTGAACTTGATAAATAGGTAAAACAATAAATAATCAATAGGAAACACAGGAGTTCTTTGAGCAAAGGAGTAACAAAAGACTGGAGGAAGAAAGGAGTTTAGGAAAATCAGAATGACGTACCCTGTGAGTGATTCCTTCCCAAAGTAAGACTCTGGAATGGATTGGAACTCACAGCAGGCATCTCTTCAGCTGTCCCCTCATACCTCGTTTCATTGCCTTCCCCAGATCAGTGACTGGATTGACAGGGAAGGAACTACATGGCTTAAGGCACTGACACCTTTGGAATGGAGCCTGGAGCGTGTGGAAAAATCCCATGAGCAGTTTGAAGAATTCTTCCAGCAGGCCACGGTATGTCTCCTCTAAGGAAGTTGAGGTCAATGAAATAACAGAGGCATGTGAATGAGCAAAGGGGGTATTAGAGAGACAGAAATCACTGCTTAATTTAATTCCAGCTGACCGCCAGACACCTGATGCAGGCATGCCTGAGAGAATAGGGGAGGATTCAGAAGATGCTCTCAAGAATTCAGCTGTGTTAGAAAGAGCTATCATCACCTGTCTCTCTGGTGTATTCTCTACCTAAGACATCAGGCAGTTTAGAGTACAGCCCAATGCACAAGGTACACATATAACATAAAGGAACAAATGAACAAATAAGAGGGAAAGCCACCTAGGGCACGAGATTCCAGAGCCACAATTTTCTGATACAAAGAGGTCTTGTTCTATCTCCTTCTAACACAACCAGATCCACAGCCACAGTATATGAATATGCCTTTTTTTCCCCTAATAAACCCTACAGATGCACTAGGGCCAAACTGGGGGCCTTGCATTCAGTGGACACTTTGTAACTGCTTATTGAATTTGAGCAGAACTGAGTTAAGATCTCTTCTCTTCTCCTTCAGGCTCACTACATCCGAGGCTTAGAGCTGTCAAAACAAGCAGCCAGATTCCAAGGAGCTGAGCCCCCAGAGGAGATCGCAGCTTTCACAGCTGCTAAGAGCACCTTCCAGGCCAAACTGACTCACTTCTACATGGCCATAGAGAGGCAAAGGACAGACCTGGAAACCCTCCTCCACCTCTATCGATTTTGCAACAAGGTGAATATGGTTACTGCTCTCCACTTGGAGACAAAGAGCTTAGAGTCTTGTAAAGAGATTTGAATCTGTAGTTAGGTGACTAGGTCCCAAGTTTACACTTCTTACTGGGTGACCCTAAGACAAGCCACGTTCTCTTTGTGAATCTCAGTTTGCCATTATCATTAGATGGTATTTGTTCATCAGTAACATCAGGATAGTAACATTTGCCCTACCTACCTGCCTTACAGGGCAAGTATGAGATAATAAATTATAATACAGATATGAATCATTTTTTATTTCTCTTTTGATTGTGGGGAATCTCACACTCTGCAATGACTTCTGGTTCCTCTCAGTCATCCCAGGACCAACATCAGCCTACATGTGATCTAGTCCATGGTTTTCCAGATAGCCCATTAGAGAATTAGGAATAATAGGAAGAACTTTGGACTTGGAGTTAGAGGGCCTGAGATCTAATCTTGTATTTTCTATTTACCAGGCTTTGGGGCCTTGGACAAGGTCTTCTCTTTGGGTCTGTTTCCTTAGCTGCAAAATAAAATTGGACCACATTATTTATAAGCCCCTTTCAAGCTTGAAAAGTCATGAAGACCCTCCCCCTCAATCTGCCCTCACCACCACATATGTTAGAGCATTATAAATTTCCTCCTTCCCCTTTCCAATTTTTAACCAAAAGGGGCATAGGTGATAACAGATAAAGGTGGGAGACCAGATTATGACCTTGGGGGAGTCATATCCTCCTTTGGTCTCAGTTTTGTCTGATGCAAAATGAGGGGCATGGACTAGATTTTCTCTAAGATCCTTCTGGTTTGCAACTTGTGTGACTCTAAATATGGCTGAGGGTGTGTGCATGTTTGCGTGATAAGGTTGGAAGGAGGCTTTGAATAAAGAAATTAGTGGATAGTAAAAAGAGGGCTCCTCTTATATTCCAGTGGAATCTCCTAATGAGCTCTTGGTCTGGAAGAGGGCCTAAGACATCAACAACAAAAGATCCTAGATTTAGAACTGGAAGAAGCCTGATAGAGGTCACCTAGCCCATCCCCCTCATCTTTCCAGGAACCAAAATGAGACCCAGAAGTCACTTAGCTAATTTACACAGGTTCTTAAGACTTAAAGGTGGAAGGACCTTTAAAGATCATCTATCTTGGAGTTGGCAAACTATGGCCCATAGGCCAAAACCAGCTGGCTGCCTGGTTTTGTAGAACCCATGAGCTAAGAATGCCCATATTTGGCCTGTGGACTGTAGTTTGCTGACACCAGAAAGAAGATATTTGCACAAGGTCCCACATGTTGTAGCAAGTGATAGAAGAGGGCCTTGAACCCCAAATTCAGTGCTCCTTTGACTCCACCATGCTAGAAATTGACCTCAATTCTATGTGACCCTGGGCAAGTTGCTTAACTTCTAAATGCTCTAGTCAACTCTCTTAAGGTATCGGGGCATCTGGGTGACACAATGGGAAGAGCACCAGCCCTGGAGTCAAGAGGACCTGAGTTCAAATGTGGCCTCAGACACTTACCAGCTGGCCTCAGACACTTACCAGTCATTAACCCAAATTCTCTCAAAAAAAACAAACCCAAAAAAACTAAGACTATAAGTTGTTTACCTGAATTGTTAATTTTTCTTAGCCAGGAGTTCTATATACCAATAGAATCACAAGAGTAGTCCCCATCCCATTTCCTCCCTGGATGTAGGAGGAAAGAGTGGGGGAAGTTGAGGGCCAAAAGAACACATAGTCCTTTAAAACTAAACATTCTATGGGGAGCGGAGTATTCAAAGGGAAACACTGATGGCATGTCTGTGAGTAGAAACTCATAGACAACACCCTCAAGATCTGGAGGAGAGTGGGAGGGCACAAGATCATCTGGATCAAGGCATTTGAAGTCAGAAGGGGCCTCAGAGATTATCTAGCTCCATCACCTCATTTTATAGATGAAGAAAATGAATGCCAGACAGATGAAGTGATTTGCTCTTCATAATATTCGGAAGAATTCTGGACTTGAAGTAAGAGGACCTGAGATCTAATCCCACATCCACTACTCACCAAGCTGGGTGACCTTAGGCCTGTGACTTTTAATTTATTGTCACATATATAGTAAATATCAAAACAAGGATTCAATCCAGGGTCTTCTTCAATGTTCTTTCCCCAGTCCCACACTGCCTGCTCCTAGACAGTGGTGATCTAACAGTAGGTGTTGCTGTGATCTTAATAAATGCCCTTTGGAAGGTGGGCAGATGTGTGGCTGGCCTAGACAGCCTAGTTAGCCAGGGAGAGAGAATGCCAACATCTCCTCATGCACGGGCTCTCAGGGCAGGCTTCCAGGAGGAAGTGGCAGAGGGCTTTGGGCACTGGATAGAAAGCCAATGGTCTGGCACCTAGGAATTAGGTGGCTCTGGCAGCTGTGACAGGCTAGGGAAGAAGGGCAAGAGATGGGAGTGGCAGTAGTGGGTGGCTTGATGATACAGAAGCCACACTGCCCTAAATAATACTAATATAATCGTGCCACAAACTTGGATTGATGTCACCCTTTCCCATCTCTGGGCTCCGTGTGCTTCCATGTATATTAAGTCATTTATCTAAAAACAAGTTCCTTTAATCCGTGGAAAGATGGTGCCTCTGGAGAAAATGTTTCTACGCTGCACGCTGCCTAACAGCTCTCTGTCGGATACTAAATTAATGGAGGGAAAGATTAGGTTTTTCACAAGCTGCTGAAAATTGGTTACATTCATTGCTATTTGCATCTGTTTTGCAGGAAGAATGAAGCACCCCAGGGTAAGAGCCCCCAGCCAGACCAACGCTCCCTTTAGCCCATCTGTCTAGGGCTCAATGGATGTTTTGAGGAAGGTCAGAGTCAACCTTCTTAATATAAACAATCTCAGAAGGTTAGGGTTGTTCCCCAGACATTCTATAATTTTTCCAATTCACTACCATGAATTAAGCTAAAACCTTGAAACCTATAGCTTCATAACTGGTACTCCAGAATTCATCTCATTTGACCTCTTCCCCAAAGCAGTAGGGGGTAATGAAAAAAAAACCCTGAATTTGGAAACAAGTGACCTGAGTTCTAATCCTGACACTAAAAAGGCTTATATCCACCAGATCATCCACTGGGCCTTAGTCAGATGGGGCTGGAGGAAGCATCAGACTATCTGGGGGCTCTTACCCTGGGGCGTTTCCTGAGGGACTAATCTCTTCTCTCTGGTCCTCACTGGTAAAATAAAGGGACTGAACTAGATGTTCTGAGCCTTAGTGTTTTTCATCTGCAAAATAAGGATAATAATACTTGATGAGAGGAAAAAGTTTAGCAAATCCCAGAGCATGATAGAAGTGAGTCATTACTATTATTTTGCAGGAATTCCATCTACAGTACCTCTCCAGTGCTAGGAAGCTCACTGATTCCTGGGGCAGCCCCTTCCATTGCTGGAGAGCTTTAACTATTAGGAAATTCTTCTGGTACCGAGCTAGAATAATAATAGCTGGTGTTGATATGGAGTTTTAAGGTTCACAAAAGTTGTAACACTATTTCATTTGCTCCTTCCCACTACTCAGTGAGATAGGTGTTTTAGGTACTGCATAAGATAAGAAGATATGTAGAGCAGCAGCCACACTGGCATACCCAGGATGGCTGCTAGCACAGGTTCTTAGACCTGCTCTACTAGGGAAGATTACTGTTTAATGTGTCAACAAGCTTTTTAAATCATATTCACTAGTTCCAGGGAAAAGTCAGCACCCTGAACTTGAGAGAAAATGCAAATAGAGAAATAAAGACCAACAGACAGGGCTCTGACTGCCTGAATCAACTATATACTTCACACACATCCCTGGATCAAGAGAGTCTTTACCTCTGGGCAGGTGGGGGGCTCTGAACATTTGGCCACTCAGAATCTCAACCAGGGATTCGCAAGAACCTTCTCATAATCAAGCTCCCAAAGCAAATACCAACTCAGAGTATATATACACTTCTCAGAGCCAGAAGGCATCATAGCCCCCATGACTCAGTGCCTAATTAGAAATTAGCAAAAGGTGTGAAAACCTTCCGACAAGTAAGCCTCCCCAAAGCAAGCTTCCTTTAATGGGCTTCACCTGAGGCCTATTAATGGGCAAGGAAGATCTTATATCCTATTAGCACTACAATGTGTTAGGGATGAGGGGGAAGTTCAGAGAGAAGGGACTTGATCATAGTGACAGAATTTGAACCTAGGTCTCTTGACTACAAGTCCAGCATACCTTCCATCTATTACTCTTGGTTCTTGAACCTATTCAAGTCTCTTAGACTTCTTAAAGAGATTAGGTTGTTAGTTAAATAATAGACAATGCAAGAGTGAGTCATATCAATCAATAGGAAAGATTTTTTAAAGGTCCTATCACGTGGACACAAGGACAACAGTGAGACGGTTCCCTGCCCTCAAGGAGCTTATGTTCTACTGGTAGAGTCCAACAAGCTCTGCAGAAAGGTGGGAGCCACTTTTCTCATCTACACAGGCTGCGTCTGGGCAGGATACTACCAATTACTCTAACTCCCTGCAATCCTGTCTTCCTTCATTCAGCCTCTCCCCTCTCCAAGCTGGCTTTCACATTCTGCTGCACTGTCCTGATCACAAAATAAAATGTAAACCACTTTGCCTGGCCATCAAGTCCCTTCACAACTTGGCACCTGCCTACTTGCCCAGGCAGATCATCTATCTCTGTGCTTTTGTCCAATATGTATCCAGGCCCTGGCCAGTTGTCTTGGCTTTTTTCTTGCCGTTAGACTTTGATGACTCTGGAAGAAAGAGCAATGACTTTGTGCAGCTATGTCTCACTTAAATCCAAGTCACATCCAAGTCAAGATATCCCCCTGTGATGTCATTGGTCCTCTTTGGAAATGAAGGGCAAACAACAACAATAATATTTTGTTCTTGCCAATCCTGGCATCTGTGGTGGAAATCCTTCCATCCCACACATGTGGAAACCTCTGTTCCTTTAAGGTAATGCTTAGATGCTGCCTTCTCCAGGAAGCCTTCCCTTTCTGCATGCCCCACACTGTCCCCCTCCATAAAAGTAAGATTCCCTTCCTTCCTCAAATTTCTATTTCTCCCTTATTAATAGAAAAAAAAAGATATACATTTTCTTGTTAACACACTTGTTCTTAAATTGTCAACATTCCTCTCCTCTCCCCCTTCCCCATTCAATAAACTCTAGTGGCTCCCTATTACCTCCAGGAGCAAATACAAAATGTTGTATTTGACATTCAAAGCCTTTCATAACCTAGCCCCCTCCTACTTTCCAGTCCTCTTAAACTTTACTCTCTAAAATGTACCCTTCACTCTAGTGACACTGGCCTCCTGACTATTCCACAAACAAGACATTCTATCTCTTGACTCCAAGCATCTTCTCTGGATGTCCTCCATGCCTGGAACATTCTCCCTCATTTGCTATAACTGTGGGCCTCTCTGGCTTCCTTTAAGTCCCAACTAAAATCCCTCCTTCTATAGGAAACCTTCCCCGATCCCTCAATTCCAGTGCCTGCCTTCCATTATCCTGTTTATCCAGTAAATAGCTTGCTTTGTATAGATTTGTTTGAATGTTGCCTCCCCCACTAGATTATAAGCTCCTTAAGTGCAAGAACTATGTTTTGCCTCTTTTTGTACTTAATACAGTGCCTAATGCATTGCTTGATTCATAGTTAGAGGCACCTCTAACTTATATTTCTCCTAGCCCTTAGTTTGCACTTATCTTACGATCCCTTATATTATACTTATTCATGTGCGTGTCTCCACCCCCACCCCTACCCCCATTAGACTAGGAGTTATTTTAGAACAAAGAGCAGGATCTGTGTCCTGTCTACTGTTGTATCCCTAGGTTCTGCCACACTGTAGGTGGTTAAGGTTTGTGTAATTTAATTGAAATGAAATTAAAATCCTAGAAAACAACTATTCTGTTCTATGAACAAATTCCCCTCCAAGCTTTAAGATAAGCATTGCTAAGTGCTCAGACCCATATATAATAGCCCCTGCCATCAGGGAGCTTACATCCCAGGTGGAAATGTAAGAAAAACACAAGTAGAAAGATAATAAATGGCCATACCCAGAATGGGCCATTAATGGTTTAGTGTCAGCTTGGAAGGTCTCCAGTGGTCTTATGCTACTTAAGAGTCCAAGACAGATTCTGCCCAGTGGAAAAGTAGAAGGGTCCAGACAGTAAATGCTAGAACTTAGCAGTAGGCTAGGGAGCATCATGGTGCAGGGTACTAGGGTAGTCAGGAAAGACTTTACAGAGAAGGTGGTTCTTGGGCTGGGCCTTGAAGGATTCCCTCATTCAACAAACATGAAACCCTGGTGGCATGTTCAGGAGTTATAATCCCTGTACTACATGCCTTGGAGATCACAAAGATGAATTCTAGAATAAAGTCTCCACTCAATAAACAATTCCTGAGCATCTATTGAGAGCAGAGTTCTGTACAGGATACCAGGGAAGAGACTAAGTTTAAATAAAATACAGTTTCTTATCTCTGACTCCAAGAAACTACAGCCAGTAGGATTGTTGTGTTTGTCCTTCATTTCTGAAGAGGACCATGACATCAGGAAAATGAGGACATGACTTGCAGTTGACATTGATTTGAGTGAGGGAGGGCTATGCAAGGTCACCAGCCTCACTTTCTTCCCCAGAGCTATCTGGGTCCAGTGAACCAGATAGTCATCAGGATGGCTGGGGATGACCCAGGATGCAGTGGGAGATCCTGGCCATTTTCATTACTGTAATATCAGGAAGGATGTGCTAATATGCTAAGTGTTATAAGCAAGATACAAACAGAAGAATGAAATTCAAAGGAAGGGGAGATCCTCCTGACTAAAAAGGGGGCCAGGGATCAAGAAAGGCTTCCAAGGGAAGGCAACACTTAAAGGGTGGATAGGTTTCAATGAGGAAAAGTCATGCTCAGCAATCAGAGTTCCTGAGAACCTGGGAGAGGTTCTGAACTGGAAGAAGACCCTGTGTATCCCAGGTAGAGAGAATAGCGTGCACCTTAGACTGGACACAGGAATGTGGAAAGAATGCTTGGAGAGCTCTAATTCGTCTGATTTGGTTAGAGTGATGAGGAGATGGGGTATGAGGAGAAAGAGGAATGATGATGGGTAGATAAAATCGCAGAGGAGGCTACATTCCAGGCATGGGAACAAAGTACAAAAAAGGAATGCAGGAGACGTGTTTGGGAGATGCTTAGGAGGCTGGCAGCATGAGGAGGCTTGGGAGATAAGGCCAGAAAAGGAATTTAGAGCCAGATTGTGGAAATTGCTTACTTCTAGAAGTTTAATAATTCCTGTATAAAGTAGGCCTCCACTGATGTCCTTCTCAGAGGCCTCCCTCCTATTCCCACATCAGGCAGAGTGCTGACCCTCAAAAACTATGCCTGTGGAGTATAAGTTCAGGCAATTCAGGGGATGACCTGATGACAAACTATGGGTCTATTTCCAAGAACCAACCTAGCTCAGTACCAAAAGGCTCATGACCAAAGCACAGCCCACCAGGGAATGAATCCTTTTAGTCACAGCCACTACACTTATACTTACACTACAATTATACTTGAAATTTTTTTTCAGTTTCATTTCAATGTTTTTATTTTTTTTTATTTTTTTTATTAAACAAATGCTTTATTAACTTCTGTTTTACATCATTCATTTCCGCCAGATTTCGAGTTACAATCATTTTCCCCCCGTTATTCCCCTACCCAACCTCCCAGAATAGCAGTCCCACAAGATATCGCTTCCTCCAATCTGCTCTCTCCCATACCTTCTCCCATACCCCTTCGACTTTTCCATTAGAGGAAGGTGAATCTTTGTGTCCCAATGCCTGCACATCTTATCTCCCAATTATAAGCAAAAGAGTATTAATAATAGTATTTATATATATTTGAAACATTTAATCTTAAGACTTAAATTTCAGATCCATTTCCTTCCTCCCTTGTCACCCATTCCTCTGGGGAGATAAGTAATTCAGTATATGTTGTACATGTCTAGCTATGCAAAACATTATCATGGTAGATATATTGTACAAGGCTGCTTATAATTCCCTCCCACTCATCCCACCCCCCACCTGGTCCATTCCCCACATGATCCTGTCCCTCCTCTATAGTGGGTACTTCCAACCTCCCCTCACCCCAAGGATGCCCTCCCATCCATCATCCCTCCTCTCATCCCCCTTCCCCCTATTCTGCTGCAAGTTGAGATATCCCATTTAGTATGTATGTCATTCTCTCCCTGAACCAAATTCAATGAGAATGTGGTTTTGCCTTTTTGTGCCTTCCTATTCTCCCCCTCCCTTGCAACCACTTCCCCTTGCTTCTTCTACATGAGATAGTTTACCCTACCCTGTCTCTCCCCATCTCCTCTTGCCACTTTCCTCTCTCTCCTCATAATTTCATCCCTTGAGTATTCTCCCTTCCCAACAAATTCAACCTATGCCCTCTATCCATATATAACTGTAACCATATACATACACATTTACATATGTATTCATATGACCACACACCCTTCTTCCATTATTTTCATAGTGAGAAAGATATCATCAGTCACAGTTACTGCTTTTCCATATAGGAATGTAAATAGTTCAACTTTGATAAGTTCCTTTTGATTTCTTTTCCCTGATTACCTTCTCAGGCATCTCTTCCCTCTTGTGTCTGGATGTCAAATTTTCTATTCAATTCTGGTTTTTCCTCAAGAATGCTTGAAAGTCCTCTATTCCACTGAATGACCATATTTTCCCCTGAAACAAGATACTCAGTTTTGCTGGGTAGGTGACCCTTGGGTTCATTCCCAGCTCTTTTGCCCTCTGGAATATCATAGTCCATGCCCTTCTATCCCTCAATGTAGAAGCTGCCAGGTCCTGTGCCATTCTGATTGTGTTTCCACAATATTGAAATTGTTTCTTCCTGGCTGCTTGGAGTATTTTCTCCTTGATCTGGGGATTCTGGAACCTGGCTATAATATTCCTGGGAGTTTTCTTTTTGGAATCTTTTTCAGGAGGTGATCTGTGGATTCTTTTGACCTCTATTTTGCCCTCTGGATCTAAAACATCAGGGCAATTTTCCTTGAGAATTTCTTGAAGGGTGATTTCTAGGTTTTTTCTTTGATCATGGCTTTCAGGTAGTCCAATAATTTTTAAATTGTCTCTCCTGGATCTATTTTCCAGGTCAGTGGTTTTTCCCATGAGATATTTCACATTGCCTTCTAATCTTTCGCTTGTTTGGATCTGCTTAACAGCATCTTGATTTCTCATAAAGTCATTAGCTTCCATTTGCTCCAGTCTAACTCTGAAGGAATGAATCTCCTCAGTGAACTTTTGAGATTCTTTTTCCATCTGGCAAATATGACTTTTTAAGGCATTCTTCTCCTCATTGCCCTTTTGGGCCTCCTTTGCCATTTGAGTTAATCTATTTTTTAAGGTGTTGTTTTCCTCAGTCAGGCTGTTGACCCTCATTTCATACTTTTCCTGCATCCTTCTCATTTCTCTTCCAATTTTTCCTCCACTTCTCTTATTTGATTTTTAAAGTCCTTCTTAAGGTCCTTTATGGCCTGCAACCCACTCATGTTTTCCCCTGGGGCTTTTGGAGCAGGACTTCTGACCTCACAGTCCTTTTCCCCCTCTATGCCCCCAAAATAGGAGTCTAGGGTTGCATTTTTCTGTTTCCTTTGCCTTGGCATGTTGCCACTTGATTACCTGACTTTTGGGCTTGTTGCCACACTATGGCTTTAAGGCCAGATAGAGGAATTTTCGTCCCGAACGTGTTGGGGGCAACTTCCGTTTCTGGCAAGCTGTAAACCCACCCACGACTTCCAAGACTGATCGCTGGATCGCTGGATCTCCCTACAATTAATTGCAGGCCAGGAGCTGGAGCTGCCTCTGAAAACTACAAAATGGCGTGTCTCCTCAGTGGCTTCTAGCCCCAGGGGAGGGAGCTGACACATTTCCCCAAATACAGGTCCCAAAATCCATAGGACACTAACCTCTTACTTTGTCCTAGGCATGTCTATGTTGATAATTCTGGAGTCGCCACGGCTGCTGGTGTTCTGGGGTTCCTCCAGCCGGCTGCTGGCCCTGCCGCCCTGGGGCTAAAACTTCGGCTCACGCCGCCCTGGGGCTAAAACCTCGGCTTACACCGACCTGGGCTCCGCTTGGCTCGGCTCCCTGCGCTCTGCGGTTGCGCGCTGCCGGCTCCCAGACCGCTGCGCTGGTCCTTCCTGCAGGGCTGCTGGGCTGTCCTCAGCAGTCGGTTAGCTTCTCTGTGTCGTTCTGTGGGTGCTGGGGCTCCAGAAGTTGTTCAGAGTCCCCTTTTACATAGTTTGGGGAGAATCTGGGGGCAGAGTGGCTTGGATGGGCTGTTTCTACTCCACCATCTTGGCTCCGCACCCTATACTTGAAATTTTATAGGAATAAATGTAAAGTCTTTCATTTGGGCTTAAAAATCCAGCTTCACAAACTGAGTAACACATACCTAGGTAACTATTTGTGTGAATACATATTTAGGGGTTGTAGTAGATTACATGTACCAATCAATGTAGATTTTTAAAATATATGTACAAAAAATAGAAGCCAGGGCAGCTAACAGAATATAAAACTAATTAATAATAGTAATATCTAGCAATTATGTAGCAGTTTAAGGTTTGCAAGGCACTCAATTATCTCATTTCATCTTCACAACAACCATGGGAGGAAGATGCTGTTATTAAGTAAAAGCACAGCATATACTATACAAATGATATCAGAAGTTCTAAATCTCAAAATGAGCTGAGGATAGTGAGAAAAACTAAGGACAAGAAAGTAGTGGATCATTGTTTGCAAATTGCGAAAAAGATGAGGGACAAAGAAGGGATGTGACCATTGCTTGGGGTAGATGAGACAGTGATCAACAACTCAAAGTTAGAGCTGCCCAGTTCTTATATTGCCAGGGAGATGACCTTTGGCCTGGGAAAGATGGAACAAAAATGGTAATGCCCTTGCTGACTTCAAGTCACCTGAGAGAATTAACAGATGTGATTGCTGACCCATTGTCACTAATGTCTGAATGACTGTGGAGAATGGGAGGATTTCACATCTGAGGAAGATGTGAAATTAATTCTACTCTCAGAAGGAAGGCTATTGACCAGTTTTTTTAAGGGGGTCCTGGGGGGGGGGGAGAGTTTGCAAATTCTAGGCTAGTGAGCTTGACTTCTATTCCTGGCAGAATGTTAGACTGCATTAGTAATGGGATGGCTAGTGAACATCTAGAAAAGGAAACAGTGATGGCTTCACATTAGTGCTTTCACTCTTCCCTCTTCCTCCTCCTCCAAGAAGTTAAGTTGTGTTCCCTTTATACATACATACATATATATATGTATGTGTATATACATATATATGTATGTATATATGTATGTATGTATGTTTGAATCTATTTGTCTATATAAGTATATGTGTACATACATATGCATATATAGCTATACATACATACATGTATACACACATACATATATAAATTTGTACTTACCTGTGTACATATTATATCCTAACAGTAGAATGTAAGTTCCTTGAGGGGAGGGATTAGTTATTTTGCTTTGTTTTGGACTTTTTTACTTTGTACCTCTAGTACCTAACATAGCACTTGTTACATAGAATATGTCTAATAAAAGCTTGTTGAATTGAATGCCAGTTCGTATCAGGTTAACTTTATTTCCTTCTTTATAGGGTTACTAAACTGACAGATTATAAGAATGTCACATAGCCTAGATTTTCACAAAGCTTTTCCTAAAACCTCTCATCTTTATCTTCTCTAAAACGAGGAGAGGTGTGGGCTGGACCATCATACACTTGGATTTGGAGTTGGTTGAATGGCCAGGTCCAGAGTAGGCCATTAATGGTTCCATGTCAGCTTGGAAGGAGGTCTCCAGTGGTCTTGACTTTATGGTGTCCTTATCAAACTCTCGGGTGATGCCAAGCTAAGAGGGGCAGTTCACACAGTGAATGGCAGAGGAAGCATCCAAAAAGATCTTGACAAACTAGAACATTGGGCTGAATCAAATAAGGTGAAATGTAATAGAGATAAATGTAACATCTCATACTTGGGTTCAATAAACTGCCATCACAAGTCCATGATGGAGAAGGAGCAGTTAGACAATTTTTTGTCTGAAAAAGAATTGGGGGTTTTATAGTAAACTACCAGCTTCACATATGTCAGCTTTGAGATATGGCTGCCAAAAAGGCTAATCTGAGTTTGGGCTTCAGGAAGAAGGGGAGAGATTCCAGAAAGAGGGAGGCAGAGGTTGTTAGAACACTCCTAAAGAGTTGGACTCTGTTCTAGGCACTACATTTTAGGAAGAACATTGAGAGATTTCAGTGTCCAGTAAGATGACAACCAGAATGGTAAAAGTGCTCAAGGGTATGCTATATGAGATGTTTACTCTAGAGAAGAGGAACCCAAGAGTGGGAGTAGGGTGGAGGGAGAAAGTATGGCTGTCTGTAAGTATTTTATAGGATCATTGGGCAGTTAGGTGGCATAGTGAATAGAGCACAATAGACCTGGAGATAGTACGACTCATCTTCCAGAGTTCAAATCTGGCCTCAGACACTTACTAGCTATGTGACCCTGGTTAAGTCACTTTACCCTGTTTTCCTCAGTTTCCTCATCTGTAAAATGAGCTGAAGAAGGAACTGTCAAACCACTGCAGGATCTTTGCCAAGAGAACTCCAAAAGGAGTCACAAAGAGTCAGACATGACTGAATAACAATTATAGGATCATAGATCTAGAATTAGAAGATTCCTCTGAGGTTTTCTGGTTGGAGTGCTGTCCTAAAGGATGCCAAGGTCCAGATATGGAGTTAGAATACCTGTGATAGAGTCCCAGCTCCACCATTTATTAATCTTGCCACCTTGAAACCATCATTTATGAGCTGAGCCTCAATTCTCTCATCCATTAAATGGAAATAATAGCTCTCATATTACCTGCTTCATTGGGGTGTGATGAGATTCAAGCAAAATAATAGATATAAGGCACTTTTTAACAGAAAGAAATGCTATTGAAACTCCAGTTGTCATTATTCTTCCAGTACATGGTTGATGTTGTATTATACTTGGAGTTAAAGGACTTGGGTTTGAATTCAGACTATGTACTTTTTGCCTCTACCTTACCCAAGTCACATAGCTATTCTGAACCTTTGTTTTCTCCTTGGTAAAGAGATTAGATGGTCTCTAAATTCCCTTGCAGCTTCAAATACTATGATCCTTGCACCAGTCATCCTTATATGTCTTCCCAGCCCTGAGGGCTGATATGATTTTAGTCTGAGCTCATTCCCACCCTTTCTCTTTTTTCCATTTTATTTTATTGCTATCTTTTCTTTTTACATCACCTACACTTCTGGATACATCCCCTTCTCCTAGTTACCCAGTGAGCCATTCTTTGTAAGAAAAATTTCAAAAGAAGGGGAGAAAAGCATTGCAAAAATCAAACCAATATATCAACTGTGTCTGACTATAAATGCAGTATCTATACCAATAGTGCCTGATTTCTGCAAAGAAGGTCTACAGACTCTGTGTTTGGGCTTGTTGGGTATATGCCTAACTAACAGTAGGATCTTTGGGTCAAAAGGTATGGAGATTTTAGACACTTTTTAAAGCTTAATTACAAATTTCTTTCTAAAACAGTTGGTCTAATTCACAGCTCCACCAACAATGCATCTGTGTGCTTGTCTTTGCATAGTCTCCTCCTAACATTGATCATTTCCATCTTCTGTCACATTTGCCAACTTGCTGGGTGTGAGGTCAAACCTCTAAGCCGTTTCCATTTGCATTTTTCTTATTATTAATTGGTTGGAACTACCTTGGAACTAGCTGTTCATAGTTTATAGTTCTTCTTTTGAGGCCTGTTTGTTTTTATCTCTAAACATTTACCCATTAGGCATTGGTTCTTGGTCTTATGTATTTATGCTAATCCCCCTCTCCTTTTTCCAGATGACCTGGTTCAACCTGGATTGTCAGGATTTGGTGGCTGACTTAAAGTTGGGTGAGGGCTGTAAGGCCAGCCAAGATGCACAGCATCACCTGGAGACCTACCTACAGAGGCTTGCAGCAGAGTTCCCTGCTGAGAAACTATGGGAGATGTGGCTACAGGCATCTTCTCTGAGTCGAGGCCCTGGCCTGGGTCTTTGGGAGGAAGCTCGACTTAGGCGGCATGAGAGTTATGTGATTCTTCAGGAGGCTCTGACCCGGTGCCAGGGGAAACTAGAGACTGAGCTGGGCCCTAGTAAGGGAAAAGATATTTCAGTGAACTTAGCCTCCAGATCCCTGGAGGGAGACTCTGTAGCCATTCTGGAACCTGGGAAAACATTCACTGGAATCCAAAGATGGAAAGGACAGTCTGTTCCTAGGGGAAGGTTGGGCACAGGTATGAATTCAAACTCTGTAGGCCGAGGTGGCCTAAAGGAAAATGACTCCTCTGGCCAGTCTAAGGAAGAAGGAGGTGAAAGAGATAATCTACAGAAAATGGGGACTTCCAACCCAGCTCGTGGAATTATGGACCTAGAACGAAGGCCCCAAGGCCCCAGCCCCAAGGTTGGAGATCTTAACAAGGCAGCCACAGAGAATTTGCAGCCTCCCGCATGGCTACCTACTCTGCCAGCATCCTCAAAGTCCCCCACCCTATGGAAAGGCCTCACCAGAAAGAGGCCAGGACGAGGGTCCCACTTCCAGTTCTCCCGACATGGCAGTTTCTCCTCAGAAGAGACAGATTCACAGACCTCCCTAGAGGACTCCCCACTGACTAGTCCTGTAGTATCCCTGGAGCTGAGTAGCCCCCAGCTGCTCTGGGCTCCAGGCAAGGGCACAGGCATGGTGCAGCTGGAAGGCAAGCCCCTCAGTAGTCAGACACCAGGGAGCACTGTGTAAAATCATTCAGCAAGCATGTAATAAACACTTACTGCGGGTCTAGATCTGTGCTCAGCTGCTCTGATGGGAGGGAGGTGTGGGGAACTATGAAAGGAAGGGGAGAAACAGTCACTGCCTTGTAGAGACTTAAATGCACAAAGCATTTCAAGAATAAGACAAGATAGCATATAATAAAGTATTAAACATAATATAATTGAATTTTCAGATGAATGATAGAGACAATAATATCAGGATGAATAGTATCAAAGAAGTCTATGTGGTTAGAATAATCATGGTTGGCTTCCTGGAAGAAGTGGGACTTGACTTGGAGTCTTGACTCTTGATCTTAGGAAAAGGATTACCTTTCTCTGGACTAGTGGACCCACAGTCAGAAAAACCTAGTTTGAAATCCTACTTTTAACCCTTACTGGCTTGTGGCTTGTGACTATAGAAAAGTATAGATAGAAAATAGAATAAAAATAATAAATATAAATATATTTTATAAATATATTTAAATTTTATAAATACATAAATTTAAATATATAAAATAGAAAAATAAAAATAGAAAAGTAAGCTCTCACTTTCTGTGTCCTCACCTATAAAATGAGGATAATGGTATCTGGCATATCTATCCTGAAGAGCTACTCTGAGGCTCAAATGAAATATCCGCAGTCTGGGATGGACCCACAAATGGATCCCGTTTCTGGACTCACATGGATTTGGTTTAATCCTGGGGGAACCAGATGCCAAAGAAAGGATCAGACTTTGAAGGTTGAAATTCTCTGGCTCATTATGCCCTCATACTAAAGTTCTGGAGAAAAAAACCTACCAGAAAAGTTTACATATGAATCACGTCTAGGTCCCTCCCAAAAGGATTAACTATGTCCCTGCTAGAAAAAGAATAATCAATGTACAAAGAATACATCACTGAGAAGAGAGCTGTTTATTTTCTCCCCTACAAAAGAAATGCTTAGAACACAAAAGCACACATTAACACATACTTAAAACATGAACAATATAACCTATCACCTATTATGCTCTCCCAGGAGATTAAGAAGAATTTTGTGAGACTATGGAATAGATTTTTCTCTTCAAAAGTCCAGATGTCCCAACCAGCCATCTTGGGATATCATAGCCCTTCCAGATGTAGCATCCCACTGGTAATGATCAGTCTTCCTTTGAGAAGTGGGATAGTTGGGGCATCGAGGTGGCACAGTAAATAGAGCACCGGCCCTGGAGTCAGGAGGCCCTGAGTTCAAATACTACCTTAGACACTTAACACTTACTAGCTGTGTGACCTTGGGCAAGTCACTTAACCCCAATTGCCCTACCTTCCCCTCTCCAAAAAGAAAAAAAAAGTTTGATAGTTTCAAGAAGTACTTTCTGCTATGTAGCTGTCACTGATTGGGGAATTCCCATCCTCTCAGTGGGGTCACCACTAGGAGATAAGATGTCCATTTCTCATGACTTGAGATTAGGGAAAGAAACACAAAACAGAAGAGGCTTGAGGTCCAATTTTAGGCTAACCTAAGCAAGTACAGGTTCTCACTGCCATATACTCATAACCATCATCACCTCTTTGGGGGCACAGGGGAGAAAAATCTCCTTCATACTCCCTGGAAGTCCAAGGCAGAGCTGACAGAATGCTAAGCAACATCCCCAAAAGAACGTAAGAGGGAGGAAGGGAAAGAAGGAGAAAGGATGGAAAGGAGAAAGGGAGGGAGACAGAAAGGGGAGGAAGGTAAAGAAAGGTAGAAGAAGGGAGGAAGGGGGGATAAAGAGGGGAGAGAGGGGGGGAGGGAGAGAAGAAGAGAGAGAGGAGACAGAGAGAGAGAGAGAGAGAGAGAGAGAGAGAGAGGAAGGGAGAGGGAGAGAGAGAAACAGACAGAGAAGAGAGACAGAGAGACAGAGACAGAGAAAGAGAAACAGAGACAGAGAGAGAGAGACAGACAGACAGACAGACAGACAGAGAGAGAGAGACAGAGAGAAAGACAGAGAGAGAGAGAGTAGCCTCCCCAGTCACAAGAACCAATAAGGGCTTGCATTATCCCAAAGAGCAGGTTCTTCATCTCTGAGGTAGAATACATATCCATCCCCCAAAAGGCAGAGTGTCCATGGCCAACTCCCAGGGAGGCCTCTGTGCAGAAGATCAGGTGATTCCCCTTATCAGCCATACTATATATATGAAGAATTTGCAAACTTTAAGGGACTACATAAATGTCACTTATGATTATTGCCTTGTAGCAAAACTATGTGGATGAACAGGAATACCATTCATATTTATGTAGCATTTTAAGGTCCAAAAAAGGGCTTTCCTTGTCCCAGCCCTGTGTGGAAACAGATGCTATTATCCATATTTTATACGTGGGGAAACCAAGTTCAGAGAAGTTAAATGGCATCTTAGCATCACAGAGCCATGATTCAGACTGGGGCTTTGTGACTCCCGATTTAGGAAGCACTGTGGGAATAAAGGCTCAGCTTTACACAGGAGCTATAAGCCAAAGGTTGAAATATCTGCCAGACCCCCTGACGTCACCCTCTACTCCTCTAGCCCTCAGCAGCAAGGGCTGGACTGCTTATTTTAATGTAATTCATAGCTCCAGGTCTCAGTATTCCTGAGAGGAGCAGACAATCAAAGAGACCAGGCTGACTGATTAGCACATTTCTGTGCCTCCCATCTCCCTACCATGCGTGGCAGGGGGCTGGCCTGGTGCTTCAAATGCGGTTGTCATGGAAGCAGCCTCCCTCTGCTTTAGAAAGCTGATTACCCCAGGTAGGGAGTCCAAGGCCCAGAATTGTGGAGGCAGAGCCTTGCTTCATACAACCCCAACTCCAGTGTGGCTTTCAGATCAGCGTTTGGAATAGAAGACAAATACAATGGCTGAGTAGGAATCTGGGAGTCAGGAGACCTGGGTCCTAGAACTAGTTCTGCACTAATGTATCCCCTCTGTGAGCCTGTTTCTTCATCTGTGAAATGAGGAAAATGGGTTCAATGCTCTCTAAAGGTCCCTTTTATGCTCTGACCTTTGCACTCTATGGCCTATCGCTATCAGAGATGATCAGATCATAGAATCTAGAGCTGGACCCAGCAATCCTCTAGTTCAGTCCCCTAATTTTACAGATGAGGAAACTGAGTCCCAGAGAGGGTAGGTGACTTGTCCCTGGACACACAGTTGGTAGTATCAGAGGAACTTGATGATTTGACCCCAGATCTTTCTGATTCCCAGTCTAATATGTTAGGATGAATGAGTTGCTGCTCTAGACCCCCTGTCTTGCTATCTAAAACCTTAGCAATCTGGCTCCTGTGTGCCCCTCTCTCCAATATTATCTTCTACTATTTCCCTGTGCCAATGTTTTCCTCCAGGTGGGATGGGTAGGCATTGTTCTTGGAATGTTACCCATGCATTCCAGCCTCACCAGCTTTAGAATGCCCTCCATCTTCCCCTCAGTTTGTGCCTAAGATCACACAGGTAGTAAGAAGTAGGGTCATGTCCTCTGACTAAATCAGTATGGCTTGCTGTCCTCTGACATCAGATGACTACCTTGGAGCAGATGGGATGGGAGATTCTAGAATCCTAGGGTGGGTCTGACATTTCTCTGGGTCATTTCATCCATTACTTTTGTCACATCTAGAGCTCTCAAACACACCCTAAGCTTAATGGGGCAGATTCTCAGACATTTACTATGTCAGGAGCTGTCTGAAGAGGCTCTTATCATCACAGAGTCTTCATATACCCACAGGCTAATGGCAGAGATACCACTGGAGAGGCACCATGCAGAGCCAGGGCATTTAAGATGCCCAAGGGAAGGGGATACATAGACACACACCCAGCTCTCCTGGCCAGCTCCACATTCAGAGCAAGGAGGAGCATTAGGAAACTGTCAGATTTGGGAAAGATCTTGGGAATTCCCAACAAAATAAAACTCTGTACCATAGAGATAAGAGGCACTCTGGGAATCCCCTTTCTAAACTCTGAAGTCTTATCTGAGTTCATCTGCTCTAGTAAGAGAACCTGGATCACAAGGATCAGAAGATCATAGAGAACTGAGAGGCCTCAGAACCTTGCACTTTATAGAGTTTAACCCAGTACTGAGCATGTAGCAGGCATTTAATTAAAGGTTTGGTGACTTGACTTTACAGATGAGGAAACTGAGGCCAAGGATGTAAAGTGACTTGCCCAAGGTCACACAGATAGTATCAGATATGGAATTCAAACCCAAGTCCTCTGACTTGAGAGCTGGTGCTCAAGGTTCCATAGTCTATTAACTATGGTTGTTGGGCTCTGTTCTTCTTTTTCAAGTCCTTCCACTACATGCTGCTTGTAAAAGTTCATATTGGGAGAAAGGGAAAAGAAGGAAAAAGGAAATGGAATGGAACTCAGGTGAAAGTAGTGTGACATTATCCTTTGCCGAGGCACAGTAGATAGAGCACTGAACTTGGAATCAGGAAAATTTATCTTCATGAGTTCAAATCCAGCATCAGACATTTACTAGTGTGCGACTGTGGCAAGTCACTTAACCCTATTTGCCTCAATTTTCTCTTCTGTAAAACGATGGAGAAGAAAATGGTAAACCACTCCAGTATCTTTGCCAAGAAAACCCCAAAATGAGGTCACTAATAGTCGGACACTATTGAAACTATTGAAAAACAATACAAGTGATGACCTCATTCACTACTCCCAGATTGCCTCCTATCCATGGTCATGATACAGAATTTAGATTGGGTTTAGATAGTACCCTGACTTAAGTACCCACAGACCATTGGCTCCCTAGAGGATGAGAGATCCCAGAAAAGGAATAGGGTGTGACATACCATGATTTAGTGGAAAGAGCTGAGGTCTAGGAATTGGAAGATCTGGGGTCTAGACCCAGCCCTGCTACTAATTTGCTTTGTTACCTTGAGCAAATCACTTGATCTCTTTGGACCTCTGTGTTATTTTCTGTAATACAAAGAGTTGGGAAAATGTAAGCTCTAAAGCCTTTCCAAGATCAAGAATTCATTTCTTGTTTCTTTCCTTTTTTCCTTGGTCATATACAATTCATGATCCTCATTCATGGGCCAACCTTGACTCTCAAGCAATTCTCTTCAAAGACTAATTCTGGCCACAAGTATTAAGTCTTTGTTGGTTTGGTTGGCCAAAGCAACAAGAAAAAACCTGGTGCTCAGGAGAAAGGGATGAAAAAAGGAAGAGAACCATCATCATTTCTATGCTTGCCTAGGTATGGACCCTTGATGACAACATCGGTACTAGATATTCCAGGCATAGGATACTGGAACCAAAGGTAAGATATTCTGTAGAGTTTGAAAACATTGGTCTAATGTCCACCTGTTCCTCTCAAACTCCTGATGAGATCGTTTCCCTGAGATCTCTCAGCTTATTAAGAAACAAGACTAGAAAGAGGAGGAGAAGAAGGAGGAGGAGGAAGAGGAAGAGGGGGAAGAGGAGGAGGAAGAGGGGAGGAGGAGGAGAAAGAGGGGAGGAGGAGGAAAAAGAGGAAGAGGGGGAGGAGGAGGGGAGAAGCGGGGAGAAGGAGGAGGCAGAATGAGTTCCCTTTTTTCCTGAGTTTGGAAGAGGGTGCCTGAGCATCTGGAGATCTACCTGCCCCTAACCCCCTATCCTTCCCCTCTTTCACAACACCTCTTTCCTCCTCCCCACTCTCCCCCTCCCTGAGAGATCCCAGAAATTCCTACACTTTCCTGTGTGGGTATGTGTGAGAGACAGAAAGAAAAGTGAGCAGAACTCATTGATACAGTAAGTGATTTTCGTTCTAGGTTTGTGATTCTACAATCCTACTGTTCATCTCTATCCCAGTGTTAGGAGTTTGGTGGTGTTTTCGTGATCCTAGAGAATGTTGGAGAAGATATTGCTTAACCCAAGGAAGCCTGGGTTAATGGTGATATTTCAGGCACTGGTTATAAAAGCAACGAGGGAATTAGAAGATCATAGATTAAGAGCTAGAAATGGCCTCAGATACTCCTTGGTTCAAAGCCCTCATTTTATAACTAAGGACACTGAGGCTCAGAGAACCCAAGGTCACATTGACAGGAAAGAAGAGTCTGGGTTTGAGTTCAGGTCTTTGGGCTCCATTTTCTCATTTGTAAAGTAATGGAGACTGGATTAAATAACCTGCAAACTCCCTCCTTGGGTTGACCTTGTGAACCAATGATTCTCTATCCAGTGTCCAGTTCACAGTACTGTATCTCATAGGCTAACAGGCCCCAGCAAAGCCCCAGCAAAGAGCCCAGCTCCCCTCTTGGGCTGCTCTTGGACTTGCTACTGGGACAAAAGTAGTTACAGAGCCATATAGCCAAAGCCAGCCTGCCAGCAGGATCATATAACTCAGCTCCTGAAATCTCTCCAGTGGCCACCAATAAACTTCCCTATCGATTCTCAAAGTATATTTGGTGCACTTTATTAGGTGTCTACTATTGATTCTGGATCCTTCCCTAATTTGTTTTCTCACATTCCCCAGTCATTCTCAGACACCATCCTCCAAGGCCCAGAGGGGTCTGGGATATTAACTTTTGCTGAAACCCAAATCCAAGAATTGTACATGTTTGTTCAGGGAGACAGGGTGAGCTGGAAGGGAAGCTGTATGAAGACCGGCTGCTCCCCAGTCACATGCTAGATGGGGTGCCATCACAAGCCCTGCCTCCAAGTGGGGCATAATGGGTGGGTGCTGGACATGGAATAGCAAGACTTGAGTTTGACTCCTGCTTTGAACATTTACTGTCTGTGTGACCTTCACTGGAATATTCCCAGAGTGTGTGTCTCTGGCCACAAGTCAGTTTCTTCATCTAGAAAAGGAGGTCAAATTCAATGGCTTATCTAAGGTCCCTTCCAGTTCTAAATCAATGATCCGATGAAATCCCTAATTCTCTTGAGCTTCTTTAGAGTCTCTGTGGGCAGGCAGACCCTTCCAAAAGTATTAGTTGGTCCTGAGAAATTGGATCAAAGTTTATGCGTGCAGTAAACAAATTGATAATGATAAGCCAAAAAAAATTTTAAAAATATGTTTACGGTCATAAATGCAGCTGGGACGGAAACACTTATTGACCATTTGACTAATATCTCACATCAGCCGCCAAACAACACTGCTATGTGTCTGGAAACATATTCATACACAGTTTTGCTGGAATGTTATGCTCAAGGCCAGCTTTTTATGTGGTACATTCAAAAGACCATTGAATTTGGCCCAGAAAATCTGAGGGTTTTACAGATATATGGCCTGCTGCTAAATAAGACCCTTTTCTCTCTGGTCCCAGTATCCTCCTCTACAAAATCTGATTATGTCTGAGGTTCCATGTAGCTTTGACCTTCTGCATTCTAAGGCCCCTCCCAACTCTGACATTCTGTGATCCTATGAATGGGCCATGGGCTAGGACAGAGTGTGTCTTTGGTGACTGCATCATTCATCTCAGGAGGGAATGTTTTGGAGAAAAGAGAATGACAGAAATCATCATGATCACATTGTGTGTGTGTGTGTGTGTGTGTGTGTGTGAGAGAGAGAGAGAGAGAGAGAGAGAGAGAGAGAGAGAGAGAGATACAGAGAGAGAGAGACACAGAGACAGAGAGACAGAGACAGAGAGACAGACAGAGACAGAGAGAAAGAGACAGAGACAGAGAGATAGAAACAGACAGAAAGGAGAGAGAGAGAGAGAGAGAGAGAGAGAGAGAGAGAGGGAGGGAGGGAGGGAGGGAGGGAGGAGAGAGACAAAAAGGAGAGAAACAGAGAGGAGGGAGAGACAGACAAACAAATGGAGGGAGGGGAGAAGAGAGAGACAGAGAGGAGGTAGAAAGACAAATAGAGGAAGCGGGGAAAGAGAGAGAAGAGAGACAGAGTAAAGAGACAGAAAGGAGAGGGAGAGGGAGGGAGACAGACAAACAGATGGAGGAAGGGAGAGAGAAAGGAGAAAGAGAGGGGAGAGAGAGAGAGAGAGAGAGAGAGAGAGAGAGAGAGAGAGAGAGAGAAGAGAGAAACAGAGAGAAGGGAGAGACAGACAAACAGATGGAGGGAGGGGGAGAGACAGAGAGGAGGTAGAAAGACAAATAGAGGAAGCGGGGAAAGAGAGAGAAGAGAGACAGAGAGTAAAGAGACAGAAAGGAGAGGGAGGGACAGACAGACAAACAGATGGAGGAAGGGAGAGAGAAAGGAGAAAAAGAGGAGAGAGAGAGAGAGAGAGAGAGAGAGAGAGAGAGAGAGAGAGAGAGAGAGAGAGGAGAGACAGAAAGGAGAGAGAGAGGAGTGAGAGACAGACAAACGGAGGGAGCAGGGAAAGAGAGAGACAGAGAGAAGAGAGACAGAAATTAGAGACAGACAGGAGGGAGAGACAAACAGATGGAGAGAGCGGGGAGAGAGACAGAGACAGAGAGTTTAAAGACATTCTGGTGACCAGAAGGACCCAGTATAAGGAAGCAGGAACCAAGAGGCAGAAAATCTGGGCTCAAGTCCTGGTTCATGAATTCAATGCAACAACATTCATTAAGTGCCTCTCATGTTCCTGGTGCTGGCACTCTGCTTGGGCACCAGAGATTTGTTGTGAGCTGTTTCAGTCGTGTCCAACTCTCCATGACCTTATTTGGGGTTATCTTGGCAAAGACACTGGAGTGGTTTGGCATTTCCTTCTCCAGCTCATTTTACTGACGAGGAAACTGAGGCAAACAGAGCTAAGTGACTGGAGCAGGGTCACACAGCTAGCAGGTGTCTGAGACCTGACTTGAATTCAGGAATATAAGCCTTCCTGACCCCAGTCCCTGCACTCTATCCACTGTGCCAGCCAACTGCCCAGTACCCAGTTAGGTAACACTTAATAGTCCAATCTGACTATAATGTAGCCTCCATTAAGAGGAAGGATGTTAAATAAGGCTAGAAAGGTATTTCATGTTTCAGAGATTGAGAGTTGGACGAGACATCAGAGGCTACCTGTCCAACCTCCTCCTTTTACAGCTGAGGCCCTAAGAGATTAAATGACTCGCCTACCATGGCAGAACAAGATGCAAACCCAGCCTGCTGACTCCAGAGGCGGCATGCTTTTCATTGAACCTCGTTGTAGGGTAGCTCTAGACTATAGGGAGCTCTAAATGCCTGACCAAAGAGTTTGCATTTTATCCTCAAGGCTGTGAGAAGGAGCCATTGAAATCCTTTGCTAGGGGATGAGACAGTCAGACCTGTGCCTTTGAAAAGTCATTTTGGCAGCTGTGTGGAGAGGGTGGATTAGAGAAAGACGAAACTAAAAGCAGAGACACCAGCTAGGAGCCCTTATGAAATGTCAGGCGAGAGGTGATGAGAGCATGAACTAGGCTGTGGCCCCCTGAGTGAAGAGAACAAGGCAGGTGCAAAAGATGTTTTGTGGAGAGAATCCGTTAGACTTAGCATCAATATCCAGCAAGTTGTAAGGGAGAGGGAGAGGGAAGAGCCAAAGGCAGTTCTTAGATTTCAAACCTGAGTTACAGGAAGGATGATGGTGCCCTCAACAGAAATAGGAAGGTTTGAAAGGGAAGTCTGAGTAGGAATATACAGTTCTGTTCTATTCTGTATATGTTGAACATGAGATGTTATTGGTAGAGTCATCCAAGCGTCAAATGGTCATGGGGGTTTGGCATGGAGGAGATATATTAGGGACTTCTTGTTGTTGTTCAGGAGTTTCAGTTGTGTCTGACTCTTTGTGACCCCATTTGGAGTTTTCCTAGCAGAGATACTGGATTGGTTTGCCATGACCTTCTCCAGCTCATTTGACAGATGAGGAACTGAGACAAGCAGGGTTAAGTGACTTGCCCAGGGTCACATAGCTACTAAGAATCTGAGGCCAAATTTGAACTCAGAAAGATGAGTTTTCCTGACTCCAGGCCCACTATATAACCTAGTTCCTCATTAGGGTATTAGGGAATATAGATTTAGGACTCATCTGTGTGGAAAAGATCATTGAATTCATGGGAACAGTGAATAATAATCAGCAATTTTATAGTACTTTAAAGTTTGCAGAGTTCTTTCCTCAAAGTAACACTAAAATGCATGCATATTATCACTCCCATTTTACAGAAGGAGAAACTGAGTCTCTAAGAGGTTAAGTGAATTACCCAAGTTCAGACATAGCTACTTTCTGAAGTGGTATTTGAACCCCAGTTGCCTGACTCCAGAAGAGAAATAAACTGTGAGGGCAGAGTCCTAGGAAACATCCACATCCGTAGATGGATAATGGATGATTCAGCAAAGGACCCTGAGAAAAACCTGTTAGACAGGTAAGGAGAGGACTAGGAGACAGCAGTGTTACCATAGCCCAGGGAGAAAAGAGTCTCCAGGTGTAGAGAGCAGAGGAAATGAGGAAAAGCTATAGAAAGGTCAAGGAACATATACACAAAGAAGGGTGAGGACAGGATAAAGACCAGCCCTTTTCAATAGCTAGCATTTGTATAGTGCTTTAAGTTTACAATGAGATTTATTTAAGTTATCTCATTAGAGCCCCATAAGTGTGGTGCTGTTATTATATCCATTTTACAGAAGAAGAAACTGAAGCTAAGAAAAGTTAAGTGATTTACCCAGGGTCACACAGCTAATAGGTTGAGGCAGGTTTTGAACTCGGGTCTTCCTTATTCCAAGTCCAGCACTTTAACAGTGGTAACCATTGAGAAAGCAGCCTCAGTAGTGCAGTAAACCTGAATCCAAGCCCAATACAGTGCCTGGCACATAGTAGGGGCTTAGTAAATATTTAATGAGTTGAGTTGAGTTGATTCAGGTTGAACTGAATCCAAAACCACTGCTTTCAGGCTGCCATCACCTTCATTCCCCACCCTATGCCTCTCCCCTGTGGTTAGGTGAGCAGTAGCTGGGAGCGGGGAAGGGGGAGAAGAGATGATAGTGGGAGAGGGGGGATTTGGGTTCAGCTCTGCATAGCTGTTTATAACTTTCTTCTAGGCTTCTACCTATATTACCTGGGCATTTCTCCCAGTTATCTAAGCAAAGTAAAGCTGACAGTTTGAAGAATGGATTTGCATAGAATCTGCATAAAATTTTCATCTACCTTGGAGGAACTGTCTCCTTGCAATTTTTGAGTTAAAATATCTTTAGTCCTTCTGTAAAGCCTGTCATTTCTTGATTTCGATGCTTTCTCCTCCTTACCTGCTCAGTCTCTCTGGGTCAGGCATTCTCATTCCTGCAATCTCAATATCTTATTCTTTGCCCAGGAAGGCAACATCGCTGTTCCTTTCATTCAGAGTCAGTAGCATGGCATGATGGCAAGAACAGTGGATTTAGATTCGGAAGACTTGGTTTCAATTCTCACATCTTTCACTTGCCAGCTGTATGACCCTGAGCAAGTCACTTAATCTTTGTAGGCCTCAGTTTCCTCCCCTGTAAAATGAGGAAGATGGTTCAGTAGATGATCTCACAGGTCCCCTCCGGCTCTAAATACCATAATTTAGACTGGACACTTCTACTTCTTTCTCTAAGGTTGAGCCTAAGGCAAAACATTTCGCCAAAAATCCTGCTCAGGCTAGATCATGGTGTTGGATATGTTGCATAACCTGCTCAGCCTCAAAGAGGGCAAAGGGAAGAGGGGAGGACAGAATGGGGAAATGGGGCAGCTGGCTCTTCAGCCCCCTGAGTCTGATGCTCACAGGTTAGCAGTGTTCCTTCTCGTTCCAAATTCCTATAGTACATTACATCAAGATATGTAATATTACAGAAAATGGAATGTCAAAGCTAGGAGGGACCTTAGAACACAGAATCTGGAATGTCAGAACTGGAAGGGACCTTAGAATGTAGAACATGGAAAGTTGATCATTTTATTATATATTTAAAAGGAATAGCAAGTTGCACATAATAGATTTGCAGTTTCATGTGTAATCATCTTTTTTTTATTATCCTATGTTATGGAAATACTTGTTTTATTCCATAAATTAAAAAAAAACTAAAATTGAAAATAATATTAAGAGAAAGAAACTAGACAGGAGCTTTAAACATACGACAGCATGTCAGAGCTAAAAAGATCTTAGGCCATATGTGATAGAACTTCGAGCTAGAAAGGCCTTAGAACATAGAATGTTAGAGATGAATTATATCTGAGAGACCACATAGTACAACCCCTCATTGTACAGAGGAGAAGCTGAACCCTAGAGGGGAGAAATCTCTCCTCCTGGCCTATGTTGATCCTGGACTTCTCCCCATTCATTACTTGGAGTTAAGTATTTTCCTCTCCACAGAGGAATCTGGATTTTCCTCTGTAGGGAGTCTATCAAATACTTCCTAGGCAATCTCAAAGAAAAAAAGAAAAAGCATTTCTTAAGCACTTATTATCTGTCATTTTGAATACAAAAAGAAAAGGTAAGATAGCCCCTACTCTCAAGGAACTTACATCTTAATTAGGGAAGACAATACAACCTTAGGGCAGATGGAAAATCCTAAGGGTGCAGCTGATAGAAAGTCCAGCGTTCTTGGGTTACATAAGGAAAGAGCAGAAGGCACTCCCCCCCCAGTGCCAACCGGCTGTTCCAGATGAGTTCTGGGAAAGTCCAAGGTTGTGGAGAGTGAGGGGAGAAAAATGAGGAGGGAGGGGCACTCCCCAGCATGGGGACAGAGAGCACTCTGAGCCAGGGGATAGGCAGAGGAGGCAGGGAAAGGTGAGGCTGGGCACTGAGAAATAGGAGAAACAAAAAGGGTGGGGAAAACTGCAGAATTTCTGGCCAGAGATGTTATGGAGGTAAGGACTTCTGGCTCTCAATGGGCACCAAACAGACACACCCAGGGATTCAGTGGGGATGAGTAATGAAAACATCTGTGCAGTCCAACTCACTGGGGAGGGAGGGAAGGAGGTGTAAGCCTTGGAGAAGAAGCACATCCTCATGCTGTCCCCCTTTTCCCAGACAACTTAGGTCCATCATCCTCTGGGAGCAGCTACAGGCAGGACTCCAAACAATGCTGCCTTTCTTAGCCAAACCAAAGGCTAGCCTGAAACCTTGTGTCCCTGACTCCTTGGATAAGATGCCCACATTCCTCCCTCCAGTCTGGGATTCTGTCTGTCTCTGACGTGACTTCAGAGGGATGGTTTGGGGAGATCAGGACTCTTACTTTCCCTGTCTGGGCCTCAGCTGCTTCATCTTTAAAATGGGAGTAATAATCCCTGCCCTTTCTCCCTCCAGGAGCTGCTGCAAGGTTCCACTGAAAGGATACATAATCATAGGATTTAGAGCTGGAAGGCACCTTCCATCTGGTCTGGTTTACGCAGCAGTCCTTCCTACACCTCTAACAGAGGTGACTTACTCAGACCCTGTTTCAATCTCTTCAGTAATGGGGAGTTCACTATTTTTGCAGGATAGTATGTTCCCATGTTTAGACTGTTCTAATTAATTGTTGGACAATTCTTCTTTAAATTGGTAAGAAATCTGCCTCCTTATAACTTCCTCTATCTATTCTCAGTTCTATACACTAGAACTACATGTAGTAAGTCTAGTGCATCCTTTGCCTTGAAGCCTTTCAATTGTTCCAACTCCACTACCATGCATCCCAGTTTCTCTCTTCTCCAGAGTGAGCATTTCCAAATATTATAACCACTTTTCCAGAAAATGCAGCTGCTAGAGGGGCTGGGACAGCAACAAGCACTCAGCCTGGACTGGTTCCACCCAGGCTAGAATGGAAAAGTCCCGAAGTTTGCTAAAGGCCATCAGGAGAATCCCATAAAGGGTCCCTTCTTCTTCCCTATCCATGCCTAGGTCTAGAGAGCTCATTTCTGCTAACTGCCCTCCACAGGATACATCCTCCTACTGAGGAGATGTCACTAGAGGCTGGTGTAAGGGAAAAGGCCCCTGGGTGGAGAGTCAAATGGCCTGCAGTTAAATTTCAGCTCTGCTCATGCGTGTGAGAGGGAGCAGCATGTGTGCATCTCTGTCTAATTGCGTGTGCTTGCATGATGTAGGAGCCCCATGTCCTTCTATCTGTGTGCCCCTCTGAGCCTTGTAGGTGGGCGGGCTACATTTGGCACACCCAGATTTAGCCATTTCCGCAGTTTGTTCATTCCTCTGAAATTATCATCTTTTATCCGCAGCATTCTAAGGCTCGCCCTGGATTCAAATAAGGGAATTAGCATAGTAAATGTTGTCCTGGAGAGGCCTTAATTGAAACCTGAAGTGGGATGGCCACCCTTGTTCTGATGGTGCCTCCTGAAGGAGGGGGAGAGGCCCTGCCAGGCCCCCAGGAGAGGAGCAATGCTGGGTAATGTTATGAATAGTAATAATAACTATCATACTCCTACTACTAATAATAATGCTTTTAGTGCAAGCTTTAAGGCTGCCGAGTTTTTGCAGATAGTCTCTCATCTTCCACTCCCTGTCACTTTGATCTTCCTAAAGCATGATGTCACCTCCTTGTTCAACAAACTCCACCGTCTCAGGGTGGCTAGGTGGTACAGTGAAGAGAGAACCGACCTTGCAGTCAGGAGGACCCTAGCTCAAATCCAGCCTAAGACACAGCACTTACTAGCCATGTGACCTTGGGCAAGTCACTTAACCCCAGTTGCCCTGCCTATCCCCTCCAAATAGCAAAAAAACCCCAAAACCCCACTATCTCACAAAGACTTCTAAGAACAATAGAGAATCCTCTGTTGGGTTCTTACAGCTTTTCAGGAGCCAGCCCCCTCTTATATTTCCAGTCTTTCTTACTCTTCCTCCCATCCCTGTACTTTAGAAGCAGTGACACCATCCTCCTTGATGTTCAGTGACCAAAACAAAACATTCCATTTCCTGACTGGTCCTTCACCATCCGTCCCTCCTGCCTACAATGCTCTCCCTCCTTATCTGAAGCTCTTGGCTTCTCTGGCTTACTTCAAGTCTCAGCTGAAATCTCTGAAATCTAAACCTTTGCTGACCCCCCCCCCCCCCTCAACACCAGTGCTCTTTCCTGGAGATCATCTCCAAGGATCCTGCGTGTGCCTTGTTTGTACAGAGCTGTCTGCATGTTGTCTCCCCTTTGAATCATGAGCCACTGGAGCTCGGGGACTGTTTGGGGTTTTTTATTTCTTTACTTAGCATAGTACTGGCCATATTGTAGGTACTTAATAAATGCTTATTGACTTGAGTTGAGGGAGGAAGGGAAAGTATCTCATCTCCATTTTATAGGTGAAAAAAATAAAGGCCAAGAGAAAAGGGCAAACTGGACCAGAGAAACAGCACTGGATTTGTACTCAGAAAAAAATCTGTGTTCTTCCTCCAGCTCTGGCACTTAGTACCAGTGAAATCGAGGGTGAACCTGCATACCTCTTTAGGTCTCGGTTTCCTTATCTATAAAATTAGGAGATTGGACTAGAAGACCTACCTCTATGGTCTCTTTGAGCTCTAAGTCCTATTCCTCCCCTTCCTAACACACACACACACACACACACACACACACACTCGCATACACACACACTCGAGCACACACAATACCCACACACATTCACACACATACACACACATACATACGCATACATACTCTCACACACATACGCACACATACATACTCACACACATGCACACACACTCACACATACATACTCTCATACACTCTCTCACACACACACACATGCTCAAGGAGTTAGAAGCTCAGCATGTGTCCCTTCCAGCGTGAAGAAAACTGACTGCCTACAGGATAAGAGCAGGTGCAGTAGAAAAAGAGATGATTTGAATCCTGGTCCTACCACTCAGGCCTGCCTCACTTGGGGTAAATCCCTTGAAGTCCTGGAGTTCTGTTTCCTTATCTAGAAAATAGAGGGTTCTAGATCCTAGGATTCTATGATTAAATGAGGACTAAGTTAGGAACCAGAGCCAGTTCTAGCAAGCCAGCTGGTGAAAAAGGCTGGAGGCCCAGCAGGTTTGCCACCTCTCACCAAAGGGCTCTCGGGTGGCCCTCAGCTTCTATCTGGGACAAAAGCAGCTTGTTCACACCATTATTGCTGGACTCTAGAATTGAATGTACCCATTTTCAAAGAGGAGACAGATGACAGCAATATTTTGCTCAAAAGAGGGGGCTAGTTAATGGAGGATCATTTATTTATAGCCAGTGGGGGAAAATGTGGGAACAAGGAGGGTGGCTTGGTGTTTCCTACCTCAGAAGCATCATGTGAATGCTTCCCTAAGACAGAACAGCTTACCAATGAGGCCTCTGGGCTAAAGTATTAGCATTTTAGCCCTAAGAGTCCAAAGACCTATGTTCTAATCCAAAGCCTGCTCTTGAGGAGTCTCTTTCCCAGTATCCTCTTCTGTAAAACAAGGGGTTTAGGCTACATGGTCTCTAGGGTCTCTTCCAATTTTACATTCTGTGTTTCATATTCTATGGTTTCTTTTAGCTCTAATGGCCAACAGTAGCTGGATCCTTGCCCTAAGGCCACCCTCCCCCTGGACTTCATGCCCATCTTTGGAGCCTAGCAGGAGGCAGAGCTGAGGAGAAAAGAGACCACAGGAAAATTAGCACTAAGACTTCGGGGTCTTCTCCTAATTTGTAATGTTAATTTAAAAGATTTGCATAATGTCTTCATGGGGATTTTATTTTTCTTGTACATTTAACCCATTTGATTATGTGTGTGTGTGTGTGTATGTATATTTTTTCCTGACACCCTGGAGGTTTTCTTTCTCTCCTTGTCTCTCTTATATATAAGTATTTTTCTCCTAAAGAGTAACAAACACCTAAAAAGTCAAGTCCACAGGCCCCACCTAAATCCCCTTTTACAGATCAGAGAAACTGAGGCTCAGAGAGGTTAGAGGCTCTTCTGAGGTCACATAGTAAGCCAGAACTAGATCCAAGACCTTTTGATACCTAAACCAGGCCTCTTTCCATTGCCCAGCACTACTTTATAGTTCTTTCCCTTTGTCTAAGAAGAAACAAGAAAGAAGGAACTATTCTGTTCAAAGAAATCCTACTTAGCCATCAGGATTGTTTGTTGATTCACTGACCCATTGTCCCAAGGAGGTCTATTTCAGTGGATGTGAGGAGAACCACCTTGGCAAATAATCCCTCCTTTCAGGATCCCTCAGGTCCCTTTCCTGGAGTCAAGGGGCAGCTGAGGGCTGCTGTGTTCCATCCCATACACTTCCAGAGGCCTTAAGAGGCTGCCCTAGTCCTTTAACCTAAGTCTAAGTCAAGGACCCGTTCTACCAGGCTCTAGCATCCCTTCAGAATGAGCCTTGGGAAAAAAAAAAAAAACAGAAAATCTGCATTTTAAAGCCGAAGCCTACAGCCCATATCATTTTAAGACTTACCAAATGTTTCTATCACAGTGACCCTGAAGGATACCCTGAAGGATACGAAGGTGCAGATTATTCATTCCGTTTTATAAATATGAAAACCTTGTTTCAGTGGAAGAAGTGATTTGTCTAAAAAATACCCTACTTACCATTGTGGCCAGGATTTGGCCCCACATCTCTTGCCTCTGAACTCTGCATTCATTGTGTCTCATTTGATCTTCCAGCTGGCCTGATGGATGGGTTATGCTTTGTTAAAAATCTAAAACCCTATATGCATGTGAGACGTGGCTGCTATGTACCTGATAGTACAAAACCTTGTACTGTAGAGACAGCCTGAGGGAGTTGGCTTCAACTCCCCAAATGTATTGTTTGGCTTTGGTCCCAAATTCCCTAGATAATTGGGCAACATCCTGCCTCACTTTGGACAAGCAGATGTGACCCTCCACACATGTAGGCCAATAGCTGAACCCTTAGCTCATGCAGACAAGAAAGGAAATAACAACTATCCCCTCCACACACCATGAACCTAATGAATAACCAGCATACACACACACACACACACACACACACACACACACACACACACACACACACACACACACATAGTCACATACACATACACACACCATCAGGACAAGACAGACTGAAAGTTGATCCAAGTTTGGGTGCTTGGAGGGAGAGAGCTAAGGATTCTTTTGTGAGAGCTCCCTGTTTTGAAGACTTCAGTATGTCTGTCATGTAGTTCCAGGGCCTCTTCTACTCATGCAAGCCACCCCCTCCCAGATTTTTCCCTGAATTCATGGAGTGAAAGGGCTAGTAACAGGCTATTCCTGGAATGGCCAGAGACAGGCAGGGGCCCCAGAGATGGGAATGTGAGATAACTTCTCAAGCGTGGAAATGCTACCAGAGCTGTCCCTAGGAATTCTCCACTATGTAGACCTTGAGCAGGTCCCTCTACTTCTTTGGACATCAGATTTCTATTCCATGAAATGAAAGGGGATGGACTAGATCATTTAGGAGGCCTCTTCTAGACTGAAATTCTCTGAATCTATGAACCAGACCCAGGGGGAGCAGGGGCAGGGGGAGATGAGAGAGTTTGATTAGCTTGGATTTTGAAGATGAAATGAGTGGTCTGGAAAAATAGACTAATAAGAGGGAGCAAGGGGGTGTCATGATACAGAGACTATATAATAATTCTCCAGAACCATGACAGTAGCCATCTAAGGACCCATATGTAGGGACTATTGAGGTTTAGGGCTTAGGGGTGTTCAAGACCCCAAAATACTGACATGCCATGTCCTACCAAATGAATTCGACTCAAGCCTTCTCTTGGCCAAAGTAAAACAAAGTTTATTAAAGATTCACCATAATGGGTAAGCTCTTAAGGAGCCAAAGCATTTGTGACACTTGTATTGACAAGCAGGCCAGAACAATCTGACTTGAATCTGAGTGCCTTCATGGAGGCAAGAGGGATCTTATATACAGAAAGACTGGGAGGAATCTAGGGGTGGTCTAGTAGTCTGGGAAGAGGGATCTAGGGAGGATCTTGATGGGACTGGGTTCAGATTCCATGAACAAAGAGAATGGGATTTTGATGGAATCAAGGGTGGAAAGTAGCCTGACTGCCCTCAAGGACTGTGGGGCCTAGGATCATTCCTCATTGCTTCAGATGATGGCTCTAAAATCATTAGGTTTGATGGTTTCTTAGCCACAGTCTAGTCTTCTGCAAGACAGTCTTGAGTGTCTTGGATTCCATTCCTATGATGAAAATAACGCTGGAATTGGAGTCATAGGATCAGCCAATCTATCAACCTTTGCATTTATTAAGCATTCGCTATATGCCAAGTCCTGTACTAAGCAATGGGGACACACAGAAAGGCAAAAAACACAGAATGGGCACATGTGCAAATCACCTGGGATATCCTCCCAACATGTAGAACTGACTAGAGAGCCTGCCCCCAGGAGAGTCATGATTACCTATAATCCAAGTACTTTAGAGAGATGCTGAAGCTGGCATAGGCATAACTGGTTATGGTCTGCTGACAATATGATTAGTAGGTTTGTCTGCTGACTTCCTAATCAAAACTCTGAGTATCTTCAAAAAGGTTCTAGTTAACTTTGGCTAATCTCTTGACTGCTCTGCTCATGATTGAACTTCTCTGACAGCAGCCAGCAAGAAAAAATCCTGTAAGGAAAGAGGCCCTGAGCCTTCCCTACTGAAGCCAGCATGTGGCCCCATGAAAAAAAAAGACCTTGGTCCTATGGCTCTGCATTTATATTTTGCCCTTCTAGATGAAGGGATTAGAACCTTCTATCTTGTGGTCTGAAAGATCAACTGAGGAGGTTTCCAGCATCTCACAGTCTAGTGTTTGTAGTCGGCTCAGCACTGATGCCCAGAGGGGCAAAGAGTGACTTTGAGAATGACCTTCAGGACTCATCTTAGCAATAGTTGAGAGCAAGGACTCATCTAGCAGCAATAGTGCTTTTGGACATGAAGTAGTTGTGACCAATGCAGTAGAGGAACTACATGAAGTTTGAGCCCACTCTCAATAGAGGATAGGGAATGATGTGCTCCTGAGATGCTGAGAGAAAATGTTTATGCTTTTGTTCTTACTACATTTTCAAAGCAAATACCTCTTTTTAAAAACTAATTGGGGCAGCTAGGTGGCATGGTGAACAGAGCACCAGCCCTGGAGTCAAGAGGACCTGAGTTCAAATTTGGCCTCAGACACTTGACACTTACTAGCTGTGTGACCTTGAGTAAGTCACTTAACTCCAATTGCCTTGACTTCTCTCTTCCAAAAAAAATTTTTTTAAAGAAAACTGGAAAGGTCTGAAGAGGGCCAAAGAGAAGGTTTTATATTTTACCCTAAAGGACATAAGGAGGTATTAGAATTTATTGAATAGGAGAGTGATATGGTCAGATTTATGCTTTAGGAAAGTCACTTTGGGTGAAACTGAGACCAGGAGATAACTTGCCCAAAGGAAATTCAACTCAATTCAATCAACATTTACTCACACAGAAGATTCATGGCAGAGTTCAGTCCAGGTCACCAGACCCATTTTTTCTTTCTGATGGTAACCAGTCATGTGACCTTGTACAAATCTTTTTATTTCTCATCCATCTAAAGGGGTAATAATACTTATACTATCTGCTACACATTGTGAGGCCAGAGCTTTGTTAACCTTTAGAAGACATTGAGGGCAGCTAGGTGGCATAGTGAATAGAGCAACAGCCCTGGAGTCAGGAGGACCTGAGTTCAAATCCAGCCTCAGACGCTTAACACAAAAACTAGCTGTGTGACCTTGGGCAAATCACTTAACCCCAATTTAAGGGGAAGCTAGGTGGCTCAGTTAGTAAGAGCACCAGCCGAGGAGTCAGGATGACCCAGGATCGGTTCTGCCTCAGTACTTAGCACCCACACATAAATAACTAGCCGTGTAACCTTGAGCAAGTTACTTAACCCCAATTACTTTTAAAAAAAGAAGAAGAAGAAGACATTGAAATGAGGTGTTATTGTGATTACTATAATTATTCCTCTTGCTCTTCTTAGAAACTGTCCTAGGGCAAGGCAGCTAAATAGACTAGAGTGGGAAGAGATTGGAGGAAGGGAAACCAACCAAGAGACTATTTCAGCAGTCCAGGCATGACATGATGAGAGTTTGCGCCATTGGGGTGGCTAAGTGAGTGTAGAGAAGGGGACATGAAATACACGTCCTTATGAAGGTACAAAGAACAAGACTTGGCAGTAGATAGAGTGTGAGAGAGGAGTTAAGGATAACACTGAGATTGTAAACCTGGGTGACTAGGAGGGTGGTGGTGCCCTCAACAGTGATGGGGAACTTGGGAAGAGAAGATTTTTATACTTTTAGTTTACAACATTCAGTTCCACAATCCCTTGGGTTCCAAATTTTCTTCCCCTCCTTCTCCTTCCCCCTCCCTCCCATGGTGGCATGCAATCTAATATGGGTTCTACAAATATTTTCACATTAAACATTAGTCAAGTTGTAAAGAAGAATTATACCCAATGAAATGAACAACAAGAAAGAAGAAACAAAACAAAACAAACAAAAAAAAGAGACAGGTAGTTTGCTTCAATCTGCATCCAGACTCTATAGTTCTTTTTTCTGAATGTGGATATCCCTCTCGATTATGAGTCTTTTGGAGGTGTCTGTTTGTCTTGGAGTGTTGCATTGCTGAGAGGAGCCCAGTCTATCAAAATCAGTCATCTGGGCAGCTAGGTGGCACAGTGAATAGGGCACCAGCCCTGGGGTCAGGAGGACCTAAGTTCAAATCAGGCCTTAGACACTTAACACTTACTAACCTTGAGCAAGTCACTTAACCCCAATTGCCCTGCCTTCCCCCCTCCAAAAAGCAAAAAAAAAACCAAAACCAAAAAACTCAGTCATCACAGATACTATGTGTCTATAATTATGTACAATATTCTCCTGGTTGGCTCTCCTCACCCAGCATCAGTTTATATAAGTCTCTGCAGGTTATCATGAAGTTCATCTGCTCCTCATTTCTTATAGCACAATAGTATTCCATTACATTCAGATGCCACAATTTGTTTAGCCATTCCCCAATTGATGGGCATCCCCTTGATTTCCAATTCTTTGCCACCATAGAAAGAGTTGTTATAAATAATTTTGTACATACGGGTCCTTTTCCTACTTGTATGATCTCTTTAGGGTATAACTCTAGAAGTGGTATTACTGGGTCAAAGAATATGCACATTAATATAGCCCTTAGGGCATAGTGAGGAGAAGATATTTTTAGAAAAAAAAAATGAATTCTATTTGAGACATGTTGAATTTGAGATGCTGATAAAATTTCTAATAAGCGATGTCCAAGAGGCAGTTGGTGAGTGATTCAGGGCTGGAGTTCAGGAGAGAGGTTAGGGCTGGATATATAGCCCTGGGAGTCATCTGAATATAGATGATCATTGAACCCAAGGGAGCTGATAAGATCACCAAGTAGAAGGCAAGAAGGCCTAAGTTAAAGCATTGGAAGTACATGCATGGTTAGTGAGTGTGTCCTGGATGAAGATCCAGCAAAAGACTGAGGAAGAGCAGTCAGATAGTCTGGGGAAGAGCCAGGAGAGAGCAGTGAAATGATAGTCCAGAGAGAAGAGAATGGCCAAGAGAAGAGGCTGATCAACAGTGTCAAAGGCTGCAGAGAGGTCAACAAGGATGAGGGGTATAAAAAAGGCCCTTAGGCCAAACTATGTAAAAGGGGACTCTGAACAACTTCTGGAGCCCCAGCACCCACAGAACAACACAGAGAAGCTAACCTCCCGCTGAGGACAGCCCAGCAGCCCTGCAGGAAGGACCAGCACAGCACTCTGGGAGCCGGCAGCATGCAGTGCGCAGAGCATGGCGAGCCAAGCCCAGGTTCCTATGAGGTGAGGTTTTAACCCCAGGGCGGCAGGGCCAGCAGCCAGCTGGAGGAACCCCAGAACACCAGCAGCTGTGGAGATTCCAGAATTATCAACATAGACATGCCTAGGACAAAGTAAGAGGATAGTGTCCTATGGACTTTGGGACCAGTATTTGGGGAATGCGTCAGCTTCCTCCCCTGGGGGCTAGAAGCCACTGAGGAGACACGCCATTTTGTAGTTTTCAGAGGCAGCTCCAGCTCCTGGCCTGCATGCTAACTGTAGGGAGATCCAGCAATCAGTCTTGGGGGGTAATCGCTCTTGCTATAACCTCCCTGGATCTGGATTGTGATCTGGGGTGGAAGTCGTGGGTGGGTTTACAGCTTACCAGAAACAGAAGTTGCCCCCCACACGTTCGGGACGAAAATTCCTCTATCTGGCCTTAAAGCCATAGTGTGGCAACAAGCCCAAAAGTCAAGTAATTAAGTGGCAACATGCCAAGACAAAGGAAACAGAAAAATGCCACCCTAGACTCCTATTTTGGGGGCATAGAGCGGGAAAAAGACTGTGAGGTCAGAAGTCCTGCTCCAAAAGCCCCAGGGGAAAACATGAGCGGGTTGCAGGCCATAGAGGACCTTAAGAAGGACTTTAAAAATCAAATAAGAGAAGTGGAGGAAAAATTGGAAAGAGAAATGAGAAGGATGCAGGAAAAGTATGAAATGAGGGTCAACAGCCTGACTGAGGAAAACAACACCTTAAAAAATAGACTAACTCAAATGGCAAAGGAGGCCCAAAAGGGCAATGAGGAGAAGAATGCCTTAAAAAGTCTAATTTGCCAGATGGAAAAAGAATCTCAAAAGTTCACTGAGGAGATTCATTCCTTCAGAGTTAGACTGGAGCAAATGGAAGCTAATGACTTTATGAGAAATCAAGATGCTGTTAAGCAGATCCAAACAAACTAAAGATTAGAAGGCAATGTGAAATATCTCATGGGAAAAACCACTGACCTGGAAAATAGATCCAGGAGAGACAATTTAAAAATTATTGGACTACCTGAAAGCCATGATCAAAGAAAGAACCTAGAAATCACCTTTCAAGAAATTCTCAAGGAAAATTGCCCTGATGTTTTAGATCCAGAGGGCAAAATAGAGGTTGAAAGAATCCACAGATCACCTCCTGAAAAAGATCCCAAAAAGAAAACTCCCAGGAATATTATAGCCAGGTTCCAGAATCCCCAGATCAAGGAGAAAATACTACAAGCAGCCAGGAAGAAACAATTTCAATATTGTGGAAACACAATCAGAATAGCCCAGGACCTGGCAGCTTCTACACTGAGGGATCGAAGGGCATGGAATATGATATTCCAGAGGGCAAAAGAACTGGGAATGAACCCAAGGGTCACCTACCCAGCAAAACTGAGTATTTTGTTTCAGGGGAAAATATGGTCATTCAGTGGAATAGAGGACTTTCAAGCATTCTTGAGGAAAAAACCAGAGTTGAATAGAAAATTTGACATCCAGACACAAGAAGCAAGAGGTGCCTGAGAAGGTAATCAGGGAAAAGAAATCAAAAGGAACTTATCAAAGTTGAACTATTTACATTCCTATGTGGAAAAGCAATAACTGTGACTGATGATATCTTTCTTACTATAAAAATAATGGAAGAAGGGTGTGTGGTCATATGAATATATATGTGAATGTGTGTGTATATGGATAGAGGGCATAGGTTGAATTTGGTGGGAAGGGAGAATACTCAAGGGATGAAATTATGAGGAGAGAGAGGAAAGTGGCAAGAGGAGATGGGGAAAGACAGGGTAGTGTAAACTATCCCATGCAGAAGAAGCAAGGGGAAGTGGTTGCAAGGGAGGGGAAGAATAGGAAGGCAAAAAAGGCAAAACCACATTCTCATTGAATTTGGTTCAGGGAGAGAATGACATACATACTAAATGGGATATCTCAACCTGCAGCAGAATAGGGGGAGGGGGGATAAGAGGAGGGATGATGAATGGGAGGGCATCCTTCTGGGGAAGGGAGGTTGAAGTACCCACTATAGAAGAGGGACAGGATCATGTAGGGAATGGACCAGGTGGGGGTTGGGATGAGTGGGAGGGAATTATAAGCAGCCCTGTACAATATATCTACTATGATAATGTTTTGCATAGCTAGACATGTACAACATATACTGAATTACTTATCTCCCCAGAGGGAATGGGTGACAAGGGAGGAAGGAAATGGATCTGAAATTCGAGGTCTTAACATTAAATGTTTCAAAAATATATAAATACTATTATTAATACTCTTTTGCTTATAATTGGGAGATAAGATGTGCAGGCATTGGGACACAAAGATTCACCTTCCTCTAATGGAAAAGTCGAAGAGGGTATGGGAGAAGGTATGAGAGAGAGCAGATTGGAGGAAGCGATATCTTGTGGGACTGCTATTCTGGGAGGTTGGGTAGGGGAATAACGGGGGGAAAATGATTATAACTCAAAATCTGGCGGAAATGAATGATGTAAAACAGAAGTTAATAAAGCATTTGTTTAAAAAAAAAAAGGCCCTTAGATTTAGTCATTAGTAGTCATTAGATCATTGGTAACTCTGGAGAAAACAGTTCCAAGTAAATGATGATGCCAGAAGCCAGATTGCAAAAGGGTTAGAAGAAAGAGAGAAGAGGAAGTGGTTTTGACCTAATGAACCCTTTGAAGGTTCACAGGGCCTCCCATGGGAACCTAGACCACACTTGGTAAAGCTCTTCACTGGGGGATCTCTAAATTCCCTTCCGGCTCTGGATCCTATAACACAATCCCCTACTGTGGGCATTGGTCAAGTGTGGTAGAGTGAAGAGAGCACTTCACTATGCTGGACTACCCAGCATGGCCCTTACCACCACTGAGTAACCTCAAACAAGCTGCTTTCCCTGTATGGGCTTTAGTTTCTTCTTCAGCAATAAGGGGATTGTACAAAATAATCCCCAAAGCCCTTTCCAGCTGTCACTAAAATAGGAGGCCACATTTATGTTTATTTGATGCTATGTAAACCATGACTGTATGCTTGGATGCAATAATAAATGTTTATCAAAAAGGAATTAAACTTGTGATATTGTAGCACTGGCTAAGGGATTAAAAAATCTGCCTTCACTCTTAATTTGTCACAGAGCCCAAGAAAGAGCCTCCAGCAGTCTAGGTCAAGCACAGACCACTGCTCCTAATGTTGAGCCTTCCCAGGAGGAGTCCAATGACCTATCACCTCACCCTGTACTAGGGGATGGAGACTGTGTCTCACCATGCTCCAAGTTACCAAAGTTATCTGGCCCAAACTACCACTGTTATGGGGGTGTGATCTCTAGCCCTGACTGTCATTCACCATAACCACTAAGGACCCCTTCATTGTTCCCAAATCTACCTTTAAACGCACCTCTCATTCATTATAGCAGTTAACGAGAAGTCTACTCTATAGTAATTGATGAGAGCATGACCCTTCCCCATGGCCACGAGTGGTGCTGGTAAAGCCCGTTACTGACCCTTGGATTCATAAATTATCAGATTTGGGAAGAACCTTAGAGCTGAGTTTGTCCAGTGTTTTTATTATGTACAGGGTGAAACTGGGACCCACAGAGGGAAAACGACTTGCCAATTCAATTCAATTCAACAAACATTTATTCACAAAGAATCATGGCAGAGTCCAGAGGAGACCCCAGGTTACCAGAGGCATTCTTTCACTCTGACAACAGCCAGTTATGTGATCATGCAAATCCCCTACCCTCTCCAAGTGTCACTTCCTTCATCCATCAAATAGGGGTAATGATACTTAGACTAGTGGATTCCACATTGGGAGGTAAGTCTTTAGAAGCCTTTAAAAGCCATTGAAATGAGGTATTACTGTTATTGTTGTTATTGTTTACCTTGTCCTCTTCTCTTTCAATAAAATCCAGATAGAAACTGTCCTGGGACAAGTGCCTTTCCTGATACTATTCTTAAATATCTAAAGTTCTGCTGACTATGGCATAGGTAAATATAATAATTGCTTTTTATAACTGAGTAAATGTATTAGAATATAAGATATAGGCTCACCGAATGGGTCTTTGAACCAGCTTCAGGAGTAAACAAAATGATGGAGAAGCTACCTACCTCCTCCTATTCACATGGGGTTTTGATTTCTTCCTCTAGGTCTATTTTTAATAATATTTTTCTCCCCAGTTTCTCATAAAAACAATTTTCACCTTCTGTTTTTCGGGGTTTTTTTATGTTTTGAGTTCCAAATTCTATCCCTCCCTCCTTATCCTCTCTCCTCCCTGAGACAGTAATCAATCGGATCTAAGTTATACATGTGCAATCACGTAAAATATTTCCATATTAGTGATTTTGTGCATTCTGAAAGACTTGCATTCCATGTAACTTGAATATTGGGTGTTTGGTATGGCATCATATATTTAAAACACTGTTCTTAAATTTTTATGGCTCACTGTTTTGCCTAGGTGATTGTGGGTAACATTTTGATATGCTAATGCTCCAATTATAGTAGAATTTGTTTGTTGAATTCTCAAGGACATTTTTGGGTCTCGAATTGTAACATGAGAATTTTTTAAGTTCTTAGTTTATGAAAAATAAGAAACTTCTAATGTATAATCCTAGTTTATATCTTTTTAGGTATTTGATAGGTATTAAATGCAACCTGACCTGATGCACTGGTTTATTTTGCTTGGATGTATTTATTTATCACAATGAAGAGCTCTATGGCATGGAGTGAGAGGAAGATTAGTAGTCACACACACACACACAGGTACAAAAAATTGTCACTACTGTGTTGAATTAATAAACATTTTTAAAAACTACATATAAAGGTCTCAATTTTACATAAAATCCTCTTTTGATTCTTTGTATACTGAGTTTATATTTGTTGATGACTATTAACTTCAGAATAAAAATTTAAATTCCAGCCACCTAAACAAGGTAGCAATAGTGGCCTTGTAGCCCCTCAGGCCCACCCACTTTCCCAGCCAGGAGGAAGGTAATGGGGTTAGAAGCAGTATGACTACCATATGACTAGCCTCACTCCAGCTATTGACTCTATACATGACCTCGGTGTAATGGGGGTTTGGCACGAGGATGACACCATCCTAGGGATTCCAGGTGCAAAATCCCAAATTACTGTGGGCAAGTCACTTCTCTCTGAAACTCAGTTTCCTCATCTATAAAAGGAGGGGGCTGATCTTTATAGTTCCTTCCAGCTCTAATACACTGTGTTCTCTCTCCTAGGTCACTCAAGGCTCTGATATTATATGTAATTAACCTTCACCTCACCCCTCTGCCATGGAGTCACAAATCTCTTACCTTCTATCTTTATCTGTCTCTGTGTCACTACTTCTCTCTCTGTTAAGGAATGATGAGCAAGCCTGAAGCCATTAGAATTCCCTACCCAGATACCTTGCCCCCAGCATGACTGCAAAACAGGGGAAGCCTGCTTTGAGAGTTCATTGCTTCTCGACTTCTGAGCCTTCTTCTTGCCGTTTCCCTTTTCCCTACCCCAGCTGTTAGTTTCCTGTCAGTTACAGCAGCCTCTAAAAGGCATTTTGTTGTTGTTCAGTCGTGTCCAATTCTTCATGAACCCATTGGGGTTTTCCTGGCAGAGACTGGAGTGGTTTGCCATTTCCTTCTCCAGCTCATTTTACAGATAAGGAACTCAGGCAAACAGGGTTAAATAACTTGCCCAGAATCACAAAGCTAGGAAATGTCTGAGGCCAGGTTTGAACTCAGAGAGATAAGTGTTCTGACTCCAGGACCAGCATTCTATCCACTGGTGCCACCTAGCTGTCCTAAAAGATATCAGAGTAACTCAATTGGAAAAGCTTTCCTGACTCCAGTCAATCACTTAGCATATAATTCTTGTGCACCTCCTGTGTTCCCAGCCCATCCTAGGCACTGAAGAAGACAGGATTCTGCCCTCAGGAAAATCACAGTCTAGTTGAGGAGTGATCTGTGGTGTAGTAGAAAGAGCAGTGAATTTGGAGTCAAAGGATTTGGGTCAGATCCTGATGACATTTTGTACCTTCAGTACCTTGGGGAAGTTACTTTTCTGGCTTGGGTTTCCTTATTTATAAAATGAAAGGGTTGGACCAGATGGCATTCAGGATTCTTTTCAGCTCCAGGCCTCCCACCTATGATCTACCCTCCCATTCAGGATTCTTTTTTATACAGGATCTCCGCCAGATAATAAGATCGTGCGATTTAGAGCTAGAGGAACCTTATAGACCATCTATTCCACGCTCTCTCCTTTTAAATGGAGGCCCATAGGAGTAGCTATGTAGTGCAGTGAATAAAGCACCAGCCTTGGAGTCAGAAGGACCTGAGTTCAAATCTGACCTCAGACACGTAACACTTACTAGCTATGTGACCTTGGTCAAGTCACTTAACCACCTTCCCCCCTCCAAAAAAAGCAAATGGAGGCCCATAGAGAGAAGTGACTTGACCAAAGACATACAGATGTTTTCACTTCTTGGGGTCCTGGTTATGCCATCTTGAGTCCAAACAGTCCAAATCTCATTCATCTTCCACATGAAAAACTTGAAGTTATTTGACTATCACAAGACTGGTCTCTTCAAAAGCCCCTGGATCATCTTTTTTTTCCAATCCACACTCCCAACACTATGTCCCTCATAATCACAGAATTACAGTATTTGAGGACTGGAGCTCAGCAGCCTTCTAGTCCAACCTATACATGAGAAGAATCAAGGATATTATAGAGGGGATTCTATTCAGCTGTGGATTAGGTGAGATGCTTTCTGACATATCTGCAAACTTTGAGATTTTGTGTTTATGTGTCTTGTACTCTTAGGGAGTGGGGTTCGATAGGGTATGAATTTAGAACTACTGAACTCCAATCTGGCATCTCCAACTGCCTTTCAGACATCTCACACTCAATGACCTACAGACATCTTAAACTTAACGTGTCCTAAACTCAAACTCATTATCTTTCTTCCCAAGCCCTTCCCCCTTCTAAGCTCCCCTATTACTGTTGAGGGCACCACCATCCTCAGGTTCTCTAGACTTACAACCTAGGTGTCACCCTCAACTCTTCATTTTCTCTCACCTCCCATATCCAATCTGTTGCCAAGTCCTGTCAATTTTACCTTAATAACCTCTCTCCCATTTATCCTCTTCTCTTCCCTGCCATTGCCACCTTCCTGGTACAGACCCTCATCATCTCACACCTAGGCTATTGCAATAACCTGCTGGTTAGTCTGCCTGCTCTAAGTTTCTCCCTACTCTAATCAGCTGTCAAAATGACCTTCCTTAAGCACAGATCTTACCATGTCACAGACACCCCCACTCAATAAATCTCAGTGGCTCCCTATCACCTCCAGGATCAAATATTAAATCTTCTGTTAGAAGTTCAAAGCTCTGGGGCGGCTAGGTGGCGCAGTGAGTAGAGCATCAGCCCTGGAGTCAGAAGGACCTGAGTTCGGATTTGACCTCAGACACTTAATGCACACACAAACAAAAACCTAGCCGTGTGACCTTGGGCAAGTTACTTAACCCCAATTGCCCTCCAAAAAGCAAAAAAAAAAAAAAAGAAAGAAGTTCAAAGCCCTGGTGGAGGACGGAGCCAAGATGGTGGAGTAAAAGCAGGAACTTACCTGAGTTTGTCCCCAATTACCTCAAATACCTGTAAAAAATTCAAACTCTTTTGTAACCCAAGCCCCCCATCCACTTTCTGATATTTTTACACCTTCCATACCCCATATACTCTTCAATCCAGTGACACTGGTCCCCTTGCAGTTGCTTGAATAAGATATTTCATCCCCTCACTCTGGACATTTTCTCTGACTATCCCCCATGCTTGAAATGCTCTCCTTCCTCTTCCTCCTGTCTTCTCTGGCTCCCTTCTAGTCCCAATTAAAATGCCACCTTCCATAGGAATCCTTTCTGAGCCCTCTTAATTCTACTAATTTCTCTCTGTTGATTATTTCCTATTTATTCTGTAGATAACATGTTTGTACATAATTATTTACATATCATTTCCCCATTAGATTGTGAACTCCTCAAGGAGAAGAACTATTTTTTCTACTTTGTATTTTTGGGGGGGAGAGGTTGCCTTTTTTAGTATCCCCAATGCTTAGCACAGTGCTTGGCATATAACAGGTGTTTAATAAATGTTCATTGAGTGACTCACAACCTTTATGCCCTCAGTTTCCTTACCAGTAAAATGAGGGTATTAGGGATAGCTAGGTGGCACAGTGAATAGAGCACTGGCCCTGGAGTCAGGAGGAAATCTGACCTCAGACACATAACACTTATTAGCCAGGTGACCTTGGACAAGTCACTTAACCCCAATTGCCCCTCCAAAAGAAATGAGAGTATTAGTTGAAGATTTCTCTAAATCTTAATTTTATATTAGAATAGGGTCCCAGTCTCGTAATATGTCTATCAAGGCTTTAGGATGTTTGAGCTGAAAAGACCTTAGAGACCAATTCCTTAATTTTGCAAGTAAGGAAACTGAGGAAGGGACTTACTGAAGGTTACCATGAAACTCATTGGCAGAAGTAGCAATCTAGGCAGGAATTTATTGGCAAAACCCTGCTCTGATTACTTATCCTATGTCTCTTTCATTCTATGATAATACTGCCCTTCCTCTTTGGGTTGGTGTGGTATAGTAGAAAGAACCCTGGCTCTGGGGTCAGAGGTCCTCGGTTCAGATCCCAGCTTTTATATTTATTACCTATGTGACTTTAACCTCCCCGAGCCTCAGTTTCCTCATCTGTAAAATGAATGAATTGGACTTAATGGCCTCTGAGGTCACTTTCAACTCTATTATAATCCCAAGATTCCCTTCTCTTCTCAACCCTGCCCATCCCCCTGGTAAGATCAGCCTAAGCAGAGGCTAGCACTCAGAGAGAACAGCAAAGCCTAGGAGAGAATTAGTTACTAGGTCAGGGTTGGCCTGTTTTGGAAAGTTTCATAAGCAGTAGCCTGACATATGGGGGCAGAGGTTACTATGGAATGATATATCATATCATCATATATATCTGGAGGAAGAGGTTAATATGATGTGAGAACCTGTCTTTGAGGTGATAGACATAGAAAGACAGAATCTCAGAGCTGAATTTGTCAAATACCCTGAAGGGAGAGGAAAGGTTTTATCAGTTAGAAAAAAAAGGGAAAAAAAGACTTTTATCTTTTTTAATTTTGTTATTTAATTTTTTTAACATTCACTTGTTTTTATTTTGAGTTCCAGAGTCTCTTCAGGCAAGCAATATGATACTTATTATAATATGAAGTCATGCAAAACATGTTTTCATATTAGCCATGTTGCCAAAATAAATAAATAGAGCAAGAAAAATAAAGTGAAAAACAACACACTTCAATCTGCACTCAGAGTTCACTAGTTCTCTCTCTGGAGGTAGATAGCATTTTTCATCAGGAGTCCTTTGGAATAATCTTGGATCATTGCATTGATCAGAGTAGCTAAGCCCTGTCACAGTTGATCATTGATACAATACTGTTGTTACATATACAATGTTCTCCTGGTCCTATGCACTTCACTTTACATCAGTTCACATAAATCTTCCCAGATTTTTCTGAAACATCCCCCTCATCATTTCTTATAGCACAATAGTATTATATCACACATACACCATAACTCGTTCAGCCATTCCCCAGCTGATAGACATCCCCCTGTCTCCAATTCTTTGCCACCAGAAAAAGGGCTACTAGAAATATTTTTGTACATGTATGTCCTTTTCAAAAACTTTTATCTTAATTGATTGGGATCACACAGATCTCTTTTTTTCCCTTTGGGGAGACAGCATGTTGTGATAGAATCAGTAAGAGCATGAATCTGAGTCCTAGCTTAGCCACTTGCCAAGTATGTGATGCTTTATGGTGAGCAAAGCACTTTACAAATACAATCTCATTTGAGCTTCACAACAACCCTGTAAGGTAATAATATTATTATCCAAATTATTCCCATATTACATCTGAGGAAACTGAGACTGAGAGAGGGTAAGTGACTTGGCCACAGTTATAAAGATAATAAGATAAAGATAAAAATAATCTGTCTGAGTACAGATTTGAATTCTGGTCTTCCTGCCTCTAGGTCCAGTGCTCTATCTACCAACTCCCCTAGCTTCCTCTATTCTAAAGCCTTTGGTACTTTTATTCATCACCTAATTTGCACCTTCCTAATGCTGCCTATATCCCAGCACTACAGAATATGGGGAGAAGATCACTGTAGAGGTGGAGTCAGAGAACCCAGATTCACATTCAGGCTCTGATTCTTTTTTTTTTTTTTTTTTTTGCTTTTTGGAGGGCAGTCGGGGTTAAGTAACTTGCCCAAGGTCACACGGCTAGGTTTTTGTTTGTATGTGTTAAGTGTCTAAGGCTGGATCCGAACTCAGGTCCTTCTGACTCCAGGGCCAGCACTCTACTCACTGCGCCACCTAGCCGCCCCTAGGCTCTGATTCTTAAGATCTATTTGACTTTATTCAAGCCACTGAACTAGTCTTGGCTTCAGTTTCTTCATCTATAAAATGAAGGGGTGGGATTAATGAGGTTCAAATTTGAAAATAAATGTAAAGCACTTTGTAACCTTAAAATGCTACATAAACGTCTGTTGTGATTGTTGTTGGTGGTGGTAGTGGTAGTGTTAGCCTCCAGTCACCAGGCATCCAGTCTGGGGATGACTTTATTTCCTGAGCCTTCTACTGCAGCCCTGCTGAGCTACATAGGTGTATGATAGTAAATGTTTAACAATATGGCTATCTGGGGGGAGGGGAGAACATATTCACATGCTTTTAAATGTAATCTACATCATTACGACTTTTAAAAATCTGGACAATCAACGCAATAAGTCAAGCCCTGATTTCTAGTATTTGTAGGTTTCTGAGGTGTCAATGCTCACGTTGAAAATTTAATAGCCTATTTTAGTGAGCTTTAGAGCTGGCTAAAGTACATGCCTGGACTTCATCATTTCTAAGGTCTCATCTAAGTTCTTTGTCCAATATCCTAAAGTTCCTTCAAATGCTGATATTTTCTTCCAATTTTAAATATGATCATTAATTTAATTTATTAACTCCTTACCTACTCAGTCAACATAACATAAGCTCATTGGATTAAAGTAGCTAGTATTTATATAACCTTTTAAGGTTTGTAAAGTGCTTTACAGATATAATGTAATTTGATCCTCACACCCTGGAAAGCAGGTGCTATTATTACTCCCATTTCATAGATGAGGAAATTGAAATTGATGGAAGTTAAATGACTTTCCCAGAGTCACACAGCTAGTCAGTGTCTGAGGCCAGACTCAGTCCTTCATGATTCCAGCTATGGCTCTCAGGCATCATACCAAGGGACCTTATAGAGATTATCTAGTTCAGTCCCAAGATTCTTATAGATGAGAAAACTAAGGTCCAAATAAGTTGTGACTTTCTCAGGGTCAGGAAGGTAGTAATTCTATCAATCAACAAGCATTTATTAAGTACATACTATGTGCCAGCCACTATGGGAGATGCTAGGGATATAAAGAAAAAAATGAAGCTGCCCCTGCCCTCAAGGAGCTTACATCCTATATGAGAAAGCAACAGCACACATAAGGGAGAAGGTCATTCTACATGTATAATTTAGTTGACAAAAAATCATAGAAAATAGTCATACCAAATGAGCTTTAACTATATAAACAAGATGTACCTATACCATGAACCCTTTATGAAGTGTGAATAGCTCTGTGATTAAGTCAAGAAGAGAATGGGACTGCTGAGAAAACAAATTAAGCACTCCTCTGGGGATTTTAAATAGTTAAGCCCCAAGAAGCTCAAAGCAATCAAATATCAGAACAGTTGGATAATGAGACCCCTGTGGGGAAGGAAGAGGGAGAGGGGATTTCTTTCTATCCCCCATTAGTAATGACAACTAGCAATTAAGAGTTAGGTTGTGGAAAGGAGCAAATACTGGGAACCCATCATGAGGACTCTATAAGGAGGAAGGACTTCTAGGTCCTGCAGTACCAGGAGTTGTGAGATATTTTTGCCATATATGTTTTCTACATGTTTGTCTCAGAATTATTGGGCTCACACTTAAGAGATATTGTAATTACTGTTTTTGCTATGCCATTTGAATAAATACCTTTGATAAGGGTCAGTTGAACCTACTGGCTGATTTCTAATGTAAGTACACTGGTGGGGGCTTATTATCTACAATAGCAGTATTAACCATCCACAGAGTTGCCCTGAGGACCAGAGGTGGCAACAATTCTCCGGGGATCCAAACTATTAATAAGTTGGAGGAGTAACCTAAAGAGGTTGTTATATAGGCATATACAAAATACATACAATATAAATATAAGGTAATTTAGTTGGGGAGATGTTAGTAGCTGGGGACTCAGGAAAGTAGGGGGTAGCTCTTGAACTGAGCTTTGAAGGAAAGTAAGAATTCTAAGAGTCAAAGGTGAAGAGGGAGTGTCCTCTAGGAATGAGAGATAAATTATACAAAGGCAGGGAGACAGGAGATAGAAACCCATGTAAGAGGAATAACAAGAAGATAGTTTGGTTGAACCATAGAATACATGAAAGGGAGTAATTAATATATATATATTAATATGCCATGCATTAATAATATATTAATATATATGCCATGAAAAGTAGGTTGGATTCAGGTTGTGAAAAAGCTCTAGATGCCAAACAAAAAGTTTATATTATAGAAGTAATGGGGAACCATTGAACTTCATTAAGCTGGGAAGTTTATTAAGCATAATCAGACCTAGGCTTTAGGAATATCAGGAGAGCTCAAAGAGGGAAAAATCAAGGCAAGAAGATCAATTAAGAGGCTATTACAATAGTTCAGGTAAGAGGCAGTGAAACCCTAAAATGGAGTTAGTCATATAAATAGAGAGAAGGGAATAGAGAATTGACAAGACAGGCATTACTTAGCAGTGAGGATTTAAACTCAGTTCCTCTGATTCGAAACATGTTCTTGCCACTACAACAACCAAAATGACTTTTGTTTTACTACCTTAGAACTTAAATCTACTCAGATGGAGTGGAAAAGCCACATCTTGATAACTTTACCGTGCAGATAGATACAAATCTGAACTTTCTTTGCCCTTTTCATAATTATATAGCATTTATGTCTTTCAGTCCTTTCTCTTGCTTCAGAAATTGTGAAAGTACAAGGAAGTTCCTCAAAAGGCTGCTGAATGACATACAAGAAACTTGATGCAGGAAAAAACAAAAAACCCAGAGAAGCAGAGTTCATGGTGCTTTCAGACATAATGATTCTAGGTCCATAAGGAAAAATTTCAGAAGACTTGGGTTCCTTTTTACCACAAACTCCGAAGGGACCATGGGCAAGCCCCAAATAGACCCTCAGGGAAGGAAAGTAGTTAAATCAATCAACAGACATTTATTAGGTGCCTGCTCTATGCCAGGCACTGTGCTAGGCACTGAGGACACAAAGGCAAGAATGAAAATTCCTGTCCTCAAGGATCTTGCTTCTTATGGGGGAGACCCTCAAGTAAAGATCCACTGCCTAAGGGAGCACCTTCTCCCACTAAGGGATTCCAGTTATTAGTCAGATTCATCCTCTGACTCATTATGCCCTCATGCTCCACCCCACAAGGGAAATTGCTCAAAACTTAGACTTGATTCTTGTCTAGGGTCTCCTCCGAAAGGGATTAACAGAGTCTCTTCTAGAAGGATACTCGGTGTATACAACACATCAGGTATAGAACATCTTTTTACTTTCTCCCCCAATGTTTAAAACACAAAAGTGTTTTAAACTCATAAGTATGTGTACTCATAAGTACACATTGATAATATTTTAAATAAGATACAGTAACCCATCATGTTATACTTTCTCTGGAGGTTGATACTTAAAATACTAAAACATGAAACACTTTGTGGGATTGATGAACAGGCATTTCACCACCATCTCAACTCTGCCACCCTTCTCAGCCCTGTCTGATCAACTTGCTCAGGGTCTTATGATAAATCAAGATATGATTTGGGCTAATTTTTTCCTCGGAGAATGTGTTTCAGGGATCCTTTCTGTTGGGAAAAACAGAACACAGACCCAGGGACTGATCACCCAAACTCACAAGGCTACCACCAAAGCTAAAAAAGACCCATCTCAGGCTCTCAATTTCATCTCATATGTTCAGATAAAGAAACAAAAGGGGCAGCTGGAGACATGCAGTCCAATCTCAGACTCTTTTAGGCGAGAGCATTTGCTCAATGCCATATGCCTTCAGTCCCCATTGTTGGGGGTAGAGGAGGAAGAGACGAGTGAAGTGATATTCCCCTCTCCCATCTTAATGGAAGCCTGAAGGAGCTCAAAGATTCCCTGAATGCTCTATAAATGGCAAGAAAAAGTGGGAGGAGGAGGAGGAAGAGGAGACAAAGGAGTGGTTGTGGTGGTGGTAGTAGTAGTACTAGTACTAGTACTAGTACTAGTACTAGTAGTACTAGTACTAGTACTAGTAGTACTAGTAATAGCAGCAGCAGCAACAGCTTCCATTTATGTACTACTTTAAAGTTTGTAAAGTGATTTAAAAATATTATCTCATTTAATTTTTATAATAATCCTGGAAGGTAAGTACTGTTAACATCCTCATTTTGTAGAGGAGGAAACTGAGGCATTCAGAAATTAAGTGGCTTTCTCAGAGTCACATAGCAAGTGTCTGGAGCTGCATTTGAACTCAAGTCTTCCTGACTCCAGGTCTGCTGCTATATACACTGTTATATGCTAGCTGGAGGTTGTTTCTCATTTTAAAGCATCCTGGGTAGGTAATTCTTCCTGCTCAGCATGACCCAGCCCTCAGTTGCCTCTAGGAGCACATCTCCTATGCCAAGGGGCCAAATGCAAGTGTCATCAAACATTTGTGACATCAGAAGTAGACAGAACATCCCCCAATACCTTTCTGCCCCATCACAGGAACCAAAGGGTATGTGTCTATGAGTCAGAATGCCTGTTCCATGAGGTTCACCTCTATTACACAGTTATGAGTATAAACAAAATATATACAAGGTACAAGGTAATCGGAAGGGGTAGGGGAGCATGAGCAACAAAAGGCTTCATGTAGGAACTGACACTTAGTCTGAGCTTTAAAGAAAACTAGTCCTTAGAGGTTGCTGGTCCAGGGATTTTCAACTGAAGCTGAATTACAATAGGGATGGGTAAAATACCTAAATTGTCTCCTGTGAACTATTCTGGCCATAAGCAGGTGATTCTCAGGGGCCCAGAGGACAGACTAGAAATATATGGTTGTCCTTCATTTTTGAAGAGGACCAAAATGACAGCACTATGTTAGAGCCAAGTTACAGTGTGTCCAACCACAGGTAGAGCATTGGCACAATTGGGCACAAATTGTCCATATGAACATTTGGGGTAGATTCTCTAAATTTAAGCATCTCATATTTCTTTTGAGCTACTTAAATTCTGCTTTGCTCATAGAGCACAAAACCTTCTCTGATGAGGACATGCCATGATGAGTGGTCCTGTGCCAGTGTCTCCCATGTCATGATTCCAAAGCTGTTTTTTTGTTTGTTTGTTTGTAAAGCAATTGGGGTTAAGTAACTTGCCCAGGGTTACACGGACAGTTTTTTTTTGTGTGTGTGGGTGTTAAGTATCTGAGGCCAGAACCGATCCCGGGACCTCCCAACTCCAGGGCTGGCACTTTTACTCACTGAGCCACCTAGCCGCCCCTAATTCCAAAGTTTTTAAGGGAGACCTTGAGAGTGTCCTTGTATCACTTTTGCTGACCACTATGTGAGCACTTGCCTGTGTGAGTTCTCCATAAAAGAGTCTTTTAGGTTTAAGTTTGGCATTTGAACAACATGACCAGACCTTTGGAACTGTGCTCTCTGCAGCAGAGTTTGAATGCTTGGCAATTTAGTTTGAGAAAGACCTCAGTGTCTGTATCTTATCTGGACAGATGATCTTCAGACTCCTCCCAAGACAATTCAGATGGAAGTGATTCCATTTCCTGGTGTAGTGTTGGTTTACTGTCCAGGTTTCACAGACATACAGCAAATAGGGAGAAGCAGTAAGAAGGGGGAGAAAATAAGTCCTTTTTTAAAAAAATGTATAGACTTTAAGAAACAAAAATCCTTTTTAATAGAAATTTTGTACATTAAGAATAATCTGCCTCAAAACTGATTCAGAAATTTTGATTGAGTCCAGCCTCCTAGTCAGTACAGAGCCTTGACTCCACTATCTCTAATAAGAGAATGTTTCATCCAGCCTCCACTTTAATATCCCCATTGGTAGGGAATGTACTACCTCTAGTGACTTGTGAATATTGAAGTCAAAATGAATTGTTAGCTCTGTTTATCAAGAAGCTCTTCTTGATATATAGCCAAAATCTGTCTCCTTTAAACTTGTCTCCCCAACCCCCCCCCCCCTTGCTTTTACTTCTGTTTTCTGGAGCCAAGTAGAACAAATTTAATCTCTCTTACCCATAGTTCCCCTTCTGATACTGAAAGCACAAAATTGTGGTTTTCCTAACTCTTCTCCAAAAGAAACATTCCCTGTGTCTTCAACTAACTTTTTATTTTCTGCTTTCCAGCACCCTCCCCTATTCTGGTCACCTCCCTCTAGATTTGCTCGAGTTCATTGACATTCTCCCTAATATGTGGGGCACTACATGGGCTCACAGCAGGTGAGTGATGGGGCCAGGTTTACCCCAGGTGCCTATTTTTGTGAGGGCTCTTCCTGTCTTTCCTCAGCCCTGGCAAAAGTCCCACTTCAGCTCTGAGTCAGTGACCCAACAGCAAGCCCAGTCAGGATCCCAAGAGGACCTAGCCCAGAACCATCTGAAGATACTGACAAATACTGTCACTGAGAAAGGGAATCTTGAGAGCTAAACAGGCCTTGCAAGCCAGGTTCTTGTGCCTCTGAGGGGTAGTGAGGAATAGCAGAAATACAATAGAATTTTGTTCTATTTACTATCTATATGAACTTGGACAAGTCAAGTCACTTTCATGACCTTCTTTCCTTATATGTATAATGTGGGAATAAGACTAGATGGTCTTTAAGGTCCTAAATCCCATGATTTTCAGTTCAATCTCCATTCAGTCTGCTGTGTCTCTGAGCTGCTTGCCACCCTCTCTGTTCTCCAGCCTACTCCATCATTAGACACACTCTTGTGACTGAGCCAAATCCAGAAATAATCTTCTACTTCAGATGGTTCTTTGCCTGATGGGTGAGGGGAGAAAGCGAAGCACCTGGATTCCACCCCATTTTAGGCAAGGTTAGAGCAGCCCATGGCTGACTCCGTGGAAACCAAGAAGAACCCTGAGAATTGGAGGAATTTCCTTTCCTGGCTAGGACCCTTTTCCAAAGGACTGGTTCAAGCTGGATAGCAAGCACCTTTCTTTGGCCATACAGCCCATATAGTCCCCTGAAATAGGAGGCTGAACCTCCCTCTGGGGCCTAGTATGGCCTTAGCTCCTGGAGAAGGGGGAAGACTTTCATGGTGGTATGTCAGGAGCTCTGAAATGTCCCTGCCCCTCAAATCTCTGTCTACCTCTTTTATGGTACCCTAAGTCCCCTAATGTAATAGAGCCTTCCATTGCCCTATTAGAAATACAGCTAAAAGCACAAATGCCTTTAGGATCAAGAACCTAAGCACAGAAACTATTTCACACTTATAGACAAATAGCTGACAGCTTTATGCCACTCGCCTCGAGTCCTGATCCCTACAGGCCCAGAAATGGCAAGTGTACAAGAAGTTCCCCAACCTCCCTACTAATGCTCCCTGTCCTTTTTCCCTTTCTGGGTCCATCTTGACCTTGCTCCAGGCCCCTCATCCCCTCCCCTTAAGAGTTCCTGCTCCATTCCAATCCTTTGATGCACTTCCCCACAGTGGTGTGGTGGGCCGCTCCACCAATCCCTTTTTGAGAAAGTTATGGCCACTCATACCACTTGGATGAATAGAAATTCCTCAACCTCCCTGTAAGTCAGGAACATGAGTTCACATCTGGCCTCGGAGAGTGACCAGCTGTGTTATCATGGCAAGTCATTTAAATTTCCTCAACTATATAGCATCTATCTCCCAGGATTGTTGTGAGGATCAATGAGATAACATTTATAAAGCATTTAACACAGTGCCTGGCATATAGTAAGTGCTATATAAATGCTAGCTATTATTACTATTATTAATTGTATCACAGGTTTGGATGATGAATTGAAGGGGAGGAGAGAGAACAGAGGGTACCAGTTATCTGTGAGGAATAGAGAAGTCTGAGAAGAAGCCTAGGGTAGGGGAGAAGGCACTGAATATAGTTAAGAGACTTGGTCCAGATCTTGTCTGAAATGCTAACTTAGTTGCACAACCATAGATTAGCCATTTAACCCTACCTAACTGTTTTCACAGCTAGAAAATAAAAATGAATAACATTAGCACTGCCCTCCTCAAGGGCTATTTCAAGGGAAGCACCTTTCAAACCTAAAAGCGTTTATATAATTTTGAGTCATTCTTAAGGGGAAGAGGAAGAAGGTAGAGAAATGTCATAGAAAAGAAAGTTGCATTCAAGGCACTAGATTTTAATGACTATATCACATCTTGAGGCCTTCAGTAAGTTGCTTCCCCACTCTAAGCCTCAGTTTCTTCAATTGTAAATTGAAGGGATCAGCATATGCATAAATATAAATATATGTATACACACATTCATAAGAGGACTTTTGTGGTAGCAAAGAACTAGGAACAATGTGAATTTCCATTAATTAGGAGAATGACTGACAAAAATATGGTATGTGAATGTAATGAAACATTATGACACCTTAAGAAACCATAAACCTGAAGACCTTAGAAGAAGCGAAGAAGCAAGCAAAGACATGTTTATACTAACGTAAAGCAAAGAAAGAAGAACCAGGAGAACAGCATACACAGTGACCACAATTATGTAAACAGAATCAGCACTAAAAGGCAGCTGGACTCAGATTAATTGCAGTGACCAATCTTGGCTCCAGGGTAACGACGGGAACACTTTCCCCTCCCTCCCAAAGACTGGGCAAGGCAAAGGGTGGGGTATGGGGGGGGGGGGGCGCGTAGCAAAGGTCACATATATTGGCAGACCTGATCATTTTGTCTCTGAGTTTTTCATAACTGTTTTTCTTTCTGACAAGGGAGGGTTCAAAGTGAGGGGAAGGGGTGTATACTGGGAAATAATTGCATAAAAAAAAATAAAAGAAAGCAATAAAACTTACCAAAAAAAGGAAGATGAGGTGGGGGCGGGGGACTAAATGGTTCCTGAGGACCATCCCAGTTCTGGCATTCTACAGCTTATTTTTTGGTTTTGTGGACACCAAAAATGTGAAATACAGTCTGACTAATCTCCCCTATAGTGAGTAGGAGTTAGAAAATTGGATTTGGTTTCTGACAGCTAACAACTGTTAGAAAGATAGAAAGATAGGTAGATAGGTAGATAGATAGATAGATAGATAGATAGATAGATAGATAGATAGATAGATAGATGGATGGATGGATAGACAGAGAGATAATAGAAAGACCTAGATGGAAAGATAAAGCATTATTAAGTGCTTGTTACATCCCAGGCACTGTGTTAAACATAAGGAATACAAATATAGGCAAGCAAAAGAGTCCCTGCCTTCAAAGAATTTGCATTCTATTGGGCCAAGTTAACACATAATGAATGTAAAGAAGTAAGCTGAAGGCCTGGAATCCCCCCCCCCAAAAAATAGGGTGAAAACTCACATATCAGAACTCAGGATGGTTCCTGGGGCTGGGGTCCAAGATTCCAATGGAAGAGTTAGGAATAATGATGGCTGTTGTGAGTTTCCCTTCACTGGAGATGAGATCTGGGACCTTCTGTTTTGTAAGTGGACAGAGCTAAGGATTCCTCAAAAAGCTACAGTGAACCTGCCAAATAGAACTCGCTCCCTCCTCAGAGCTATTCATTCATTCATAAGATCATAATGTAATATGGTTGACTCTGACCTCACAGTCACAGGGCTATGCCCATTCCATCTCACCATGCCCCACCCCAACCAAATGCTCTCAGGTACCAAGGAGGTAAGAGAGTCTCTTTTCTCTGCCATTAGCTCAAACTCCTACCATCTCTGTTCCCACCATCTTTAGGGATCCAGTGACTTGCACCTTGGTTCCATTTAACCATTTAACATGTAGTGACTTTTACAAAGTGATAATTACTTCATAGATATGTCAAGAACAAACAGACAAATATTTCCTCCCCTTCAACTCTGGAATATAATCCTTCTCCTTGATAAACTGGGAAGAAGGGAGAGTAAACTTATAATTTAGTTCAGTTTCTATATGGTATTTGTGCCATCGAATTCCTATCCAAAGCCAACATCACTGTTAAACTAGAATCCAAGACCTATGCATTGAGGCTGAGTTGGCTACAACACCTTTCCTCAATTCTTGGACTCAGTTGGCCAGATAACCAATATGGTAGACCAATTAAAAACAGTCACATTCTCCCAAAGCAACTCCCTAGCATTCTCCTACCATTTCAGCAAACTGATGGTGTGTGCACATGCACCAGATCCCCATTACAATAGATTTAGATTATATAATCCAAACCCCACGTTTTACTAACAAGGAAACTGAGTCCTAGAGAGATGAAATGATTTGTCCAAGGTTATACAAATACTAAAAAGCATAATCATGATCTGAACTCAGGTCTTCTGATTCCAAATCCATTGTTCTTTCCATTATAACATGCTGCCCACTCTTATCTTACTTTAGAACTAAATTACATCAAAAGATATGAGTAATCCATTCTCAAGAGGATTGCAAACTATTAACAACTATATGACATATGGCTCCAGATCACTCAAAATAAAAGTAGAACTAGACAGAACTCTGTGGAGGTAGACATGTGCCATGAAGAGTAATTGGGTTTCTTCTGCTTGATCCCAGAGAGCAGGACTAGAAGTAGCTAGTGGAAGCTGTAGAGAGGCAGTTTTAGACACAATTCAATTTAGTTCAATTCAAGTAACATTAAGTGACTACTATGTGTATATCACTACACTACGTTACTGAGATTTTAAGAAGAGAAATAGTGTCTGTCCTTGAGGAGCTTACATTCTACTGAGAGGTTGCAACATGTAAAGAAACATTTCCTTAGACAACTGAGGCTGTCCAAGATTAGCAGAGCCCCCCTCTAGAGGTATCTGTTGGCTTCCCCATCACTAGAAATCTTTAAGTGGGAGTTAAATAAAACTTGCCATTGAGGCAAAAGAGATTTCTGTTTAGGTACAGGTTGGAATGGATCATCTTTGAGGTTCTACCAACTCTGGGATTCTCCAATTTGTTTCACCCTCTCCCTGAGCCCTAGGATAGGGCTCTGTAGGTAGAGTTCAGTTCTTAATGTATGAATGAGAATTTGTTGATTAGTGGGTTTCATGATCTTCCTTGAAGGAGATAGGATACAGATGACACTGACTATAAGACTGGCTCCTTTCTATTCATTCATTCATTCATTCATTCATTCATTCATTCATTCATCATTCATTAACTACTATCCATACCCAACTTTCTCCTCCTTAAGATTCCCAAGCACTTAAAACATCTTGCGCTCTATTCCCCTAAACATTAGCAACCTGACCAATGAGTACATCAGGCTCCAGAGACCTCTAATGGTCACTGAGGCCCCGAGGCCCTCACTGATGCCATTGAGTAGGGCCCACCCTGGCACACCCTGGCCCTAGAGTCACTGCTGACTCAGAGTAACTTTCATGCTTGGAATGATTCAGTGACTAGGTCCACGAGTCAGAGGAGGGTTTGTGGAGACAGAACAACAATAACACTAGTAATGCTACTTGGCACTTATGTAACTTTAAGGTTTGGAAAGCATCTTGCATACATTGTTTGATTTTATTGTAACTACATCCCTATGATGTATGTTGTTATTGTGCACATATTAGAGATGAAAAAAACTGAGGCTAAGAAATAAATGTAATAAAAAAATAATGAGTGTTTCTATTATTCTTGAAGGTTTACAAAGCACTTGGTAAATATTATCTCATTTGACTCTCACAATCATAGGTGCTCATATTATCCCCATTTTGTAGAGGAGGAAACTTGGTTAGGTGACTTGCCTAGAGACACACAACTATTGGAGGCAGGAGATGAACTCTGAGTCGTCCTGAATCCCAGTACTCTCTCCACCATACCTCCTAGCTGCATCATCCTATCAAGATGATGGCTCACCAGAACTAGACTTCAACCTCTAAGACTCCCTCTCAGCTCTAAATCCATAATCCTATGATGTTTAGCCAAGCAACATTAAAGGGGATTCAGTGGGGTGGTTTGTCTACAATAGCCTTTGGAGAACGGATCTTCTCTAATGAGAAAGAACAAAGGTAGTTGGATGGCTCAGACTGTTGAACAGGAAGAAGGTCTGGCCCTAGAACTGTAGTCATCTTTCCCCAGGCTCTTTATCTGTCTATGGCAGGGCCATCTCCTTTGTCCTGATTTATATCTTGCCACTGGACTCATATGGCTCTGGAAGAGAAAGCAAGACTGGTGATTTTGCACAGCTCTCCTTCACTCAAATCCAATTGACTTGCAAGTCATGGCATCATTTCCTGATGTCCTATTCCTCTTTGAGGAGAAGGACAAACAAAACAACCAACCACCACCAAAACCCCACAAAACCACACCCCAACACAACACACACAAACAAAACCACCAACCCAAACAACCCCAACCCCCCAAAACAAAAAAAAAAAAAAAAAAAAAAAATAACAACCATATCCTTCTAGGACCACCTACAACATAGGTACAGGGCTCCCTACCTGGTCTGGCCCCCGGCAAACCACAGCAATTACTGCCTCCATGTGGCCATGCAAGAATCCTCTCAGCATCTCTGTGTTCAATTCTCTTTAGTGTCTCTATGCAGTGTTCTCCCTAATTGTCTCCCAACATTGTTTCAACAATATTTCTCTCTCTGCAGTCTTTCTGTGTCTATCTGTCAATCTGTCACTATCTCTGTCTTTTTTCATGAGTTAAGAATTTTAGAACTAGAAGGAACCTTAGAAACCATCGGGCTCATCGCCTCATTTGATAAGGGAGGACAATGAAGCCCAGAGAAGGAAAATATTTTGCTCAAGGTGACACAACTAGTTAGTAGTTCCTATTTGACTTAGCATACATATGGAGGTGTTCAGTATTTTGCTGTCCCTGAGAGGCAGAAGGATACAGTGGAAATAATCCTGATCTGGGAATGAAGAGATATGGGTTCTAGCCCCAGCTCTAAAGCTGACTCACCATATGACCTTAGACTAGTCCCTTCCCCTCCCTAAGCCTCATTTTCCTCTTCTGTAACGTGAGGCAGTTGGGTTAGACCATCTCTAAGGACTCTTCCAGCTCTAATTTTCCATGAATCAGGATTCCAGTCCTGGTTATATTGATAACTTTTTTGCATGTCCTTGGGCAAGTCATTTCCCCATGTTGTGCCTCCACCTCTTTCTTGTTATCATTCATGAGCACTCACTAAACAAGAACTTTCTGGAAGGTTCTGAGATAAACCCTTCCCAGCCTACCTATTAGGGACTTTGTGGGGACCAAACAAGATGATGTAGAGGGAAATTTTTATAATGGTCTCAACAAGCTTTAAGGCCAGTGGAATTTTCACAGTCAACCTTGGAAAGGGTCCAGTTTGAAGAAGAGGAGTTACCCTGGGGTGTGAAATGCTGCAAGTCAGTGTTTCCTTAGTTCCCAGGGTTATGCAAACATATGCAGCCTAGGCACTAGGCACTTGGGCACTAGACTTTGAGGTTCCTTTGAGGTTATGCCAAAAGCAATCATATCAGAGAAACCCAAGCCGGGACTAATATCCTGGTTATCTGGTCATCTCTGGCCTATCTTATAGAACTGAAAGCTGGTCACACAGCATACTCAAGTCAGGCCATCTGGTGATTCATCCAAGGTTAAATTTTAATTTCCTAGGGGATTTCTTCCCCTTAGCCTTCCAGACAAGCTCCAAAGCCAACTCTCCCTTGACGGGTGACAAATTAATTTTCTCTTAAAAAATATTCATTTACATTTAGCATTCTTTGCTTTTTAAATTTTGAGTTCCAAATTCTCTCCCTCCCTCCCATGCCACCCCCACCCACTGAGAAAACAAGCATTATTATATCAATTATACATTTGAAATCATGCAAAACATACTTTCACATTAGCCATATTTTTTTTAAAAAATCAAGAAAAACAAAGTGAGAAAATTCTACTTCAGTTTGCATTCAGAATTCATCAGTTATTTCCCTGAAGGTGGATAGAATTTTTTTATCATGAGTCCTTTGAAATTCTCATGTATCATTGTATATTGATCAGAGTAGTCAAGTTTTTTGTAGTAAATCATCACAACATTGCTATTACTGTGCACAGTGATCACCTGGTTCTTCTCGATTCATTTTGCCTCAGTTCATATAGGTCTTCCCAGGTTTTTCTAAAACTATTCCCCTCATCATTTCCCATACCACAATAGTATTCCATCACAATAACATGCTGCCACTTGTTCAGCCATTCCACAATTGCTGAACATCCCCTCAATTTCTAATTCATGGCCAACACAAAAAGAGCAGGTATAAATATGTTTGTACATATAAGTCCTTTTCCTTTTCCTTGATCTTTTTTGGGATACAGACCTAGTAGTTTTTGGTCAAACTACTACTGCCTGGTCAAAGGGTAAGCACAGTTTAATAGCCCTTTGTGCCTAGTTCCAAATTGTTCTCCAGAATGGTTGGACTAGTTCACCATTCCACCAGTAACTCATTATTGTGACATTTTTTCTTCATCCCCTACAGCATTTATAATTTCTGATAGTTGTTAGGTGGTATCTCAGAGTTGTTTTAATTTGCATTTCTGTAATAAATATTGATTTAGAGCATTTTCCCATATGACTATAGATAGCTTTGCTTTCTTCTTCTGAAAACTGTGTTTATATCCTTCGACCATTTATCGATGGGGAATGTTTCTTATTTTTGTCAACTCGATTGAGCTCTACATTCAGCATATATTTGAGAAATGAGGATTTTATCAGACAACTTTGTAGTTATTTTAAAATTATTTCATTGTCCATGGTGCCTTTTAGCAAAATGTAGTGTCCCTGATTATCTCTTTTAATTAGGTTTATTTTTGCCTTTGCTTTAAGGTCTGAGATCATGATTGCTGCCCCTGCCCTTTTTTTAGTTTAGTTGAAGTATATTAGATTCTACTACAATCTTTTTTAAAAACTCTTTGTGTGTATGTGTTTCTATTTCAAGTGTGTCTCTTGTAAAAAAAAACAACAACAACACATTGTTGGGTTCTGGTTTCTAATTCAATCTATTATCTGCTTCCATTTTATGTGTCAACTCATACCATTCACATTCACATTTATGATTACTGTGAATTTCCCTCAATTCCATTTTCTTCTCTCTTTCTCTTTCTCTCTCTCTCTCTCTCTCTCTCTCTCTCTCTCTCTCTCTCTCATCCCTCCTCAAAAGTCTATCTTGCTGTCTCCCTTAGTCTGCCCCACACACACTTTCTCTTATCCATTTCTCCTCCTATTTCCCTTTGGGGAAATTGGGGAAGTTACATTTCTATACAGAACAGAATGTATGTATAAACATTATATAAATATGTGTATGCATGTGTGTGTACATGTGTGTGTATTCTTCTCTCTTTGAGCCAATTCCAAGGAGAGTGAGTTTCAAGCATTGCCCGACATTTCCCCCTCCCTATTTCCTACTTTATTTTTAAAACTCTTCCTTGTGCATCTTTTTTTTTTTTTGCTTTTTGGAGGTCAATTGGGGTTGACTTGCCCAAAGTCACATAGCTAGTAAGTGTGTTAGGCATCTGAGGCTGGTTTTGAACACAAGTCCTCCTGACTCCAGGGCTGTTACTCCATTCACTGTTCCACCTAGCCACCCCAGCATCTTTTTTGCTTTTTTTTTTTCTTTTTGGAGGGCAGTTGGGGTTAAGTAACTTGCCCAAGGTCACACAGCTAGGTTTTTTGTTTTGTGTGTGCGTTAAGTGTCTGAGGCCGAATCTGAACTCGGGTCCTTCTGACTCCAGGGCCGATGCTCTACTCACTGCGCCACCTAGCCACCCCACCCAGCATCTTTTTTGAGTAAGAAAAACTTCCCCATTCTACTTCTCCCTTCCTCCTCCTCCCAGTGCATTCCTCTTTCTTACCCCTTCATTCATTTTGTACATCATTACAACATAATCAACTTATACCTATGTCCTCTATCTATGTAAAATCCTTTTAACTGCAGTAATAATAATAAAGTTCTTAGGAGGTATATGTATCATCTTCTCATATAGGAATATAAACAGTTTAACGTTATTGAGTCTCTTATGATTCCTCTCATATTCACCTTTTTATACTTTGCTTGAGTCTTATGTTTGAATATCAAATTTTCTCTTCAGCTCTGATCTTTTCATCAAGAATACTTGGAATGCCTGATTTCATTAAATATTTCTTTTTCCCTTGAAGAATCCTTCAGTTTTGAATCTACTCAGTTTTGCTGGGTAGGTTATTCTTACTTGTAATCCTAGCTCTTCCAGAATATCATATTACAGAACTTCCAGTCCTTTAACATGTAAACTACTGAATCTTGTATGATTTTGACTGTGACTTCATATCACTTGAATTGTTTCTTTCTGAATGTTTGAAGTTTTTTTCTTTGACCTGGAAGCTCTGGAATTTGACTATAATATTCCTGTGAGTTTTCATTTGAGGATCTCTCTCAGGAGGTAATTAGTGGATTCTTTCAGTTTTTATTTTACCTTCTGGATCAAAAATATCAGGGCAGTTTTCCTTGATAATTTCTTGAAATATGATATCTAAGTTCTTTTTATGGTCATACCTTTCAGGTAGTCCAATAATTCTTTTTCTACTTTATTTTTTTCTCTTTAAAAAAATTATTAGGGGGCGGTTAGGTGGCGCAGTGAGTAGAGCGTTGGCCCTGGAGTCAGAAGGACCTGAGTTTGGATCCGGTCTCAGACACAACGCACACACGAACAAAAACCTAGCCATGTGACCTTGGGCAGGTTACTTAACCCCAGTTGCCCTCCAAAAAAAAGTGTGCTACTTCTGCCATCATCTCTTGGGGCGGCTGGGTGGCACAGTGAGTAAGAGCGCTGGCCTCGGAGTTGGGATGACCCGGGATAGAAACCAGCCTCAGAAAATGAGCACCCACACATAAATCATGACTAGCCGTGTAACCTTGAGCAAGTTACTTAACCCCAATTGCTTTAAAAAAAATTATTAATTTTTTTTTGGAGCGCAATTGGGGTTAAGTGACATGCCCAAGGTCACATGGCTAGTTTTTGTGTTAAGTGTCTGAGGCCAGATTTGAACTCAGGTCCTCCTGACTCCAGGGCTGGTGCTCTATTCACTGCATTACCTAGCCGCCCCTAATTAATTTATTTTTTAAAAAATTTGTAAACTTTTCCATAAGTTTTACATTTTTCCCCCTCCATCCCCCCTCCCTCCCCAGGATGGCATGCAATATGATATGGATCTATACATACATTCCCATCAAACACTTTTTCACATTAGTCACATTGCATAGAACTATAATGAATGGGAGAGACCATCAGAAAGAAAAAACAAAGCAACAAAAAAAAAAAAAAGAAAGAAAGAAAACAACCTATGTCTTTCTGCATTCCAACTCCATAGCTCTTTCTCTGGATGTGGATGGAATTTTCCATTATGAGTCCTTTGGAATTGTTTTACATTCTTGCATTGTTGAAAAGGACTGTCTATCAAAATCAGTCTTTGAGCACTGTGGTTGTTTCTGTGGACAATGTTCTGATTCTGTTCACTTCACTCAGCATCAGTTCACATAAGTCTCCAGGATTTTCTGAAGTTTACCTATCCATCATTTCTTACAGCAAAATAGTATTCCATTACATTTATATACCACAACTTGTTCAGCCACTCCCCAAATGATGGGCATCCCATCAATTTCCAATTCTTGGCTACCACAAAAAGAGCTACTATAAATATTCTTGCACATGTGGGTCCTTTCCCCATTTTTATGATCTCTTTGGGATACAGCCCTAGAAGCAGAACTGCTGAGTCAGAATGTATGCACATTTTTATAGCCCAGTCCAACAAATTATTTCTCCTCATTATATTTTCCAGGTCAGTTTTTTAATGTAATATTTCACATTTTATTCTATTTTTTTTAAATTCTTTTTACTTCATTTTATTGTTTCTTGATGTCTCCTGGAGTCATTAGCTTCCACGTGTCCAATTCTAATTTTTAAGGAATTATTTTCTTCAGTGAAATTTTTAAACTCCTTTTCCATTTGACCAATTATGCTTTTAAGAAATTCACTTCAGGAGCATATGGTGGCGCAGTGAGTAAGAGCACCAGCCTGGAGTCAGGAGGACCAGGGATCAGTTCTGGCCTCAGATATTTAACACCCATACAAAAACAAAACAAAAAAAAAAAAAACAAACTGGCTGTGTAACCTTGGGCAAGTTACTTAACCCCAATTGCTTTATAAAAAAAAATAAATAAAAGAAATTCACTTCAGTAGATTTTCGTTTTTTCTTTTACCATTTGGCCAATTCTGAGGGCTTTTTTTTTCTTTTTAAACTTAAATACACAATAAGAAAAGAAAAAAAAGCATATAAACTTAAATGTCAAAATTTAATTACAAAATAAGTAAAGAAAACAAAACCTTGTCATGTGCAAAGCAGAACATAGAAGAGAATTCAAAATATATAACAATAAATTTCCATTTCAAGAAAAGGGGTGGGGAACCCGTGGCCTCCAGGCCATATGTAACTTTCTAGGTCCTTGGTGCAGCCTTTTGACTGACTCCAAGTTTTACAGAACAAATTATTTTATTAAGGGAATTTGTTCTGTGAAATTTGGATTCAGTCAAAGGGATGCACTTGAGGAACTACAGGGTCACATGTGACCTTGAGGCTACAGGTTTCCCACCCCTGACCTATGTAATAAATTTTACATGTTATGTTGAAAACTATTCATCTTTTCTTTGCTTCCTTGTAAATTTTCTTTTGTTCTCTATTGTATACTTTTTACTTTGTTCTTCTCCCCCCTTCTTCCTCCCCATGTCCCAAGGCTACAAGTAAGCATGGATATACTTAGATATAGATATACATATACATATACATATATATACACACATATATACATATATAAACATATACTTTCCCTAACAAATTCTACTCCTGAGTTTTGTTTTATGTTTGTGCATGTCTCTTATTTCCTATCCCTCCTAACTCCTCTATTTCACTTCTACCCACTACTTTGCCCTCCTGTTATTTAGCCTAACTCCCTTCCAAGGATTTTTCCCTTATCCTTCCATTCCCATAAATCTAAACACCCTTCTATATCCCACTTTTAGCCTATTCCCTCACCCTCTAAAGATCCCTTCCTTATCCTCTCCCTCCTCCCTTAGCATTTTATTTCTTTCTGAATTGAGAAGACTTTTATACTCTTCTAGATATATATGTATTGTTCCCTCTTGAATGCATTCCAGATGAAAGTAGGTTTCCAGAACTAACAGCCCTCCTCTCCCACCTAATTCCTTTGTGTCAGTTCTTCCTCTTGCACCTTATTTATATAAAATAATTATTCTTTTTAGCTGTTCTTAAACACTTTTACTTTTTAAAGTCATATCATACTCAGGTCTACCCCAATCTTTCTTACAAACTACCCAATTGCTAATAACAATTTTGGACACACATTTTACATTGCGTATGCATAAAAGGTAGTCTATCCTTATTGAGCCTCTTGTAATTAGTCTTTGTTATATACCTTATGTTCTCTTGTATGCCAAATTTTCTATTAAGTTCAGGTTGGATGTTTGTTTTTTTTTTTAAACAAAGTCCTGACAATTCATTAAATGTTCATTTAAAAAAATTTTTTTAAACAAATGCTTTATTAACTTCTGTTTTACATCACTCATTTCCGCCAGATTTTGAGTTACAATCATTTTCCCCCTGTTATTCCCCTACCCAACCTCCCAGAATAGCAGTCCCACAAGACATCACTTCCTCTAATCTGCTCTCTCCCATACCTTCTCCCATACCCCCTTCGACTTTTCCATTAGAGGAAGGTGAATCTTTGTGTCCCAATGCCTGCACATCTTATCTCCCAAATATAAGCAAACGAGTATAAATAATAGTATTTATATATATTTGAAACATTTAATGTTAAGACCTTGAATTTTAGATCCATTTCCTTCCTCCCTTGTCACCCATTCCCTCTGGGGAGATAAGTAATTCAGAATATGTTGTACATGTCTAGCTATGCAAAACATTATCATAGTAGATATATTGTACAAGGCTGCTTATAATTCCCTCCCACTCATCCCACCCCCCACCTGGTCCATTCCCTACATGATCCTATCCCTCTTCTATAGTGGGTACTTCCAACCTCCCCTCCCCCCAAGGATGCCCTCCCATCCATCATCCCTCCTCTCATCCCCCTTCCCCCTATTCTGCTGCAAGTTGAGATATCCCATTTAGTATGTATGTCATTCTCTCCCTGAACCAAATTCAATGAGAATGTGGTTTTGCCTTTTTGTGCCTTCCTATTCTCCCCCTCCCTTGCAACCACTTCCCCTTGCTTCTTCTACATGAGATAGTTTACCCTACCCTGTCTCTCCCCATCTCCTCTTGCCACTTTCCTCTCTCTCCTCATAATTTCATCCCTTGAGTATTCTCCCTTCCCAACAAATTCAACCTATGCCCTCTATCCATATATAACTGTAACCATATACATATACATTTACATATGTATTCATATGACCACACACCCTTCTTCCATTATTTTCATAGTGAGAAAGATATCATCAGTCACAGTTACTGCTTTTCCATATAGGAATGTAAATAGTTCAACTTTGATAAGTTCCTTTTGATTTCTTTTCCTGATTACCTTCTCAGGCATCTCTTCCTTCTTGTGTCTGGATGTCAAATTTTCTATTCAATTCTGGTTTTTTCCTCAAGAATGCTTGAAAGTCCTCTATTCCACTGAATGACCATATTTTCCCCTGAAACAAAATACTCAGTTTTGCTGGGTAGGTGACCCTGGGTTCATTCCCATCTCTTTTGCCCTCTGGAATATCATATTCCATGCCCTTCTATCCCTCAGTGTAGAAGCTGCCAGGTCCTGGGCTATTCTGATTGTGTTTCCACAATGTTGAAATTGTTTCTTCCTGGCTGCTTGGAGTATTTTCTCCTTGATCTGGGGATTCTGGAACCTGGCTATAATATTCCTGGGAGTTTCCTTTTTGGGATCTTTTTCAGGAGGTGATCAGTGGATTCTTTCAACCTCTATTTTGCCCTCTGGATCTAAAAACATCAGGGCAGTTTTCCTTGAGAATTTCTTGAAGGGTGATTTCTAGGTTCTTTCCTTGATCATGGCTTTCAGGTAGGCCAATAATTTTTAAATTGTCTCTCCTGGATCTATTTTCCAGGTCAGTGGTTTTTCCCATGAGATATTTCACATTGCCTTTTAATCTTTCATTTGTTTGGATCTACTTAACAGCATCTTGATTTCTCATAAAGTCATTAGCTTCCATTTGCTCCAGTCTAACTCTGAAGGAATGAATCTCCTCAGTGAACTTTGAGATTCTTTTTCCATCTGGCAAATTCGACTTTTTAAGGCATTCTTCTCTTCATTGCCCTTTTGGGCCTCCTTTGCCATTTGAGTTAGTCTATTTTTTAAGGTGTTGTTTTCCTGTCAGGCTGTTGACCCTCATTTCATACTTTTCCTGCATCCTTCTCATTTCTCTTTCCAATTTTTCCTCCACTTCTCTTATTTGATTTTTAAAGTCCTTCTTAAGGTCCTCTATGGCCTGCAACCCACTCATGTTTTCCCCTGGGGCTTTTGGAGCAGGACTTCTGACCTCACAGTCTTTTTCCCACTCTATGCCCCCAAAATAGGAGTCTAGGGTAGCATTTTTTCTGTTTCCTTTGCCTTGGCATGTTGCCACTTAATTACTTGACTTTTGGGCTTGTTGCCACACTATGGCTTTGCCTCCAGATAGGGGAATTTTCATCCCGAACGTGTGGGAGGGCAACTTCCATTTCTGGCAAGCTGTAAACCCACCCACGACCTCCACCCCAGATCACAATCCAGATCCAGGGAGGTTATAGCAAGCGCGATTACCCCCCAAGACTGATTGCTGGATCTCCCTACAGTTGGCAGGCCAGGAGCTGGAGCTGCCTCTGAAAACTACAAAATGGCGTGTCTCCTCAGTGGCTTCTAGCCCCCAGGGGAGGAAGCTGACGCATTCCCCAAATACTGGTCCCAAAGTCCATAGGGCACTAACCTCTCACTTTGTCCTAGGCATGTCTATGTTGATATTTCTGGAGTCACCACAGCTGCTGGTGTTCTGGGGTCTCTCCAGCTGGCTGCTGGCCCTGACACCCTGGGGCTAAAACCTCAGCTCACACGGACCTGGGCTCAGCTCGGCTTGGCTCCCTGTGCTCTGCGCTGCTGGCTCCCAGACCGCTGCGCTGATCCTTCCTGCAGGGCTGCTGGGCTGTCTTCAGTGGGAGGTTAGCTTCTCTGTGTCATTCTGTGGGTGCTGGGGCCCCAGAAGTTGTTCAGAGTTCATTTAGTTAAGGTTAGGGTTAGGGTTAGGGTTAGGGTTACATAGTTTGGAAGGAATCTGGGGGCAGAGTGGCTTGGATGAGATGTTTCTGCTCCACCATCTTGGCTCCGCCCCCTGTTTTATTATTTCTTGATCTCTTATAACTTCACTAGTTTTCCTTTGCCCAATTCTGATTTTCAAGGAGTCATTTTCTTCTTTAAGATTCTGGATCTCCTTTCCTAATTGGCTCACTTCCTTTTTATAACCTTCCTGTTTTTCTTGAATTTTTAAAAAGTTTTTCCCCCATCTCTGTCATTTGATTTTTGAAGTCTTTTTTAAGTTCTATGAATTATTTTTGGGTAGGTCACTATTTGACATTACTCTTTGGGGTAGAAGAGGATTTCTTTGCTTCAGTAATCCCCCTTGAAGATGAACTTTGGTCTTCTCTATTTTGATAGTACCTGTCCATGGTTGAATTCATTCTCCTTTGCTGTGCATTTTGTTTTTCATTTATAATAGCCTGGTATTTGTAATCACCTCTAGTCCTAGAGAATGTGGATGGTGCCACTGGCCTTATTTTTTCAGTTCTGTCCTCTGACCTGGAACCTAAACCAAGACCTCCAACCTCTTATAAGTGCCCACAGCCAGTGGCATCTCCAGACCACTGCTTTTGCACTCACTGAGTGTTTCATTCTTGCCTGGCCACATCTCAGAAATACAGCTGGGTCTGGCATTCCTTATCAGTAGAGGTTCCTCAATTTTCCCTGGCTCAGATGCCCAACTCCCCTCACTGTACCAGGGGTAAAAGTTCCTGTACTTAGGGCAGCAGCAGCCTCCCAACCCAGCTAACTCAGCTTGTTGTTTAAGCAGTCCCTAGCCTGAAGGTATTTTATTCTTCACAGGGACCAAACCTTATCCTAGGATTTTTCTTCAGATCCTCTCCAATTGTCCCAGAAGGACCATTGTTCTGCACCTACTCTTATTTATTTTTTACTGCTTTATGTTTGCCCTGAGGCGCTATTGTATCTCTTTTGTGGGGGAAAATCTTGAGGGTTTGGAATTTTCTGACCTACTCCACCATCTCCCCAGAATTCTCTCCAATTTTGGTTTTTAAGATATTACTTTCTCTTTTTTTCTTTTTAAAAATATTTATTTATTTTTCAACATTTACTTTTATAAAATTTTGAATTCTAAATTTTCCCCCTTCCTCCCCACCAAGATAGCATGCAATCTGATATAGGCTATACATGTTTAATTGTATTAAACATATTTCCACATTGATTATGTTGGGGAAAAAAGAATCAGAACAAAAAGGAAAAACCACAAGAAAGAAAAAAGAGAGATAAAATAGTATGCTTTGATCTACATTTAGACTCCATAATTCTTTCTCTGGATGCAGATAGCATTCCCCATTATGAGTCTTTTGGAATTATCTCAGATCATTGTATTGCTCAGAAGAGCTAAGTTTAACAAAGTCAGTCATCATACAATGTTGCGGTTACTGGGTGCAATGTTCTGGTTCTATTCACTTTGCTCAGTGTCTGTTCATGCAAGTCTTTCCAGGTTTTTCTAAAAATCTGCCTTCTCACCATTTCTTATATCACAATAGTATTCCATTACATTCATATATCACAATGTGTTCACTCATTCCCCAGCTGATGGGTATCCCTTCAATCTCCAATTCTTGGCCACCACAAAAAAAGCTGCTATAAAATGTTTTGTGTTATGTGGGTCTTTTTCCCATTTTTATGATCTCTTTGGGATATAGACCTAGTAGTAGTATTTTTGACTCAAAGGGTATATGCACAGTTTTATAGCCTTTTGGGCATAGTTCCAAATTGCTCTCCAGAATGGTTGGTTCAGTTCACAACTCCACCAACAATGCATTCGTTCCAATTTTCCTACATCTTCTCCAACATTTATCTTTTTTTCCCCTTTTTTTCATGTTAGCCAATCTAATCAGCATGATGTGGTACCTTAGAGTTGTTTTAATTTGCATTTCTCTAATCAATAGTGATTTAGAGCATTTTGTCATATGACTACAGAGAGCTTTAATTTCCTCATCCAAAAATTGTCTCTTCAAATCCTTTGACCATTTATCAATTGGGGAATGACTTGTATTCTCACAAATTTGACTTATTTCTCTATATATTTTAGAAATTGGGCTTTTATCAGAGACATTGACTATAAAAATTGTTTCCCAGCTTTCTGCTCCCTTTCTAATGGTTGCATCGACTTTGTACAAAAACCTTTCAATTTAATGTAATCAACATTATCCATTTTGCATTTCATAATGTTCTCTATCTCTTGTTTGGTGATAACTTCTTCCCTTCTCCATAGATCTGAAAGGGAAACTATTCCTTACCCTCTTAATTTGCTTATAGTTTTACCCTTTAGGTGTAAAGTGTGTAACCACTTTGACCTTAGATGTTGGTATATGCCTAGTTTCTGCCATATTGTTTTCTAGTTTTCTGAGCAGTTTTTGTCAAATAGTGAATTCTTATCCTGGAATCTTTGGATTTATCAAACAGTAGATTACTATAATCATTGACTACTATGTACCTAACCTATACCACTGATCTGACACTCTATTTCTTAGCCAGTACTGAATAGTTTTGATGATTGTTGCTTTGGTGCAGCTAGGCCACCTTCCCTTGCATTTCTCTTCATTAAATCCCTTGATATTTTGGACCTTTTGTTCTTCCAGATGAATTTTATTATTTTTTCTAGCTCTATAAAATAAGTTTTGGTAGTTTAATTAATATGGCACTAAATAGGTAAATTAATTTAGATAGAATCAAAGGTATTATTTTCTTCAGTATTTTTGTGCCTCTTATACCAAGTTGTTAATTCTCTTTTCATAACTTTTTTGTGTCATTTTCATTTCTTTTCCCAATTTTTCCTCTATCACTCTGATCTCTTTCTTTAACTCCTAGGGAATTCTTCTTGGGTTTGGGTCCAAGTAGCATTTTTCTTTGAGGCTTTTTTTGGTAGCTGTTTCCACATTGTTGTCTTCTTCTGAGTTTATATCTTGGTCTTTCTTGCCACTTTAGTAACTTTTTATGGTCAGATTCTTTTTTTGCAGTTTGCTCATTTTCTCAACCTATGTTTTTACTTTGAATTTTATGTTAAAGTTGAGCTCTGCTCGCCTAATGGTAGGGAGGTGCTCACCCAAGCTTCAGACTTTTTTTGTGCTGCTGTTTTCAGAACTAGTTGTAGGAGCTTGAAAGTTTTTGGTACTTCCAAGGTGGTGTGATCCTGGGAAAGGTGTGGTCACTGTTGTCCTGTTCTAAGCTCTGGTCTTTGCCCAGGAAGGGCCTCTGGTTCCTTGCAACTCCAAGCACTAGTATTCCTTTTTGCTTTGGTCCCTGCTTCCTTGTAATTGACCATCTGTGCTCCTCTTTGCCCTGAAACTGCAACCCAGAACTGTGTATGGTCAATAGAGTTGCCAATCAACACCAGATGTACACAGTACCAGCAAAGGTCTCCTGTAATCTCTTTCTGACCAGTCTGACTCCCTTACTGTCCCTGAGCTGAGATCTCCCAAAGCTGCTGCTGCTGCTATGGTCACTGTTGCCACCACTGTATGTTTGTGAGCTCTGGACAGGCCTTCATCCTGGTGACACAGACTTTTCCTCCTGACCTCTTAAGTCTTTTTAGGCTGGAAAAATGACTCACCCTGACCTTTTCTTTGTTCTGCTCCTCCAAAATTTGATTTGAGGCATTATTTTAGAGTTGTTTAGAGGTAAACATTGGGAAAGTTCAGCTGGGTGGTTGTCCCTAATCTGACATTGTGGCTCCTTTGACAAATCCATTTTTATAATAATGGAAAGCAAATAATTTTAGGAAGGAAAAGTCTCAATCATTTAACAAACTATTGGTTGAGTGCTTACTATATAACAAGGCCTCAATGCTAGACAATAACAGACATTTTGAAACTTAATTTGGGGATTGTCTATGCTCCTCTGCAGTTGGTCAGATAATTGAGAAGTGACTATATTTTGGCCTGTCTCCCCATAAATTCTTTCTAAATGCAGTTGGGTGGAACAAAGGTATGGGGGAGCCTTTTGTAAAGAAGGCTTTATGGGGAGGGCTAGTCCCAGGCTCATAGGCTCACTAGATCATGGAAGGATTTTTCTTAAGATCTATAGGATCATAGAGCAGGAAAAAAAGTCTTAGAGATCACCTGATTGAATACTTTTATTTAAGGAAAAAAGAAACTGAGACCCAGAGAAAGGAAGTCAGTAGCCCAAGATTTCACAGCTGGCAAATGGCAACATCAGGTATTCAAATTTGGGTATTCTGAGGATGAATCCATAGATCTTTTCACTACAGAACTCTGCCATCCCTTCCCAGGTAGGGCTAGGTATGAACCACATTCCCACTCTGCCCATTACTGCATTATGATGCTCCTTTCATAGGTAGAGAGATTTGAGTCCCAGGGATCAGCACAGGCAATCAGCAAGGAGCTCTGTTTCCAATGTCTGGGCCAAAAATTGTTCCATTCAGCAATCCTTAGCACAATGCTTGATGCATAGTACATAATTAATTGCTTGCTGACTGACCCTGACTTAGACTATAACCTAAATGTTATAAGGTTAGACTGATAGGACTGATGGAAAAAAATTATAAGCTACATTATGCAGTCTGAGGGGATATCAGATTCATTCTCCTTACCCAAGTTTTGACTCATTCACCATTCATTCATTCATTCATTGCTTTGTTATGGGAATTTATTTTCTTTTATTATTCAAGACTCAGGGTCATTCCTCCTGCAAAGTTTAGTTAATTAAAAGCCTATCTTCTGTTGATATTAACCTCACCTGACTAAAACTTGACTCATGGAATAATAATGTTAAGGGAAGAACTGGGCCATTTCTCCTAGCTGAAGGTTGTTGAACAAAACCTGTCCCATGGGATTTGAAATTTTACTTTAAAGCCTTCAATATTCTTTAGATAAGAAGCCAGAAGAAGAATCTCAACTGTCCTTGAATCCTTGGAAACACGTAAGTCTTCCTCCTCAATTAGCCTATTTGTGAACTCTCTGAATTTACTTTAATCTGTAATCTGATTGAGTTTATCTATAGTTTGTTTGACAAAGTTTGTTTCCTTAGGGAATATATGAGATTATGACTCTGTTCAACTAAGTTTGTTCAACTTTTATGACATTGAAGAAAGCAAAGGATTATGAAGCTATCTTTTCTTTCATTTTTATGACCTAAGAGGAATGTACAAGACTGCAAAATGTAAAGAAATAATTTCTCTGTCACTCTGACATAATTTTGCCTATAAGAAACCTTATTAGAGTCCTAATTGAGATTCAGGTTTTCTATGAGGCCTGAACCTATGCTTATAAAACCTAGCTTTTACCCCTATAATTTCTGTTGTGGTAAATATATTTTGGCAGGAGTTACCCACCACATGAACTCAGAGATGTTATCACCTATAACATCTTCAGCAAACATTAATTAAGTACTGTACCTACTGTGTAGAGAGAAACAAAAAATTAGCTAAGACACAGTCTCTTCCTTTAATGAGTTTGCAGTCTGTTAGAGGGATAAGATACAAACACAGATAGCTATTATACACAATATTTTATGGTAAGAAAAATAGAGAGATTCAACACAAAGTGCTATAGTGTATTAGATCTTAAAGGAGGTTTCTTTCCTGATGGGGGAATCAAAGAAAGCTTCTTGGAGGATATGGCATTTGAATTGGGCTTTGAAAAGTAAATAAGAATTCAGTAGGAGAAAGAAAGTCATTCTAGAGGCAGAGAACAGCATGAGCAAAGGTATGAAGTCAGGAAAACACTATATTTGGAGGAAACAGAATAATGAAGTTTGGCTAGAGCATAGTATTAGTGAAGAGGAGTAATATGAAATATGACTAGAAAGACAGGATGGTACTAGACTGAGGAAGGCCTTGAAGGCAGAATAGTTTGAACTTTACTTGGAAGTCAATAAGAGATTTATTGAAAAAATTTTAGCACAGTGACATGACCAGATTTCTGCGCAAGATAAGCATGAGAAAACAGGATAGAAGGAAATGAACAGTTAACAATCATGACTTTTTTTAATGCAATAAAACCACTTGCTAATTTGATATTTTTTAAAAAGAAAGAAGAAAATCAAATTGTCAGCATCAAAAATGTAAAAGGTTAATTCACAAATTATGAAGAGGAAATAGAAGCTGTTATTAGTAGCTAATTTACCCAAATATATGCTAATAAAATTGATGGCCTAGGGGAAATTCCTTAATATTTGTAAAAATATAAATGCCCAGATTAATGAAACAAGAAATAGAATATTTAAGCTACCATATCTTAGAAAAAGAAACTAAAAACCAGTCATAAATAAGCTTCCTAAAAAAAAAATCCCAGGACCAGAAGGATTTACAAGAGAATTCTACCAAAATTGTTTTAAAAAAGCAATTCATTTTGTTGCTACATAAGTAAAGATATGTAGATAAAGAATAGATAAAGAAGAAGTTCTATCAAATTCCTCCTATGACACAAATATTGTCTTGATACCTAAACCAAGAAGAGTCAATACAGAGAAAAAAGCTATAGATCAATTTCCTTAATGAATACTGATGCAAAAAATGGATAAATAAAATATTTGCAAGGAGACTACAGCCACATATCACAAAGATCATACACTATAACCAAGCTGCATTTATGCCAAAAATACAGAGATGGTTCAATTTTAGGAAAATTATAAACATAACTGATCACATCAATTATAAAAAACTATAATCACATTATTATTTCAACAGATGCAAGAAAAACTTTTTTAAAAATAAAATAGTCATTCCTATTTAAAAAAAACGCAGGAATAAATGAAGCTTTCCTTGAAATGATAAATAGTATCTCTCTAAAACCAAGAGCAGGCACCATCTATGATGAGGATAAGCTAGCAACATTTCTAATAAGATCAGGAGTGAAGCAAGGATGTTCATTATTGCTATTACTTTCCAATATTGTACTATAAATGCTAGCTACAGAAATTAGAGGAATAAACACAGGCAAAGAGGAAACAGAACTATCACTTTTTTCAGATGACATGATAGTTTAACCTTTGAGTGTCAACTAAAAAACTAATTGAAATGATTGACAACTTCAGAAAAGTTTCAGGATATAAAGCAAACCCATACAAATTATCAGTATATCTGTATATTATCAACAAAATCCAGCAGGAAGAGAGAGAAAGAGAAATTCCATTTAAAATGACTATAGACAATATAAAATACTTGGGATTCTACCTTCCAGGACACACATGGGAGCTATATGAACACAATTACAAAACAATCTTTACACCAATAAAGACAGATCTAAATAAATGAAGAAATATTAACTTGATCAAGGGTAGGCCAAGCAAATATAATAAAAATTACAATACTATCTAAATTAATTTGCTTACTCAGTGACATACCAATCAAACCACCAAAGAATTATTTCATGGAGCTAGGAAATAAAAAACAATAAAAAAATTCATCTGGAGGAAAAAATATCAAGAATAACAAGGGAGGGGCGGCTAGGTAATGCAATGAGTAAGAGCATCGGCCCCAGAGTCAGGATAAGCCGGGATTGGTCCCGGCCTCAGAAAATGAGCACCCACACATAAACAATGACAGGCCATGTAACCTTGAGCAAGTTATGTAACCCCAATTGCTAAGAAAGAAAGAAGGAAAGAAAGAGAGAAAGAGAGAGAGAAAGAAAGAGAGAAAGAAAAGAGTAACAAGGGAATCAATGGAAAAAATGGGAAGGAAGAAGACATAGCAGTACCAAATCTCAAATTATACTACAAAGTTGTAATCATAAAAACAATTTGGAGGGGCAGCTAGGCGGCACAGTGAATAGAGCACCAGCCCTGGAGTCAGGAGGACCTGAGTTCAAATCTGGCCTCAGACACATAACACAAAAACTAGCCATGTTACCTTGGGCAAGTCAACCCGAATTGTCCTCCAAAAAAAACAAAACAATTTGGTACTGTGTAAGAAATAGAGTTGATTATACAATATACAATATACAGAAGCAAATACATATAGTAACTGTTTGAGAAACCCAAAGATCCTAGCTATTCAAATTCACTATTTGACAAAAACTATTAGGAAAACTAGACAGTGGTCTGGCAGAAACCAGGCAGAAACCAACATCTCACACCATATAATAAGATAAGCTCAAAACAGATACATGATTTAGACATAAAGAGTGACATCATAAGCAAATTAGTTGACCAGAGAAGAAATTACCTATCAGATCTATGGATATGGGAAGAGTATGTAGCCAAACAAGAGATATAAAGGGTCAAGGGAGGTAAAATAGATAATTTTAACTATAAAAATTTAAGTTTTTTCAATAACAAAACCCATGCAACAGATTAGAAGAAAAGCAAGAACCTGGAGGGGAGGGGAAATCTTTGCAGCAAGTGTGTTTGATAAAGGTCTCATTTCTAAAATACATAGGGAACTCAGTTAAATTTGCAAGAATAAGATTCATTCCCCAATTAATAAAATGGTCAAAGAATATGAAGAAATTTTTCAGAAAAAGATAGCAAAACTATCAAGAGTTACTCACATCTATCAGATTGGCTAATATGACAAAAAAATGACAAATGGTGGAGGGAGTGTGAAAAAACAGGCACACTATGGTTGGTGGAGTACTGAAACTATTCCAATCACTCTAGAAATCAATTTGGAACTATGCCCAAAAGGCTATTAAACTGTGCATATACCCTTTGAGTCAGAAATACCACTACTAGGGCTATCACCCAAAGAGATCAAAAAAAGAAAAAAACTCATATATGCAAGTATTTCTAGAAGTTCCTTTTGTGGTGGCAAAGATTTGGAAACTGAGGAGATGCCCATCAATTGGGGAATGGTTAAACAAGTTGTGTTATTTAAATGTTATTTAAATAGAATACTACTGTGCTATAAGAAATTATGAAGGGAGAGATTCCAGAGAAACCTGGGAAGACTTTAAGAACTGATATAGTGTGGGGTGCAGAGCCAAGATGGCAGAGTAGAAATAGCACTTCCAAGGTGCTCTGCCCCACACCATTTCCAAACAATGTAAAAGGTGGACTCTGAACAACTTCTGGGGCTCCAGCACCCACGGAACAACACAGAGAAGCTAACCTCCCACTGAGGACAGCCCAGCAGCCCTGCAGGGAGCAGCCAGCACAGCACAGCACAATGCTCTGGGAGCCAAGCCCAGGCCCGCATGAGCCCCGGGTTTAGTCTCAGGGTGACCTGGCCAGCAGCTGGCTGAAGGGACCCCAGAACACCAGCAGCTGTGGTGATTCCAGAATGATCAGCACAGATATGCCTAGGACAAAGTGAGAGGTTAGTGCCCTGTGGACTTTGGGACCAGTATTTGGGCAACACATTGGCTTCCTCCCCTGGGGGCAAAAAGCTGCTGAGGAAACAGCTGCACAGAAGCCATTTTGCAGAGTCAGTGGCAGCTCTAGCTCCTGGTCTGCAAACTGTAGGGAGATCCAGCAATCAGTCTGGGGGTTAATCGCTCTTGCTTTAACCTGCTTGGATCTGGTTTGTGGTCTGGGGGGGAGGTCTGGGGTGGGTATCCAACTTACCAGAGCAGATGGAGGCTTTACAGAGGCCACCCAACCTCTGGAAGTTGTGAAGACCCCAACGTTCAGGACAGAAGCCCTCCTGTCTGGTGGCAGAGTTCTACTGTGGCAACAAGCCCAAAAATCAAGTAATTAAGTGGCAACATGCCTAGGCAAATGAAACAAAATAAACAGAAAAATGCAACATTAGACTCCTATTTTGGGGGCAAAGAAGATCAAAGCATGGAACAGGAGGAGGACTGTGAGGTCAGAACTCCTGCACCAAAAGCCCCAAATGAAAATACAAAGCTAACTACAGGCCATAGAGGACCTTAAGAAGCAGATAAGAAAAGTGGGGGAAAAATTGGGGAGAGAAATGAAAAAGATGCAAGAAAAGTATGAAATGAGAGTCAACAGCCTGACTGAGGAAAACAACACCTTAAAAAATAAACTAACTCAAATGGCAAAAGAGGCTCACAAAGGCAATGAGGAGAAGAATGGCTTAAAAAGCTGAATTTTCCAGATGGAAAAAGAATCTCAAAAGCTCACTGAGGAGATTCATTCCTTCAGAATTAGACTGGAGCAAATGGAAGCTAGTGACTTTATGAGAAATCAAGATGCTGTTAAGCAGATCCAAACAAATGAAAGATTAGAAGCCAATGTGAAATATCTCATGGGAAAAACCACTGACCTGGAAAATAGATCCAGGAGAGACAATTTAAAATTTATTGGACTACCTGAAAGCCATGATCAAAGAAAGAACCTAGAAATCACCCTTCAAGAAATTCTCAAGGAAAATTGCCCTGATGTTTTAGACCCAGAGGGCAAAATAGAGGTTGAAAGAATCCACCAATCGCCTCCAGAAAAAGATCCCAAAAAGAAAACTCCCAGGAATATTATAGCCAGGTTCCAGAATTCCCAGATCAAGGAGAAAATACTACAAGCAGCCAGGAAGAAACAATTTCAATATTGTGGAAACACAATCACAGGACCTGGCAGCTTCTACACTGAGGGATTGAAGGGCATGGAATATGATATTCCAGAGGGCAAAAGAACTGGGATTAAAACCAAGAATCACCTACCCAGCAAAACTGAATATCTTGTTTCAGGGGAAAATATGGTCATTCAGTGGAATAGAGGACTTTCAAGCATTCTTGAGGAAAAACCCAGAGTTGAATAGAAAATTTGACATCCAGACACAAGAAGCAAGAGATGCTTGAGAAGGTAATCAGGGAAAAGAAATCAAAAGGAACTTATCAAAGTTGAACTATTTACATTCCTACATGGAAAAACAATAACTGTGTCTGATGAAACCTTCCTCATTATGAAAATAATTGAAGAAGGGTATATGGGCATATGAATACATATGTGAATGTGTGTATATATGTTTACAGGTATACATGGATAGAGGGCACAGGTTGAATTTGGTGGGAAGGGATGATACTTAAGGGGTGAAGTTAAGAGGTGAGAGAGGAAAGTGACAAGAGGAGATGGGGAGAGACAGGGTAGGGTAAACTATCTCATGTAGAAGAGGCAAGGGGAAGTAGTTGCAGGGGAGGGGAAGAACAGGAAGGCAAAAAGGCAAAACCCTATTCTCATTGAATCTGGCTCAGGGAGAGAATCACATACATATTAAATGGGATATCTCACCCTGCAGAAGAGTAAGGGGAAGGGGGATGAGAGGGGGGATGATGAAGGGGAGGGCATTCTAGGCGGAGGGGAGGTTGGAAGTACCCACTTTCAAAGAAGGACAGGATCAAAATAGGGAATGGACCAGGTGGGGTGGGATGGGTGGGAGGGAAATATAAGCAGTCTTTTACAATATATCTACTATGGTAATGTTTCACATAGCTATACATGTACAACACATACTGAATTGCTTATCTTTCCAGAGGGAGTGGGTGACAAGGGAGGAAGGGAATGGATCTGAAATTCGAAGTCTTAAAATTAAATGTTTCAAATGTATATAAATACTATTATTAATACTATTTTGCATGTAATTGGGAGATAAAATGTTCAGGCATTGGGGCTCAGAGATTCACCTTGCCCTAATGGCAAAGTCGAAGGGGGTATGGGAGAAGATATGGGAGAGAGCAGATTGGATGAGGGGATATCTTGTGGGACTGCTATTCTGGGGTGGTGGGTAGGAAAAAAATGGGGAAAAATTGTAACTCAAAATCTGGTGGAAATGAATGATGTAAACCAGAAGTTAATAAAGCATTTGTTAAAATAATAAAAAAAAAAGAACTGATGCAGTGTGAAGTGAACAGGACCAGGAGAACAATCTATATAGTAAGCACTATTATAAGGATAATTAGCTTTGAAAGACTTAGTAATTATGATCAACGCAATGACCCACCACAATTTCAATGGACTCATGATGCTATCCACCTCCAGATAAAGAACTGGTGGGCTCAGGGTACAGTCTGAAATATATTTTTTGCTCTTTCTTTCTATTTCTCCTTTTTAAATCTTTTTTTTTTTTGGAATGTGGCTAATGTGGACATTTGTCTTGCATGACTATACTTATTTGTAATGGATTTTATTTTTCTTGCTTTTTCCTTGACTGAGAAAGGCAAGGCAGGGAGAAGAGAGAGCTTAAAACAAACAAAAAAAATTAAAAACTGAGTTTTAAAAAGAAAGAAAAAATTGCAAAAGCCAAAGACAGGGGTGGCAACAATGCCAAAAGAGAAGAGAGGACCAAAGCAAATTGTTTTAGAGGTACAATCCATGGGAATTGTTGATTAATTGAATGAGGGCACTTGGGAAATGAAAACTCAAAGATAACTCCAAGATTTCAACCATAGTAGAGTGGGGGGACCATTGGTACTTCTGACAGAAATAGGAAAGTCAAAGAAAGAGGTTAAGGGAAAAAGATAGAGCCAGGTTTGGGACATGCTGAGTTTGAAGTTCCAGTGATATATCCAGATAGAGATGGCCTGTAGATGTTTGGAGTCAGGGGAAAAGATGTTCAAAAAAGAAAACAGGGCCAGGGATATGGATCTGTGAGTTATATATATGGAGGTGGTGAATGCAGCTGAGAAAATAAAAGGATATTGCTAAAGGAGAAAGTGGAGAGGAAGAGAAGGGAAGGGAAAAGGAAGAGGAAAGAAGAGAGAAGGGAAGAGAGGGATAAAGATGAGAGGGAGGAGTAGAAGGAGTGGGGAGGGAAAAGAATTAGAAATGAAGAAGACAGAGAAGAAAGAGTAAGAGAGATAGGCACTAGGAAAGTAGTTCTGAAGCCAATGGAGAATTGAGTATTCAGTAAGTGGGTATGGTCAACAGCATCAAATTTTTATAGAAGTCAAGAAAGATCAGGACTGGGAAAAAAAAGAGGCCATTAGATTTGGCAGAAAGTAACCTTTTGATTCCACAAGAATTTATAAAAATCTATGAACAAGGTGCTATGCTAGTCACAAAGGATATAGCAGTACCAGCTCTTAAGGAATTTATGTCATACTGGGGAGCATGCAACATGTACAAAGATAAGTAAATTCAAATTATACACAAGGAAACTCAAAATATTCAGGGAAGGTGAGAGCATTGACAATTGGACAAATCAGAAAAGGACTTGGTAGAACAGTGGGGCAGACACCAGATTGCAAAAGAGTGGGCAGTAGGAAAATTAAAGCCTTCAGTTTAAATAACTATTTTTTTAGAATTGTTGGAAGTGAAGGAGAGGAAAAAGATAAGATCAGTAACCAAATGGGATGGAAGGGCCAAGGAAAAGTTTTTATGAATTTTAGGAGACAAACATGTTTGCAGGTACATGGGAAGGAGCCCATCTAGTGGAAAGGAAGAGATAGGAGGTATATAGAAAAGATATGACTACTGGAGCAAAATTCTGGAGGAAGCAGCTGGGAATGAGATCAAGGATGTAGGGCTAGCTCTTATTGTATGACTAGAGGAGAGAAGAATGGGTGATGATGAGAAATGTTGAGTGCTGTATAGGACCTGGGGAAGTTCAAGTCAGATAGCTTCAATCTTCTCAGTGGCACAGTAGTCTAAATCATCTGTTATAAGTGTGGAGGATGTTAGTACAGTAAGAGGTTTAAGGGAAGAGGGAAGAGTTTTAGAAAAGCTGATATGGATAGTGGGATAAGGAGTCAAATGGAGAGCTTCAGAAAGGGAGGATTGAGCTGAGAGTATTCATGAAATATTTACCTTGTATGAATTTAGTTAAAAACTTCATGACTTTCTCCAGTGATCATCAGGTGCCCTACAGGAGGAATTGAAAAATTATATTGGAGGTTATATATGTGGAGGTTACCCAGAGTGACCAAGAATGTAAGTCAAGAATGGCAGAAGGTCAAGGGTACAAGAGATTTTAGGATAGTTAATCAGATAGTAAAGTGTCTAATCATTCATTAATTTATTCAATTGATTAAGTCATCAGTATTGCCTTTGGTCAGGATCTTGGAGATGGCACAATTTTAAAAGACGGCAAGGACTAAAATATGACTGTTTCAGGATGTAGCTAAAATGGAGTGTAGAGAAAGGTTGCTGGGGCCAACAAGATTGATAAATTATAGAGTTATTAAACTTTAACATGAACATTGATGTCCCTGTGAATGATGGTAGGGGATCAGGTGAAAAGGAAGATTGTGAACCAAGTACTACTGTCATTTTAAAGTTGGAAGAATGAAAGGCACAAAGGAGCTCAGAAGAGATATCAGGGCCAGCGGCTGTCTCTCATTACACCACTAGAGCCCCTTCCCATTGAGTTTAAAGCCAATCTTTGAGGGCCCCCTAGTAAAATGCAGCTACCTTTGGGAGAGGTCACTGATGACCAGAAAACTCCTTAGTTAGCAGCTAACACTTTAATTATCAACACCTGGGCAGGGATTAACAGATAGTCAAGAATGGACAAATGACAGACGGGAAAGATGGAGCAAGTACAATTCTGGAAAAAGGAGCCACAACAAGACAATAGCCTATCGATTTTAAATCTGCATCACTCATGCCTATAAATGGTGGAAACAGGAGGCTGCAGAAAATATAATTGACCATTGGACAATTCAGTGAAATGGCAGAAAAGTTAGTAGGAAGGTCTTAAACTTTATCTACTTGTTTTAAGGACAGATTTTGCATATGTATTCCTGTGTTTTCCTCTGCTGAAAGTATCACAGATAAGGTGATAAAAGTAGGTTTCTGCCTCCTTCATTTCAATCTGTAAGTGTGATGGGTGACTCGGAATCGTGGTACTCAAGTGCTCTGAGATCAGACACAGGCTGGACAAGCACATAGGTGGGCAGAGTAGGCAAAGGTCTCCTCTGTAGGCTTTGGAGGTCTCAAGCCAAGCCCCCACCCAGCAGTGATTGTCTCTCCACATCGGTTCTTCTGCTTTTAAGTGGATGAATTTTTAAAAATTTATTTAAAGGGCTTTTTGTTTGGAGTTTTTATTTATTTGTCTTTGGTGGGAAAAAGAGCCCAGAGAGGCAGAAGTAAAGAGAGAGCACAATATTGTACAGTAAAGTCAACAGGTGTTGGGTTTTTTTTTAATGCAGTTATTTCAGAATTCTCTGCATAATCAAATTTGTGTACTTCTACATAAAGCGAGAAGGGTCTGTATTTGCTAGTGTGCACTTAGAAGTCTTGAATTTCTTCTGTGGTGATGGAAATAAATGGCTGTTCCACTTTTTTCAGATTAATTCAAAGTTTAATCTACAGGAACTATTATTGGTCAAAGTCCTGCCTATTGGCCAAAAAAGAGGGAAAGGGGGAAGGGAAAGAATAGCCTTAAAAGGGACCACTGATACCATTAGATAGTAGACATCAGAGAAATGAACCAAGAAGGACTGGGAACCATAGATTTCTGATTTGTAGGAACAGGGAGGGACAGTGAGCCCTGCCATTAAATAGCACTGTAATGCGAGTGATGGTCCAAGATGGCCACCAAGGTGTGCTTAAGATGTCAGGGTCATTTTTAGTCTTCTCCTGTCCTTGCCTGGGTGTTTGAACTCCCCTTCTGGGACCCCTAAGTCTCCATGCTGTCTACTGGCCTGTAGGATTAATGAAGGCCGGTAGCTAGCAGACAGGTCCATCTGGTCCCCTGCTGGAGTCAAGCTCTTGTGAGACTGAGGATTTATGACCAAACCAGAGTCTACCTTCTCCATCCCAGTCTCCCATAAGGAGCATAATGAATGGCCTGTCTGTGAGAAGACAAAATGAGCAGAGGTTGTGGGGGTAGGCAGTGGAAAGTGAGGAGAAAACACCAGGAATGCTGAGCTTAGTTTGTTCAACTCCTCTGATGCCCAAGGGAAGTTATATTCTCTATAGGGATGATTGTACTCCGATACCCAAGGAGGAGCTAGGATAATAGACTGCAGGCAAAAAGGTTGTGTTGGTTTGGGGTTTTTTTTAATTGGCTATGGTTTTCTCTTGCACCTCTCTAAAGAAGACTGGGTGAAAACCAGCAAGGCAGCCTTCAGGCACAACCATCTTAGGATTTAGAGCTAGAATGGACCAACCCTCTTTTTTCACACAGGAGGGAACAGACCTTCCCAGAGAAAGGAGAACATAGCAGGTAACACAATCCAGATTCAAACCCAGGTTTTCCTAGTTTCATATCCTACATGCTCTCCACCACCCCACCCTGCTTCTTCTCAACTCACCATTAATGGAGACAGAATCATGCAGTAGAAAGTATTCCAGATTTAAGTTCAGGAGACCTGCATTTTAGTAAAAAAAAAAAGAAGAAGAAGAAAGAAAAAATCAAATCAACAAATCTTTTTTAAGTGCCTTCTATATTCCAGGCACTGCTTGGGATTTAAAGATAAAAATGAAAATCCTTACTCCCAAAAAAAACAATGTAATATAATAAATATAATGTAATTGTATATATTTATATCATTACTTAAGTACAGATAATTTTTGTTTTACGTAAGTGGACCTTTCTGCAAACCTCTGCCTAAAGTGATTTTTACTTAATATGAATAGCCCCAGACTGGATGTGGAGAAGGGAAGAAGGGAGGCAGTATACAGGGAAGGGACCAGCACACAGTTCAAGGATATTTGGGAGTCAGGGACAGAGAACTGAGAGCAGGAGAAGAAACACTCCAGCCTGGGGCCAGCCACGCGGGGCACTGACTGGATGGAAAGGAAGGGGGCAGGGTGTCCTGGAGAGGTGACACAGACTCGTGGTACTCAAGTGCCCATCACAGAGGTGGGCAGAGCAAGCAAAGGTCTCCTCTGCAGGCTTTGGAGGTCTCAAGCCAAGCCCCCACCCAGCAGTGGCTGTCTCTCCACATTGGTTCTTCTGCTTTTAAGTGGATGAATTTTTAAAAATTGATTTTTAAGGATTTTTTGTTTGGGGTTTTTGCTTGGGTTTTGTTTGTTTATTTGTTTTTAGTAGGAAAAAGATCCCAGAGAGGCAGAAGTAGAGAGAAAGAGCACAATACTGTACAGTAAAGTTAACAGGTGTTGGTTTTTTTAATGCAGATTTATTTCAGAATTCTTTGCATAGTCAAATTTGTGTACTTCTACATAAAGCAAGAAGGGTCTGTATTTGCTAGTGTGCACTTAGAAGTCTTGAATTTCTTCTATGGTAACAGAAATAAATGGCTGTCCCATTTTTTTCAGATTAATTCAAAATTTAATCTACAGGAATATTATTGGTCAGTATAATCAATATCATCAGGGAAATAACAAAATTCATGGGTACTAGCATATGGCAAGAAGAATCTTATTTTTGTTTCAAATAATATAGTACTGGTGTTTTCACTATGCTACAGAAAGAGCAAATGCATTAAATCTTAATTCTTTTGAGTCACCTTCCATGAACTTCTTGCAGACTTCTATGTATCCCCAAATAAAGTAATATCACTAGTTTTCCCATTAGAAATGGCTTGTATTAGACGGGGGCGGAGAGGGCAAAGAGCCAAAAGGGTGGCATAGAAACAGGAAAACTCCCTGTTCTCCCCCCATAACCACCACAAATACCTATAAAAATGACTCTAGGGGTGGCTAGGTGGTGCAGTGAGTAGAGCACTGGCCCTGGAGTCAGAAGGACCTGAGTTTGGATCCAGCCTCAGACACTTCACACAAAAACAAAAAAACCCAGCCATGTGACCTTGGGCAAGTTACTTAACCCCGATTGCCCTCCCCCCCCCAAAAAAAAGGCAAAAAAAATGACTCTAAAGAAACTTTAGGGCTACAGAACCCACAAAGTGACAGAGAGAAACAAATCTAAATGCTAAAAACAGCCCAGCAGGCAGACAGGAAGGGTTCATTGTAGCCCACTGGGAGCAGAGCCCAGCCCTCCATGAACCCTCGGTTTTAGCCTCAGGGTGGCATGACCAGCTCTGGCTAGAGGGACATCTGGACAGTGAATCACCAGCAGCTATGGTGGCTTCCAGAATTATCAACCCATAAATGCCAAAGACAAAGTGAAAGGTCAGTGAAGACTTTGGGAACAGGGAATCTGGAAGTGCAGTATGGCCTCTTCCCCCTGGAGGGAGAAGCAACTGAGGCACAATGGCTGCAGCCCCATGGCTGCTTCAGAGCTCCTGGCCTGCAAATTGTAGAGGGACCAAGTGACCATTCTGATGGGTAATTTCTCTTGCTTTAATCTGCTTGGATCTGCATTGCTGTCTGGATTGAGGTCCTGTATGTGTGTGACCAGTGAGCCAGAGCTTGTGGAGGCTTCAGAGAGAGCAGCCAACTACTAGCTCCAGCAGCTGAGAAAACCCCAGCTATTTGGGACAAAGCTCCCCTCTCTGGAAGCAGAGTTCTTCTGTGGCAAAAAGCTCAAAAGTCAAGTAATTGAGTGGCAACATGAGCAAGCAAAGGAAGCAAAGCAAGCACAGCAATCAGACTTTGGATTCCTTTTTTGGGGACAAAAAGGACCAAAGCATGGAACAGGAGGAAGATAGCAAAGTCAGAATTCCTGCACCAAAAGCTTCTGAGAAAGATATGAATCAGTTACAGGTCATAGAGGAGCTTAATAAGGATTCTGAGAACCAAATAAGAGAAGTGGAGGAAAAATTAGGAAGAGAAATGAGAATGATGCAAGGAAATCATGAAAAGAGAGTCAACAAGCTGACTGAAGAAAAAAGCACCTTAAAAATAGACTAATTCAAGGGGTGGCTGGGTGGCGCAGTGAGTAAGAGTGCCAGCCTTGGAGTTGGGATGACCCGAGATCAGATCCGGCCTCAGAAAATGAGCACCCACACACAAATAATGACTGACCCGTGTAACCTTGAGCAAGTTACTTAACCCCAATTGCTTTAAAAAAAATAGACTAATTCAAATGGCAAAAGAGACTCAAAAATCCAATGAAGAGAAGAGTGCCTTAAAAAAACTCAATTTGACTGTTGGAAAAAGAATCTCAAAAGCTCACTGAAGAGAATAATTACTTCAGAATTAGACTGGAGCAAATGGAAGCTAGTGACTTTATGAGAAATCAAAATACTATTAAACAGATCCAAACAAATGAAAAAATAGAAAGCAATGTGAAATATCTCATTAGAAAAACCACTGGCCTGGGAAACAGATCCAGGAGAGATAATTTAAAAATTATTGGACTACCTGAAAGCCATGATCAAAAGAAGAACCTAGAAATCATCCTTCAAGAAATTCTCAAGGAAAATTGCCCTGATATTTTAGAACCAGAGGGCAAAATGGAGGTTGAAAGAATCCACTAATCACCTCTTTAAAAAGATCCCAAGGGGCGGCTAGGTGGCGCAGTGAATAGAGCACCGGCCCTGGAGTCAGAAGGACCTGAGTTCAGAGCCGGCCTCAGACACTTAATCCACACAAACAAAAACCTAGCCGTGTAACCTTGGGCAAGTTACTTAACCCCAATTACCCTAAAGGGGCGGCTAGGTGGCGCAGTGAGTAAGAGCGCCGGCCTCGGAGTTGGGATGACCCGAGATCAAATCTGGCCTCAGAAAATGAGCACCCACACACAAATAATGACTAGCCGTGTAACCTTTAGCAAGTTACTTAACCCCAATTGCTTTAAAAAAAAAAAAAAGATCCCAAAAAGAAAACTCCTAGGAATATTATAGCCAGGTTCTGGAGTTCCCAGACCAAGGAGAAAATATTACAAGCAGCCAAGAAGAAACAATTTGAATATTGTGGAAACATAATCAGCATAACACAGGACCTGGAAGCTTCTACCTTGAGGGATCAAAGGGCTTGGAATATGATATTCTGGAGGTCAAAGGAGCTAGGATTGAAACCAAGAATCACCTACCCAGCAAAACTGAATATCATATTTCAGAGGAAAATATGGTCATTCAATGAAATAGAAGACTTTCAAGCATTCTTTTTTTTTTTTAAGCAATTGGGGTTAAGTAACTTGCTCAAGGTTACACGGCTAGTCATTATTTATGCGTGGGTGCTCATTTTCTGAGGCCGGATCTGATCTCGAGTCATCCCAACTCCGAGGCCGGCGCTCTTACTCACTGCACCACCTAGCCGCCCCTTTAGGGCAATTGGGGTTAAGTAATTTGTCCAAGGTTACACGGCTAGGTTTTTGTTTGTGTGGATTAAGTGTCTGAGGCCGGCTCCGAACTCAGGTCCTTCTGACTCCAGGGCCGGCGCTCTATTCACTGCACCACCTAGCCGCCCCGCTTTCAAGCATTCTTGATGAAAAATCCAGAGTTGAATAGAAAATTTGACATTCAGATACAAGAAGCAAGAGAAGCATGAGAAGGTAAACAGGGAAAAGAAGTCATAAGGAACTTATCACAGTTGAACTATTTTCATTCCTACATGGAAAAATAATTGTAACTTATGAAACTTTTCTCAGTATGAGAATAGTTGAAGGGAATATATATATATATATATATATATATATATATATATGTATATGTGTATATATATGCATGCATACATACATATATATGTCTATATAGGAGGGTATGTGGGCATATGAATACATATGTGAGTGTGTACAGGTATACATAGACATATGGCATAAGACCAATTGAATAGGAAGGGATGATACTTAAAAGGTGAAATTGAGAGGTGAGAGAGAAATATTATGAGAGGAGATGGGAGAGATAGAATGGGGTAAATTATCTCATATAGAAGAGGTAAGGGAAAACTGTTACAATGGAGGGAAAGAACAGGAAGGCCAAAAAAAATGGGTCAACCTTACTTTCATTGAATTTGGCTTAGGGAGGGAATGACATACATACTAAATAGGGTAGCTCACCCTACAGGAGAGTAGGGGGAAAGGGGATGAGAAGGGGGGTGATGGAGGGGAGGGCAGATTGCAGGGGAGGGAAGTTAGAAGCACATACTTTTGAAAAGGGACAGGGTCAAAGTAAAGAATAGAACATGGTAGGGGACAGGATAGGATGGAGGGAAATATAGTCAGTCTTTCACAATATATCCACTATGGAAATGTTTTGCGTAGCTACACATGTACAACCTATATTGAATTACATATCTTCCCAGTAAGGGTAGGTGATGAGGGAGGAAGGGAATGAATCTGGAATTCAAAGTTTTAAAATCAAATGTTTAAAATATATAATTATTTTTTTACATGCAACTGGGAAATAAGATATACAGGCACTGGGGTATATAGATCCATCTTGTCCTACTGGAAAGTTGGAGGGAGGATGGAGGAGGATATAGGAGAGAGTAGATTGGGGGAGGGGATATACAGTGGGATCGCTGTGTTGGGGGGTGGGTAGGGGAAAGATGGGGAGAAAATGTGTAACTCAAAATCTTGAGGAAATGAATGATGTAAACTAAAAATAAACAAAATTTAATTTAAAAAAAGAATAAACTTGCGTCCTTCTCAGAACCCAATTAACAACCTTGCTTTTTCAGGGGAAAATGATTTTTAAAAAGTACTACTATCATTCAATTCAATAAGCATTTATTAATAAAAATAGAGTGTGAAAAAAAAGAAATGGCTTATATCCATCTAATTCATAGAGATGCCCATCTGCATGAACTAATACAATAAAACACGAATCTACTTTTTCGTCTATGCTTGGTGCTTCTGTCCGTCTTTTGTGGTCACTCAATTCATGAGAAACTCACATAGCTTCACATTTTTCTAGGTATCTGGCTCTTTCCTCCAAACTAATATATAGAAATTCTTCTAAGAACTTGTTCAGTGTTGATCCAGATGCAAAATTCATTTTGTCTTTGTTGTTAGCAATGGTGTGGATCAGCCCAGTTGTTCCACAGATTACTGATAGTTTGCTTCATGAAATAATATACTGATTCCATGATATCTTCTGATTTTATTTTTTTCTCCCTCTTTTATTCTGAGTACTTCATACTTTTCTGTAATTGGAAAGAGAAGCAATATTGCACAGACTGGTCATGGCACCATGCTAAGGAGTTTAGGAAATAAATGGTAATCCTAAAAAAAAAAAACAACAAACCAAACCAACAAAAAAAACCTCTTATCAATGTCATGCAGTCCTGCCTATATCAAGTGATCTTGAACAAGTCACTTCCCTTTTCTGGACCTCAATTTCCTCATCTATAAATGAAGATGTTGATAAACTTTAGTGACCAAAGGTAATTTTTAAAATGTTGCAAGTCACATAGGAATAGATGGACAACAGACACCTCAACTGCCTTCAGACCTGGATCCCACTAGATCATGACTGGCAAATGAAAAGGACAGGATGGTGGGGAGAGTCCAAAGCTGTGTTGTTTGGGGTAGAAATGGAAACATAGAGTTTAAGACCAAACATTCTGCTTTTCAGTGAGTTAATACTTAAATCAGGTTAAACAATAGTAGTTCCAAATGAATGAAGGAGAGAATGAATTCTCATTTTACAAAAGAGTAAACTAATGCCCAGAAGAAGGAAATTACTTATGTTGAGTTTGCACATTGAGTGGGTGGCAGATCTCCCAACTGAAGCCAGGATATTGATTACAGTTAGGCTGGTACTCTTTCCACTATACTGTATGAATGAATAAGACAGGAAGGTCTTTCCTGGTGTTTCCACCTTTATTGACATGCCACATACATCAAATTATCATCTCTGTGACTTCTCAGATCAAAAGTCCCTCCCCTGGGCACTATTCCCCGATATGTGCCATCTTTCCCTATTACAGATTGAGGCAGATATGTGGCTTAATGGATAGACTACTGGGCTCATAATCAGGAAGACTCAAATTCAAATCTGGCCTCAGATGCTAGCTGTGTGGCTGGCCACTTAACTTCTGTTTGCCTCAGTTTTCTCATCTATAAAATGGGGCCAATAATAGAATTTATCTCCCAGAGTTATTTGGAGGATCAAATGAGATAATCATGAAACGGCACAGTGCCTGGTAAGAGCTATATAAATGATGGCTACTTATTAAATATAAGCTCCTTGAGGGCAGGGGCTGTCTCTTTTTATATTTGTATCCTAAGTGCTTTATATATAGTAGGCACTTAATAAATGCTTTTTCATTCATTCATTTCCTGTTCCAGTTTAGATGGAAACATCCAATGACCATCAATCAGCACTGTTTCACAAGGTTCTGTTTCAAAATCACAACTTTTCAGAGCTAGATCTGGACCTATGGGGATGTATCCAGGCTGAAGGGGAAACTACTATCTCCCAAGGCACTCCATTCCTTTTAGGTACAGCTCTGAGTCATTCCTGATATCAAACTAAAATCTGCCTCAGCAAGTACCACTCACTGTTCTTAATTATGTCCTCTGGGGCCCAGTTGGCCAGCCTAATCCCTCTTCTGTGTGATGGCTCTTCAGGGTCTTGAAAACAGTGATCATGTGCACCCTCAGTCTATAAATGGCTTGGGGTCCAGTGGTTCCCTCATTAGGGCCAGATGCAAGTGAGCATCAAGAGAAGAGTTTGTGTGCTACCCTCAGCCTCCTCTTTCTGTGCTGCCCCTCCTCCCAGTAGCATCTCCTGCTCTGGCCTCCTCCAGATGCCCAATGACCTCATGCTGCTTCCTTAGAACCGAGGAGTTTCTGGATGGGCTGTTGCTGTGACCAAATGTGGCATTTCTATTGTGCTCATGACTAAATGTAAAATGGTGAAATTTTTAGAAAAATCATCCAAATCTCTCTCCTAACCTCATAATTTACCATCATGGCAACACCTTGGCAAGGCACAAAGACTGCCTTGGGAGGATGTCTGTCCATCATCTGCTTCACACCTGTTATCTCATTGGATCTGAATAACAGTTCTGGGAAGGAAGCTCCCCATTTTATAGGTAGGAACACTAAGGTTCCTAGAGGGAAAAAATCATACAGTTAATAAATAGCCCAGATGGAACTCAAACCCAGTTGGTCTGCACACACCCAAGAGATGAGAAATGACTTGCTAAGAAAAAGAATGACCCTTTGTTTATACTGCATGAAATGACTTTGGATAGAGACAGGACATCAAACCTGACTGTTTTCAGGCAGCTGTGCAGGTGTGGTGGGCAGATAGAGTCACAGTAACAGCCCTGGGGACTACAATCCTGAGGGAAAATGGCAAGAATTGGGAACCAGGGCAATGGCAGCACATTTTAAGCACCTTTGGTGTCTAGATTTTTTGTGTTTGGAGGTTAGAAAGGGTTTAGATTAAGGGGAACTCCAATCTCCAGACCTTGCCTTTTATTAGTCCTGTGAATTGTGTAGACTATGTAGGTTTCCCAGAAGAAAGATTTCTATTGACCTTCAGTTCTTTTCCCTCCTTGTGGGCCAGGCTAGTACTACAAGTATAAAACAGGGTACAGCACCCTGGGAAGGTAAGGACTCTCCAATGGGAGATTTTCCTGGATTTGCCTTCCAAGGGGTAAGGAATCATGTCATAGGCTTCAACCAAGTTCACTGATCTAGAGCTGGAAGGGATCTTAGAGGTCATCACATCCAAACCTTTCATTTCCCAGATGAGGAAACTGAAGCCCAGAGGTTATGGGACTTACCCAGAATCACTCAGCTAGTGAGTATCTGAGGTGGGATTTGAGCCCAGGTCTGAAGATTACTACATAGGTCCAGGCATAGGAACCCATGGACCCTGAGTATTTTCCTCTTATGGGAGGCCTCAACCTTAACCTGATTCCATGGTACATAGATAGAGCTAGATAGAGCAGAAAAGTTGTATTGACTGTGTATGTGTTCAAGTATGAGTCCTTTGTGTTTATATCATATTTTGTCAGGTGGGTTCCAAATGTGACATCCAGGTGTCAGACACTGTTGAGGGTCTCAGGAACCATGCAGAAAAGAAGGATCTTGGAAAAGGGGCCACAAGTGGTCTTTGATATGACTTCTTTCCCCTTACTCAGACTCCATCCAGCCCCTTCATGGTGTAGGGTCACAGAGAAGATAGGGTGATATGATGAAAAATACATTGGGCTTGGAATCTGTAGTCCTGATTTCAAATCCCAACTCTACTACTAAATCTTGGGGAAGTCTCTTCCTCTCTCTGGGCCTCATTTTCCTCCTATGTAAACAAAGAAAGCTTGACTAGATAGTCTTTAAAGTTCAACCCTGATAGTCCATATTCTAAGGACCCTGTCAGCTAAGAGGGCCCCTTTCTCGAAGGAACTGGAAGATTGGAGGGGCACTTGGAAACATCAGTTCTAAAAATAAAAAATAAGTCATATTTACTATAAAGCTGTGAGATGAGAAGTTACAGGACGTGTCCTCTTTGTCACGGCCAATGGACAGAGCCACTCACTTGTTCACAGGGTCCAGTACGTTGGCAGAAGAAGAATTGAGTCAATCCACTGCTGGGCTAGATGTCATGATTGTGTTGGTGGGTTTGGCTAGCCACACACTCCAATATGGATATGAGCTCCAGTTCACAGATCTCTGGTAGTTCACCATTACAACCTTTCAAAGTTCACAAGGTCATAACCACGTCCAAAGTTCCTTTACCTAAGGCAAGAAAGCATGGATGCAGCATGGATGGAAGCCACAGCAGGGTGTTGAGCCACATAGCAACAGTCTTGATGGGAAGATGACCTCCCAGGGCTCTCTCTCCACTGAAAGGCCTACAGAAGTCCTTGCCCCCTCACGCCAACACAGCCAGGCAGCTTAGGAGAGGCTCATTTTGGTGGGTTCCTTTTGAATACAACCCAATTCCAACTCAGAAGTCAAGTAAAAGTCCCTTTCTTCATTCACCTAGTGGTTACCAGACCAGAATCAATTACTGAATGAGACCTCAATATTTTATGTGTGAATGGGGTTCTTTCAGGTCCTGAGGAAGGTCAGTGGTAGGCATTTTCCAAAGAAGGAGAGCTTCCCTCAAACCACACCACATCCATTTAACTCTGGCTTACTTATAAGACTAGAATCAAAACCAAAACCATAGGATAATAGATTTAGAACTGAAAGGGACTTTGAAGTCATTTAAACTAATCCCCTCATTTTATAGATGAGGAAAATGAGGTCCAGAGTGGTTAAACCATTAGCCCAAGGTCATATAGGCAGTAAATATCAAATACCTCCAGAGAGGAGGGTTGTTGTTGAGTTCACTATTTCCTCAGACTTTTAATATTCGTTGGAAGAGAGAGCAAATTCATTATCAGGAGAGAGTGTATACCTGGACTTTAGGAACAATCTAGAAGATTGATCAAGAAGAAGACTTGGGGGGAGTCAAAGACAAGGTACCTAAAGGACAGATCAAATCAAGAAAAAAGACACTTCCCTTCCCTTTGGCTCAGTTTTTCTACCTATTAAATGCATATAATAATTCCTGCCCAATCTTCTTCACATGACTATTGTGAAGATCATGGAAATAGTATGTTGGGGTTGCTTTGGAAAGATTTATAAATTTATATTTATTTGTATTTTATGTATAAGGAATTATTACAATTATTATAACTGGAAGGTCTCTTGGAAATTTTTGACTCTGACCCTAGTTTCCTGTGTGACCCAAGCCTCAGTTTTCCTATCAGTAAAATGGGCATAATAACCCTTGCCTTTCCTACCTCTCGGGGTCATGATGAGAAAAGTGCCTTGTAAAATTTAAAGCATTATAGAAGAATGACACACAATTATCATTCTTTTTCCTCCCCATCTAGTCTAATTTCCTTATTCCGTGACTTCCTTCATATATAGCTTTTGCCAGATTTTTTTTCTATAAAGTCCAACAGATAGTTGAAGTACCTCTTTCCTAGAAAGAATGTCTGAAACTCAATTTATCATCTTCTTCCCTGAAACCAGTTCATCTTCCTGACTTCCCTATTTTTACCAATGGGGCTTTGTAGCCATAAAGTATGCTCATAAACGTAGAATAAAGTTGGGTGCTTTGACTCCTTTCTTTCCTTTTTTTCATGTTATACATCAAAAGTTGGGTCAATCCTATCCATATGTTATTTGAACTCATATTCTCGGGACCCATAGCTGCTCCCTAGCAAAGGTCCTTATCACCCCTCCCTTAACTCTGGTAATAAGCAGCCTCCTTGCTGGTCTCCCTGCCTCCAAGAGTTCATCTAGCCACGTCATCTTGCAAATGGTGCCCCAGTCATCTTCCTGGAGCCAAACTTGGGTCACTTGTGGCATTGAAAGGTAGCTAGGTGATCCTGGAGTCAGGAGGACCTGTTTAAATGCAGCCTTAGACACTTCTTTGAAACCCTTTAACCTCTGCCTGCCTCAGTTTCCTCAAATGTAAAATGACAATCATACTAGCACCTACTTCACAGGGTTGTTGGGCATAGTGCCTGGCACATGGTAGGCACTTAATAAATAACTTATTTCCTTCCTCTTTGTGGTGCACTAAAAACAGTACTGATTTGGAATCAAAAGAATTTTGGGTTTGAATCCTGTCTTTGCCCCTAATTAGGCAAATCACCTGCTCCATGACACAAGGTACAGCCTTCACTCTAGGAAGGTGAAAGACACCTTTCACATCTCTAGAATTTAGCTTCTACATCTTTAAAAGTCAGTCTAGATATTCTGTTTGGTCCCTGCCAGCTCTAAATCCAACAGTCCTATATTACCCTGCTCAGAAATCTTCAATGGCTCTCTGTTACATACTGAAGAATCCCTAAACTACTTACCCTGGCATTCAAGGCCCTCCATAATCTGGAACTTGGAGGCAGAAAAAACTGGGTTCAAATCCTGGCTCAGATACTTTAATTGTATGACCCTGGGTAAATCCCTTAACTTCTCTGTGTTTCACTTTCCTCATCTGTAAAATGAAAACGGGGTTGTTTTATCACTAGTTAAGTATTTATTAAGCAACTACTATTGGCCAGGTTCTGGGGATAAAAGTACAAAGAATGAAACAATCCCTGCTGGAAAGGAGTTTACCTTCTAATGGCGTTGGACTTGATCGTCTCCATGGTCCCTTTCAGCTGTAAATCTGTAGATTTAGACTTACTTTTTCCCACCTCCACATCTTGGGTTCTTTCCCAAAGCCCCATTCTCCCTCTTATCCCTCTATCATCATAATCCTAACCATCCTTTGAGGCTGACCTCCAATGCTTCTTCCTGCATCAAGCCATTACTGATCTCCCTTCTCCTAGTGAACATTTGTTCCTGTAACTTCATAGTACTTTACATTTTTCCTGCTTAATTGTCATGCTCTGTCTTGTTTTATAGCTATTTGTATCCATCCATGTCTGATCTCTCCTACTAGACTGTGAGGTCCTTGAAGGAAGAGAGAGAGCTCATGTCTCATTTAGTTACTCCTTCTCCACAGCACCTAGCCCAGGAATGGGCATTCAGTGGGTACTCAAAGAATGTTCCTTGAATCTAAATTCAGGATACAACTAAGGCAAGCCAGTTTCCCCTTCAGCCTCAAATTTTTATAATAAGATCCTTCCTAAGACAATCTCATTTCTCTCAGAATTAATTGAGGGAGGAGAGGTATGAGAAAGTCAGATAATATGCCAATTCAATAAACATTTATTAAGTCCCTACTATGTGCCAGGCACTGTGCTAAGTGCTGGGGATGCAAAAAGAAACAAAAGGTAGTCCCTGCCATCAAGGAGTTTACAATCTAATGGATTACATGCCAACAAGTCACATTTCCTAAGGAAGAACTCTCCAATGGCCAGCAATGGGTCACTTGGAAATTCTGTCTCCTGAGTTGCTAAATATGGACTGAACTCAAGTTCAAAGCTGTCCTAGAATTAGATAGAATGGGCAGATACATACATCTGCTCTACCCCTACCCTGTGAACTCATATGTTCCTCACAATCATGGGAGTTAGGCAGAATAGGGATTATTTCATTTATTTTGCAGAGGAGAATGTGAGGTCTAGAGAGGGGAAATAATTTGTTCAAGGCCACATAGCCAATAACTCAGAGTCACGACAAGAAAGAAGGTCCTAGAACCTAAAGTTGTAGGACCTGGGTTCAAATCCTCTCAGTGATGCTTAGTACCTGTGTGACATTGGGTAGGTAACTTAGCCTCCCTGGGTCACAGTTTCTTCTTTTATTAAAATGAGATGGTTAGACTACATGACCTCTGAGGTTCTTTCCTCCTCCAGTCTTAGGATCCTTAGAATATAGAATGCCACAGGTGGAAGGAAACTTAAAGATCACCTCCAGGGGCTCTGAACCTCAGGTTCATGAATTTAGCTTTGGAGGGGAGTAGTATTTTGATAACTATATTTCAGCATAATTGGTTTCCTTTGTAATGCTATTTATTTTATTCAATGCATTTAAAAAAACAATGATTCTGAGAAGGGGTCCATAAGCTTCACTAGACTACCAAAGGGGCCTATGATATCAAAAAGGATCGAGAACCCCTGATTTACAAAGAAAGAAAAAAAGGATGCATATATACACAAATAGTTTTTAGCAACTTTTATATGGTAGCAAAAAACTGGAATGGCTGAACAAATTATAGTAAATGAATCTGGAATACTATTGTACTGTAAGAAAAGATGAAGGGATTGGTTTCAAAGAAATTTGGGAAGACCTTTATGAACTGATGCAGAGTGAAGTGTGAAACACCAGGAGAACAATTTCTACAATAAGAATGTCATTGTAAAGACTCTGATCAATTCGATGACTAGTCATAATTCCAGAGGACCCATGATAAAACATGCTACCTCCTCCTGACAGACAAGTGATGGGCTCAGGGTACCTATTTTGAGAAGACATGGCCAGAGTAGGAATTAGTTTTCCTTGACTATGACTATTTGTTACAAGAGATGATGTGTTTTTCTTTTTCTTTTGTTCAATAGGGGAAGGCAAGAGGGAGGGAAAAAATAAATTTTTGTTCATTAAAAAAATAAAATTTAAAAGAAAAAGAAAACATATAGAGGACTTCTGATCTAGCCCAACTTCCTCATTTTACAGATTAGGAAACTGCAGCTTATGTTAAGCAGTTGCTCAAGGTCACACAGCTAGTAAGCTGAAAAGGTAGGATTCAAACCTCAATTTCCTGACTCAAAGGTCAGTGTTCTCTTCAGGGGCATTTCCCACTGTGCCCTTCTGTCTTTCAGTTTCTATCATCTAACAGAGAAGACAAGACATGTAAGCAACTAACAATAGCACAAGGAAGAATGTGAGGTGTGCCCGGGAGAATAAATCATTCTGAGGGTTAGGAGAAAGCATATTTCATTCTGGCTGAGGGGAATCAGGAGGGCTTCCTGGAAAAGGTGGTTCTCAAGTTGTTCTTTGAAGGACTGAGAGGATATTAACCTGTGGCTATAGAGTATTCCAGGAAGAAATATTAACATAAACAAAAGCAAAGGGATAGAAAAGTGGAGGAGGACTTAAGAAGAGAGTGAGGAATTCAGTGTGACCCAAGTATAGGTGGTATGAAAGGCCATGAAATTGGAAGCAGACAGTAGAAGTAGTTTGTGGAGAGCCTTAAATTCCAGGCAATGGAGTTATATGTGTCTCTACTCTTGGCTGCTCAAAACAGACTGGTAAGTCCTAATATGGGTGGAACATGGCACAGGACTGAGGGGCTCATCTACTCCTGATCTTCAGTGAAGCTCCACAAAGGGCAGCCTTGGCTCTGGAAAGATGGTAGCCAAAGATGAAAGTGAGAAGAACCTTATCACTCAGGTTGGACAGAATGGAAATATTGCCCAATCCCAAGCCATTCTTCAAAATGCCTGCCCAAGCAATACCACACTGGAACCTCTTGATTTTTCAGGAACGGAGGTAAGACAGGAAGCCCTGTACACATTTTACAGATGAAAATGGGACCCACAACATGTGGGTCTGTGGTCCAATTCCAGTTGACATTTACAAACTAGTGTACCTTAAGTTCTTAGAAATTGCGCAAGACAAATTGTCTGCTTCAGGTCCTATTAGCCAAGTCTTTGGCTCAGTCCCAAATATACTACTATTGGCTCTTTTATGGAATTTAGGAAATTCGTCGTAAATACTGTGTTTTCTTTTTTTTTCTGACTCCAAATTCAGTGTTCTTTTTTTAAAAAAAAATTATTTCCTTTTAGTTTACAACATTCAATTTCACAATCTCTTAAGTTTCAAATTTTCTCTTCCTACTCCCCCCATAGTGACATGTAATTAAATATAAGTTCTACAAATACCTTCACAGTGCACATTATGGTTTTTTCTCTCTTTTTTATTTTTTAGTTTATATCATTCATTTCCACAAGATTTTGAATTACAAATTTTCTCCCCATTTTCCCCCTAACCACCACCCCAAAACAGTGATCCCACTGAATATCCCCTCCCCCAATCTCCTCTATCCCATATCTTCCCCCATCCCCCCTCCAACTTTCCAGTAGGGCATGGTGGATCTCTATGCCCCATTGCCTGCATAACTTATTTCCCAGTTACATGTAAAATAATAATAATATATTTTTAAACATTTTATTTTAAAACTTTGATTTCTAGATTCTTTCCCTTCCTCCCTTGTCACCCACCCTTATTGGGAAGATAAGCAATTCAATATAGGTTGTACATGTGTAGCTATGCAAAACATTTCCATAGTGTATATATTGTAAAAGACTAACTATATTTCCTTCCATCCTATCCCAATCCCCACTTGTACTATCATCTGCTTTGATCCTGTCCCTTTTCAAAAGTGTGTGCTTCCAAATTCCCTCCCCCCAAGCCTGCCCTCCCCTCCATTATCCCCCTTCTCACCCCCTTTCCCCCTACTCTCCTGTAGGGTGAGATACCCTATTTAGTGTATATGTCATTCCCTCCCTAAGCCAAATTCAATGAGAGTAAGGTTAACCCATTCCCTTTTGCCTTCCTGTTCTTCCCCTCCATTATAACAGTTTTCCCTTACCTCTTCTATATGAGATAATTTACTCCATTCTATCTCTCCCATCTCCTCTTATTATATTCCTCTCTCGCCTCTCAGTTTCACCTTTTAAGTATCATCCCTTCCTATTCAATTGGTCCTGTGCCATATGTCTATGTATACCTGTACTCATATATACACACACTCACAAATGTATTCATATGCCCATATACCCTCCTATATAGACATATATATGTATGTATACATATATATATATATATACATATACACACACACACACACATTTATATTCCCTTCAACTATTCTCATACCGAGAAAAGTTTCATAAGTTACAATTATCATTTTTCCATGTAGGAATGTAAATAATTCAACTGTGATAAGTTCCTTATGACTTCTTTTCCCTGTTTACCTTCTCATGCATCTCTTGCTTCTTGTATCTGAATGTCAAATTTTCTATTCAACTCTGGTTTTTTCCTCAAGAATGCTTGAAAGTCCTCTATTCCACTGAATAACCATATTTCCCCCTGAAACATGATACTCAGTTTTGCTGGGTAGGTGATTCTTGGTTTCAATCCCAGCTCCTTTGACCTCCAGAATATCATATTCCAAGCCCTTTGATCCCGCAAGGTAGAAGCTGCCAGATCTTGTATTATCCTGATTGTGTTTCCACAGTATTCATATTGTTTCTTCCTGGCTACTTGTAATATTTTCTCCTTGATCTGGGAACTCCAGAACCTGGCTACAATATTCCTAGGAGTTTTCTTTTTGGGATTTTTTTCAGGAGGTGATCAGTGGATTCTTTCAACCTCTATTTTGCCCTCTGGTTCTAAAATACCAGGGCAATTTTCCTTGAGAATTTCTTGAAGGATGATTTCTAGGTTCTTCTTTTGATCATGGCTTTCAGGTAGTCCAATAATTTTTAAATTATCTCTCCTCGATCTATTTTCCAGGTCAGTGGTTTTTCTAATGAAATATTTCACATTGCTTTCTATTTTTTCATTTGTTTGGATCTGTTTAATAGTATCTTGATTTTTCATAAAGTCACTAGCTTCCATTTGCTCCAATCTAATTCTGAAGTAATTATTCTCTTCAGTGAGCTTTTGAGATTCTTTTTCCATCTGCCAAATTCAGCTTTTTAAGGCATTCTTCTCCTCATTGGCTTTTTGAGCCTCTTTTGCCATTTGAATTAGTCTATTTTTAAGGTGTTATTTTCTTCAGTCAGCTTGTTGACTCTCATTTCATAATTTTCTTGCATTGTTCTATTTTCTCTTCACAGTTTTTCCTCCACTTCTCTTATTTTGTTTTTAGAATCCTTCTTAAGCTCCTCTATGACCTGTAACTGATTCATATTTTTCTTGAAAGCTTTTGGTGCAGGAGTTTTGACTTTGCTGTCTTCCTTCTGTTCCATGATTTGATCCTTTTTGTCTCCAAAATAGGAGTCTAATGTTGGGTTGCTCTACTTGCTTTGCTTCCTTTGCTTGCTCATGTTGCCATTCAATTACTTGACTTTTGGGCTTTTTGCCACAGTAGAACTCTGCTACCAGAGAGGGGAGCTTTGTCCCAAATAGCTGGAGTTTTCTCAGCTGCTGGAGCTATTAGTTGGCTGCCCTCTCTGAAGCCTCCACAAGCTCTGGCTCACTGGTCACACACAACAGGACCTCTACCCTATACAGTGATCCAGATCCAACCAGGTTAAAGCAAGAGAAATTACCCCCTCAGAATGATCACTTGGTCCCCCTACAATCTGCAGGCCAGGAGCTCTGAAGCAGCCATGTGGTGGTGGCTACATGGCTGCCATGCCTCAGCCACTTCTCCCTCCAGGGGTAAAGGCTGGACCACATTCCTGAACTCCCGGTTCCCAAATCCACACTGCACTGACCTCTCACTTTGTCCTTCAAAGCTATGGGTTGATAATTCTGGTACCCACCACAGCTGCTGGTGATCTGAAGTCCCTCCAGCCAGCAGCTGGTTCTGCCTGCCCTGAGGCTAAACCTCTGGCTCATGCAGGGCTGGGCTCGGCTCCCAGAGTGCTTTGCTGGCCTCTTCCTGCCAGCCTGCTGGGCTGTCTTCAACAGGAGGTTAGCTTCTCTCTGTCGTTTTTTGGGTTCTATAGCTCCAAAGTTTGTTTAGAGTCATTTTTTATATGAATTGGAGGAGGTGGAAGCAGGAGCCATGCGGGAGTCCTTTTCTACTCTGCCATCTTGACTCCGCCCCCTCACGTTACACATTATGTTGTAAAGGCTTATAACCAACAGGCTGAACAATGAGAAAGAAGGGATAAAACAAAATAAAACACAAATGAGAGAAAGCAAATAGTTTGCTTCAATCTGCAGACTCTGTAGTTCTTTCTCTGGATGTGGATATCCCTTTCCATCATAAGTCTTTTGTAGTTGTCTTCTAACTTTGTGTTGCTGAAAGGAGTCCAGTCTATCAAAGTTAGTCATCACACATACGATGTGTCTATAATTGTGTACAAAGTTCTCCTGGTTCTGCTCTCTTCACTCAGCATAAGTTTATATATGTCCCTCAAAGTTATTATGAAGTCCATCTGCTCTTCATTTCTTATAGCATAGTAGTATTCCATTACGTTCATATACCACAGCTTGTTTAGCCAATCCAATTCTTTGCCACCACTTATAGAGCTGCTATAAATATTTTTGTACATATGGGTCTTTTTCCCACTTCTGTGATTTCTTTGGGATACAGCCCCAGAAGTGGTATTGCTGGGTTAAAGGGTATGCACTTTTTTATAGCCCTTTGGGCATAGTTCCAAGTTGCTCTCCAGAATGGTTGGATTAGTTCACAACTCCACCAACCATGCATTAGTGTTCCAATTTTTCCACATCCTCTCCAGCATTTATCATTTTCCTGTTTTGTCATCTTAGCCAATCTGACTGGTGAGATGTGGTACCTCAGAGTTGTTTTAATTTGCATTTCTCTAATTAATAGTGATTTGGAAAATTGTTTCATATGACTGTTGATAGCTTGGATTTCTTCCTCTGAAAACTGTCTGTTCATATCCTTCAACCATTTATTTATTGAGGAATGGCTCTTATTCTTATATATTTGAATCAGTTCCTTATATATCTGGTGTTCTTTCCACTATGTCACATGTTTGGACTACAGACTTCTTCGTTTATGAAAAAGTGCTTCAAAATATGATAGACATATGAGCTATTATTATAATTATATATTATATAACATAGTATATTACAATTATATATAATATATTGATTTGTTATATTATATTTTGTTACTATAATTCCAATTTGATTATTATGTCACATTCTAAGCTTCCCAAGCTTTCCTCACATCAAGACAATGAGGTAGGCAATATATTAGAATCATATCATCTCAGTATTGAGTGAGACCTTAGAGATCATTGAGTCTAATCTGGACCTGAACAGGAATCCCTTCTTACAGCATCCCTGACATCCCTGACAAGTGATGATGGATATAGCCTCTGCTTGAACATTTTTTTTTGCTTTTTGGAGGGCAATTGGGGTTAAGTAACTTGCCCAAGGTCACAGGGATAGGTTTTTGTTTGTGTGTGTTAAGTGTCTGAAGCCAAATCTGAACTCAGGTCCTTCTGACTCCAGGGCCAGTGCTCTACTCACTGCGCCACCTAGCCGCCCCTGCTTGAACAGTTTCAATAATGAGGAACTCACTACATTAGAAGGCATCCCCCAGATCCCCTTCTCCCATCTTTTTCACCTCAAAAGCTGTCTTCCTTGCCTACCCACTAGTTCCAACTCTGGTTTAATCCATGAATAAGTCTTGTCATTTCTACCTTCACAATATTTCCCATATATAGCCCCTTCTCTGCACACAAACAGCTGACACCCTGGTGCAGGCTCTTATCACCTCATATGTAAACTACTGCAATCATCTGCTGTGTGATCTCATCTCTCCCCACTCTAACTCATCTTCCACTCAACTGCCAAAGAAGTTTCCTAAAAATGCTGAAATGATGATATCACAGCTCCGCTGTCCTCCTCCCCCCAACTCAATAAATTCCCTTAGCAGATCTCTATTACCTCTAAGATCAAAAGGCAAATCCTCTGTTTGGCATTCAAAGCCCTTTACAACGTGGCCCCATCCTATCTTTTCATTCTTCTTACATGTTTCTACTTTTTATGTATTATATGATCCAGCTATGCTGGCTTCCTTATTTCTCACACGCTCCATCCTTGCCTTTTCAATGGCTGTCCTTCATTCCTGGAATGCCTTTCCTCCACACTTTTAACCCCTGGTTTCACTGGTTTTTTTCAAGACTCAACTCAAAGCCAACTTTCTGCTGCAGGAAGCTTTTCCTGGTCTCCCCTTTGCCTGCCCTTTCCCTTGCCTTCCCACACTACTACTGTCTTCTCTATAGAACCATCCATGTACACTGTACATATCCTACTTGTATAATGATTTGCATGTTGTCTCATCCATTAGAATGTGAGTTACTTGAGGCAATTGGCCATGTTTTTATATTTATTTGTATCCCCAGGCCTTAGCACAGTGCTTGGCAAATAGTAAATGCTTGATGACCAAGTGTGAGAGGCAACAAGGTAGTACAGTAGATATAGTGCTGAACCTAGAGTCACGAAGATCTGAATTCAAATCTAGCCTCAAACACTTATTAGCTGTGTGACCTTGGCAAGTTCTTTAACCTCATTCTGCCTCAGTTTCCTCATCCGCTTCTACTTCCAGGGGCTATTGCAAGGACCAAGTGAGATAATATTTGTAAAGAGCTTTGCAAATGATAAAGTGCTGTATACTTGCTTTTATTATGATTAACAGAACAAGCACTAGATTTGAAGTTGGAGGATCTGGGTTTTAAGCCCTGCACTGCTACTTAGGATCTATGAGACTGCAGGCAAACCTTTTTCTCTCTGTGAACCTCAGTTTCTTCATCTGTAGCTAGATTCAATGATCTTTAAGGTTTTTGTTGTTGCTGTTGTTTTTTAGTCATTTCTGACTCTTCAAGACCTCATTTAGGGTTTTCTTGGAAAAGATACTGCAGTGCTTTGCCATTTTCTTCTCCAGTTCATTTCACAGATGAGGAAACTGAAGTAAACAGGGTGAAGTGACTTGCCCAGGGTCAAGTGACTTGCCCAGGGTCACACAGCTAGTAAGTGTCTGAGGCCAGATTTGAACTCAGGAAGATGAGCCTTCTGGACCCCAGGCCTGGCACTCTGTTCACTGTGCTTCCCACCTGTACTTTAAGGTTCTCCTAAATCTATGATCTCATGTCCCCTTTTCAACATAACAGCTTTTCAAATACATGAAAATGGTAATTATTATAACCTTATTTTACAGATGAGGAAACTGAGTAAGTTTCAGGGAGGTACAATGCTTTCCTCATTGTCACACAGATAGTAATTGTTGGAACCAAGAGTAGAACCCAGGCTTCCTGACATCCAATCTGATTCCTTTTCCACTATTCAGTGAGTTAACGGATAGAGCAGGGACTCTCACCTAGCTTTTGTCTGGGTCCATGTACTACTTGCTCAAAATCACATAGAAAGGCAGTGGTGAAACCCAAGGGAAAATCCAGACCTCCTACCTTCCAGGTCTATGATTTCCTCCACCCCATCCCTATCCCCTTAACAAGCAGGTGGGAGAGGGAGGCCCCTGAACAATCATGGAACACAGCTGAATACACTTATTTCAGGCAAACACTAACGGTCTACAGTTTTATGAGCCCTCTCTATTCTGAGCCCATAGACACTGTGGTTACTTTACAAGAAGTTCAGAATGTGCCAGGCGAGGGATGTGGTTTGGCTCTCTTCTTTAGAGGTAAATCCATTGGCCAGGATCCAGATTCATACATGTGGGGTTCACCCAACACGGATCTCACATTATGTCATATCCGGGATCTGGAGTTTATTTGTGTCAAAACCTGGAACTTTTTTTTATGAATTCCAGAGATGTAAATCAGAATTTGCCTGGGGGATGAATGGCTTTGTGATATGCTCACACAGCAACCCTTACTAATTTCAAGAAAAGAAAGCGAAAGCTTACAAAGCTCTTGCCCAAGGAAAGAAAACTGAATCTAGAGTCAAAGGTCCTTTTGCTTGCTGCTTACGTGACCTCAGGCAAATCACTTAACCTCACAGGGGCTCAGTTCCCCCGTTTGTAAAATGAATAGGGTAAGTTAGGTGATGTCTACAACCCCTTCCAATGCTGAACCCTATGATCCTATGAATAGACTTTGAAATTTCTAATTTCTAATTGGAAAATATGATTCCTATGGGCAGCTAGGTGGTGCAGTGGATAGAGTGCTGGGCTTGGAATTTGAAAGACTCATCTTCATGAGTTCAAATGTGGCCTCAGACACCTACAAGTTGTGTGACCTTGAGCAAGTTATTTAACCGTTTGCCTCAACTTCCTCATCTGTAAAATGAGCTGAAGAAGGAAATGACAAACCACTCTGGTATCTTTGCCAAGAAAACCCCCAAATGGGACCATGAAAAGTTGGACACAACTGAAACAACTAAATAAATGTTTCCTGTGGATGTTGCCTCTCCCTCTCCCCTTCCTAAAGTCTCAGGAGTAGTAAGTCACTGAGGAAGGAATGATAGGCCACCCCCCAGCTGGGCATGGTATAGATGTGGACCTGGGACAGGCCTCCAGGTACCCAGAGTTCACAGCAGAGCTAGTCCTTGGCAAAATCAGTAACTCTGGTTTTGAGTCTCAGCTCTGTAATCCATTAGCTATGACACCTTGCAGGTAAATGACATTTCTGGGCCTGAATTTTCTCATATGCAAAATGAAGGGGTTGGATTATTAAAGATCCTTCCATCTCTAACTTTGTATGTTCTATCCTCTAGTGTCCATATCCCTTTCAACCTAAACATTCTATGTTCTAATGTTTCTTCCAGTTCTAACATTCTAAGGGCCCTTCTAGTTCTGACATTCTATGTTCCCAGGACCCTTCTAACTCTGTTGTCTCATCTTTGTCCTGAGGCATTGCAGTTCTGTCTTCTTGTTAAGTTATAAATGCAAAAAAAAAAGGCATCATCTCATCTCTCAAGCAGTGTCCCTCTCCTCCCTCCTCCCCATTCTAATCATCTTCCCATTCTAGATAACCCTCTACTCTGTCACATCTTTTTATTCCTATTTTAATATTAATTGGGAACTAAGCAATCTGAGCTCAAATCCCCAGCTCTGAAACTTACTACCTACATAGCCCTGGTAGTCACTTTGCCTTTATAAGCCTTAGTTTATTCTTCTATAGAAATATGAAGGAAGGAAGGAACAAAGGAACGAAGGAATGGATGGATGAATGAATGAAAAAGCAAAGAATTATAAGGAATCAATATAATTATTATGTCAGTCAATGCCTAAGATTTAGGTGACAACTGAGAAAATTACCTGGCTACCCAAGTTGTTGGCCTGAAATGCTAACATGTCAGGGATGACAAGCCTCCCTGTGCTTCCTGACATCCTCCCTCCCCCAGCTTTCACCCATATGTATTTTATCATGGGACTCTATCTTGAGGTCATGAGATGTAGAGCTGGAAAGAACCCCAGGGACCATCTCCTCGAACCCCTTCACTCTACAAGTAAGGAAACAGCAGTCCAGGTACTTTGTCCAAGGTCATTCAAGTAGAACATAGCACAGCCTAAATTACTGCTAGACTACACAGCTTCTCACCCTCATCCCAGCCAAAAAACTCTTCTAAAGTGAAGGAATGGATGATGGAGTAATAAGTTATAACAATACACAGACTGTTGTTTGGAAGCAGAAGGAGGTAGACATTCTAACCCCTTATGCTGGTCTTAACCCCCACCAAATATCATACCAAACCTCTAGACCCTAGAGAGATTCATTTGCTTCCTCAAGTCACTCCAAAGACTTGGGCCTCTTACACAGGCTGCAAACTGATGTGCAGTCCTCATGGATATTAGACTACATAAGTCTTGAGTGCCTACTATGTGCCCTGCCCTATGCTAAGCCATACAAGGATCAAAACCCCATATAGAGGCTACTCCAAAATTATTTAACCTCATTTCCCCTGCCTCCAGTGTTGCTGGGAGCTAGCTGGCCCAGCATCCCAAAGATCTAATGGCATAATGGGAAGAGCACTAAGAACACTAAGTTTGAGAGCAGAGGACCTAGGATCAAATCCCAGCTCTGCTACCCACTCCCCACATGGCCTCGGCCAGATTCCTTCCCTTTTATGGGTCTCACTTTCCTCATCTGTAAAATGAGGAGTCAGACTAAATCAGGGTTCTTCACTTTTTTCTGTGTAACAGACTCTTTTGGCAGGCTGGCAAAACCTCTGGATCCCTTTTCAGAATTATGTTTTTTAAATGAGCAAAATAAAATACACAGGTTTACAAAAGAAATCAATTATATAAAAAACAAGTTCACAGAACCCAGGATAAAGATTGCTTTGATTAAGTGATCTCTAAAATCCATTCTGTGATCCTTCTTACATTCAGCTGGGCCTTTGGGAGAAGGATCAGCCCTAACCATATTGGAAAGAGTACTGATTCTGGAATCAGAGCACCAGGGTTCCTGATTCAGTGTCTGATACTTGGAGACTATATGACCTTTGGCCTCAGTTTCCTCCTCTATAAAATGAAGTGATTGGACTCAGGGGTGGGGAACCTGTGGCCTCGAGGCCACATGTGGCCTTCTACATCCCTGAGTGTGGTAGCCTTTTGACCTGAGTCCAAGTTTTACAGAACAAATCTTTTTATTAAAGGGATTTGTTTTGTGAAGTTTGGATTTAGTCAAAGGGCTGCACTTGAGGACCTAGAGGGCCACATGTGGTCTTGAGGCTGCAGATTCCCCAACTCTAGAGATGGTCTCTGGGATCCTTTTCAGTTTTAGATCTAAGATCTTATGACCTTGGTACCAATACTTTGCCACTACATCACAACCTATTCTAAGATCAGTCTCATCACCCTCAGTGGAAGTGGGAATGTCTGTCTCCCTTGCCCAGGGCCTGCATTCCAGCAGCCTGTTCTCTGATTTGAAGTGGGGAATGGCGAAGGTGAAGGAGAAAGGTGATGAAGGATTTTTTGACTCCTGGTAGAAGAATTGCTATTATTAAGCCAAGTTTTTTTACTTTACTTTTACTTTTTACTTTACTACCAAGCCTTTTACTACAGTTCAAAACAAAATACAATAGGATTATGAGAGGTTTCAAAGTGATAAGAAAGCCCAGAGGATGGAAAACTCATTTCCAAAGATTCTAATTACAGGGAAAATGGGCTGTGGTGGGGAGATGATTCTGATGACCTGGGTGAATTCTTTCCTTTTTGTAGAGAGAGCTTCTCCAGAATCGTGGGTAAATGCTTTCAGCTTTCCCTTCTGACCTATTCCCACTGATGATGAGGTAAAGTAAAAATAAAATTCATTCATTTAGAAAATATTTACTAAACACTTGCTGCATGCACGACCTTGAGTTAGACAAAGATAAAGACACCAAGACGAAATCAAACATGGTCCGCAGTCTCAAAGAACTTAGGGGAGTCTAAAAGGGAGGATGGGACATGAGCACAAGTAGCAATAATACAAATTACATAATAAGTATCCTCCATTAATGTACTTCTCTGAAGCTCAATGAGAGACAGAGGTGACGCTGGACTTTCCAAGGCCATTCCAGGAAAATGAAAGTTCTCAAAGGTCCTTCCAAGTTGTAAAGGCATGAAGTACAGACTTTCCATAAGCTATGTCTGTCACTGGTGGGCAAGCATAGCTAAGTGCTGCAAAACTCATCACCAGGTTGTTTGTGAGGTGATCAATACTTCCAGACGCAGAAAGTATAATCTATTAAGTTGTAGAATGATCCATAGTCTGCTTTAGTGGAGGGAATATCTACATGGATGAAGTGCTAGGAAAAGTTGTAGGAAGAAGAGATTCCTTCCAGCATGAGGTAGTGGAGAATTGGGGGGAGCTCCTGAGAGGAAGTGGCACATGTTCAGTGAGTAGAATATGCAATCATGAATGATAACAAATCCCATCCCTTGTGAATTTATGGACTCATGAGAATTGGGGTGGAGAAAGCCTGGGATGTGGACATAAAGAAGTAGAGATTTAATGCTGGAAGTGACCCTAGAGATCATGTAGTCTAATGCCTTCCTTTTACAGAAAAAGGAAACTGAGACCCAGAGAGTCATTACCCAATGTAATTAATGTTGGTTGGAGCCCAAGTCCTCTGACTCTAAATCCAGAGTTTTTCCCATCGTACTAAAATAATGCTAAGTAACAAATAATACAAATTATGATCCTTTCTTGCTCTAAATCTCATGACCTCAAAATAGAGTCCTATAATAAAATAATACAAATCAAAATAGGTTAAGTGTTAGGTGAGGAATATATGTAAAGAGCTTTGAAAGTTCTGAGTCAGGAGAAATTCATATGGGGGATGAAGAAGGAGCACTGAATTTGGAGAAGAACCTGAGTTTGAATCCTAGATATGCACTCATTAGCTCTATAATCTTAAGCATGAGCCTCAGTTTTTTTCTCAGTAAAACAGAAAGATCCTGTTATTAAAGGCAGCTGGGGCTCTGTGGGCTGATTTCACAGTGCACTTGTAGCTGGCCCTGGAGGGTATGCTGCAACTTGGTAGAGTAATTTGTTCAGCTTGCCCCTTGAGAAAGCATTTTTGCAAGCTTTCAAGCATTATAAAAATGTCAGCTACTATTTTTTCTACTACACTCTGAGGATTCCCTACTTCCCATTCCTACTCACGAAAACCTTAGAGGCAGTTATGCCCATTTTACAGATGAGGAAACTGAAGTGCAGAACAGGGACATGACTTGCCCAAAGCCACAGTCAGTTGATGACAGTGCCAGGCTGATCCAAGTCTCCTAATCCCTATTCCAGTAGCATCTCCTATGGCCCTAAATTAGCTGCATGGACCTGGGCCCACCCACCACTCCTGTGATTTCAAATACATTCAAGTCATAAGAGTAGGGCAAGACCAGTGGTGGACTGGAACACGTTTTTCAAGTCAGAAAATAAGCAGACTTGTCCCTAAATCAGCTGACTTCTCAGAATAGTTCAAAGCCTCGATCTAGGGGGATGGTCACATTATGGGGGCTCTATTTCTAAACGCAGGGAGGCGCAGTGTTCACATCTTAATGACCTCGCAGCATTGTCTAGCAGAGCTTCGTGACAAGCCGATAACTGAAGCCAGAGCCCCAACTCTCTGACAAGAAGGAAGAGTCCTCCGGAGAGGTCAAGCGTTCCTTACTTATTCCCTCCCTCCAAGTTCCACCCTTTCCCTAATCCATTCGCCCCCATCCCCAAGCTGTAGAGGAGATCCAAGACCAGCACCCCATGAAGAGCACCCACACTTTGTGGGAGTGTTTGGCCGTTTCATTGAATCATAGGAACCTTAGAGGCCATCTAGTTCAACCCTTTAATTCTACAGATAGGGAAACTGAGGCTTAGAGATATGAAGTCTCTTGCCTAAGGTTGCACAGCTAACGGTAGAGTCGGGATTCAAATTCAGGTCTTTAGGCTCCAAATCTCAGGCTTTCGCCACTACAGTATGCTGCAGGAAACCAGGGAGGGGATGAAGACGGGAGTCGGTCCGTGACCATTGTCTAGGGTCTTACTAGGGAAGTAGAGGGAGTAAGAGCCGGAAGAGGGAGAATGGAGGGGGTTCTCAGATTGGGAAACTTTCCTGGAAGCCCTCTGCCTCCACTTGGCCTTGGCAAAGTGGGTGTGGTTTCTACTCTGTCCCCCTCCCTCTCTGACTTGGGCTCTTACCCAGTCTCTGACCTTACGTCCCACCTCAGGCGGATGTTGGGGGAGGGAAGGTTGGTCTCCCGCCAGCCCACCGGGGGTATAAATGTGCTGTCCGCGACAGCTCAGAAAGCCGCTGCCTTCTTCTGCCTGCAGTTGCTGTTGCCGCCCGTGGGTGCAGCCTGAAGCGCGTGTTAGCTCTGTCCCAGACGAATCCCTGAGGAGTCCCGAAGAACCAAGAACATGACCAAGGGTGAGTGTCCCTGGGCGCCAACTGGTTGTCCCTGCATACCGGAGAGGGTGTGAACCCTAGGAAGCTGGACAGTTCCGGTTTTCCCAACAGCCCCTCCTAGTCTCTCCTCTGCCCCGCTCCAGGACAGTAGCAGAGACCCAGGACGCTGGAGACCTAGGCAGTGTGGGGTAAACCAGCAGTGGCTAGCAGTGTGTGGGCTCAGAGTTTTAAACTCTTCCTCTTTTTCATCTCAAGAAAAAAAAAAACCTCAGTCTCCAATGGAGCTCTAAATCCTTTCTAGTTCTTCTTCATTTTCCTGGGAAGGACGGAAAGGGTACAATCACACCTATTGTAAATGTCAGAGCAAAGATTCCAAGGGAGTAAGTACCCCAGCTCCAAACTGGTGCTCTCAGGGTTATGAGGATCAAACAGTAGTAAGGCATAAAGCTTTTTGTGAACTTTCAAGATTACAGAAATGTCAGCCACTATTATTTCCACTACCCTCTGAGGATTCCCTAGTTCCCATCCCTTCTCACAAAAACCTCTGAGGCAGTTATGTTATGCCCCTTTTACGGATGGCAAAACTGAATTGCAGCTCAGGGACATGACTTGTCTGAAGTCACAGTCAGTTGGTGACAGTGCCAGACTGATCCACAGTCTCCTAATTCCTAGTCCAGTGCCATGTCCACTCACCCTGTGGTCCCAAGTGACCAGATCACTAGAATACAACAGCACTAACAACATTGGGGGGAAATCCTATTCAGTGTCAGGGTTCTGACCCCGGCTTTACTACCAGTTATCTGTGTAACTCCCAGGTAAGTCCTGTCCCTCTTCTTTGGGCTTCAGTTTCCCAGTTAGTAAAATGGGAAAAATATTATCTGCCCTGCTGCTTCTCAGGGCTGCTATGAAACTAAGTAAGGGAACCAAACCAAACCTGAGGGGCCAAGAAGTCGTCTAGAATCATGTGCCCCTCATTTTACAGATGAAGAAAATGAGGCCCTGGACTTGGGAGATTAGGTGAGCTGCCCAATGTCACACAGGTAGCAAGACTGGCAGAAGTGGGATGTAAAAGGCATTGTGTTGGCAGAACCAGTATCTTCTTACCACCTCCTGTGTGTCCTGCGCCATTCTAACTAGCTCACTAGGGTCCAAACAAGAGATCCCATGTACCCTGCAATGGAAAGAGCCCTGGATCCGTGGTAAGAAGGACCAGATTAAAATCTGACTTCTACCTGTGTGACCTTGGGCAAATAACCTCTCACCGGGTCTCAGTTTCATCACCCATAAAATTAGGGACACTGGACACTGTTGTTTAAGATCTCTTCCAACTTTAAATAGTATAAAATAATCATTTGAGGGCTAGTGATGTCATAGAATACTTTCAGCCATCCCTCTGCCCAAGAGGCATCGTCCTCTTACATCACTCTCAGCCCTAACTTATTGCCAATCTGGGGCTAAAATAGCCCTCCCAGAGCATCTGTCATCTGCCCCAGTACTGCAAATGATCATGGGGTGAGAACTAGGGACCCAAGAATTCCCCTGGGCTTCAGCTTCTTCCTGTTAGTGACCTAGACAGAGCTGAACAGGCTGAGGGGAATTCCCAACATCACCAAGTCCTTCAGAGAAAAGGATGGGGCTGAGGAGTACTTGCTCTCAGGATGACTTTGGGACGAAGAAGTACTGATGTGATCAAGAGACATATAAACATGGGATCATAGATTTAGAACTGGAAGGGATTTGAGAGGCCATTGAGTGAAACCCGCTTATTTTACAGATGAGGAAACCAAGGCTCAGAGAAGTATTTCAGGTCAGAAAGAAAAATATCGGCTCATGAATAAGCAACGTGCATTTCTGTAATGACTTTTATTCCCCAAGGGTTTTTGCATTGTATATCAATTAATCAGTAAAACATTTATTAAGCACCAACTATGTGTCAAGCATTGTACTAAGAACTAGGGATACAAAAAGAGGCAAATCAATCTCTGCTCTCAAGGAACTTACAATCTAATAGAGGAGACTTATCATTCTATCCCTACAAGAACCCCATGAATGGCACAGAGCCTCCATTATGCAGATGAGGAAACTGAGCACCAGAGAGGGAAAGTGGCTTATTCAGTCACATAGCAAGGTTGTAACCCAGCTGGGACTAGAACCTAGGTGATCTTGACTCCCAGTCAAGTACTCTAGCCTCTCCCATAATGCTTTGTGGTCCAGTGGAAAGATCATTGGACATGCAGTCAGGCAGTCTGAGTTCAGTCTTCCTTCTGTTATTTGCAGCATGTGAGCCTTTGAGCAAGTCCTTTAATTTCTCTGGGTCTTGATTTCCTCAGTTGCAAATAGAGGGACTGTACTAGGTGAGCTCTACAATGCCTTCTAACTCTAAACCAATGAACATCTCCAGATATGGAGAAATGTGCATGTTAATTAGAGGCAGCTAGTGGCAGAGTGGATCTAGCACTGGGTCTAGAGTCAGGAAGATCAGAGTTCAAATCCAGCCTCAGACACTTATATTAGCTATGTAACCTTCAGCAAGTAACTTAACCTGTTTGCCTCAGTTTCCTCAACTGCAAAATGGACATAATAATAAGATTATTTATCAGAGTTGCTATGAAGATCAAAATGAGATATTTGTAAAAAGCCCTTGGCACAGTATCTGGCATATAATAATCAATACATAAATGCTTATTCTCTCCTCTGATAATGTTAACATAATAACTAATACAATTAACTATGGGACATATGTTAATACTGTTAATAATTGTTAGACAGTGAGCTCCTTGAGGGTAGAGACTTCATTTACCTTATTAGTATAATGGGAAGGGCACTGGAATGGGAGCCAGGAGACCTGAATTTGAATCCTAGCTCTGACACTTGCTGGCTGAATTACCTTAGACTCAGAGTCTCAGTTTCCCCATCTGGCAGAATAATTACATTTTGAGAAAAGCATTTTGTAAATAGAAAAGCCACGTATAACTGTGAGTAGCACTAATCATCCTAAGATCACAGATTTAGAATTGGAAGGCCATAGGGGTCATATGGACAAACTCCTTCATTTTACATATAAGGAACCTGAGACCAAGAGACAAAGTCACCTCCCCAAAGTCACACAGCTGTTAACCAGCAAACCCAGGACTGAAACCCAGACCCTGTGGCTCTAAATTCAAGTGTTCTTTTTAGTACTTCTTAATGTGGACTGACTTAGGAGCTGCTGATTCTTGAGTACAATACTTTGTTCCTTATCATATTCCTACATGAGCATTGTTGATGTTGGGGAAATAAGACCCAGAGAAGTGAAGAAGCTGCCCCTGCTCCCAACAGCACAAGCCCACAGTGGAGTCAAGATCAGAACAGAGCTCCCTTGGCTGCTGGTTGAGCATTCTTTCTTCTGCACCTTCAACCTCAAAGGTTTTCGTGGGTCACTGACAGCCCTCAGATTAAGAATCTCCCTCCCCACCCAAAGGAGACAAGTGGCCCCACTATCTGCCTCCCAGCCAAAGCAGCAGTAAATCTTTCATCAGGCTGGCTGAAAATAGCCCCTGGAGGCAGCCACAGCCCCCAAACTCCCTCACAGCTTGTTTCCCTGGAGAGAAACTTACCTGGGTATGGTTTGGACTGTTCAGCTCACCTGCTCCAAACCCCTCCTCTCTGGTGCTCCCTAGACTTTCTCATGGCCAGGTTGCAATTCACTGCCCACACAGGTGTGGTCTCCTCAGACTGAAATCTGAGAACAAGGAATGAGCTCCTTGGTTAAGAAAAGCTGGATCCATACAGAGGACCAGCTAAGTCCTCTCTCATCCCTGGCTCTATGCCCGAGCCACAAAATGTATTGTGTATAGGTTTATTCAAACAACGAGGGCTTAGAACTCTCCAGCACTTTTTCATTTACTTAACACTCTCTCCACAAAACCCTGGTACCAGAGAGTGGAAAGTTAAAGAAACTACCATATCTAGTAAGGAGCTTAGTATAGTGAGAAGAGGGGCAGCGAAGTGGTACAATGGATAGAGAGCCAGGGCTACAATCAGGAAGATCTGAGTTCAAATCTGGCCTCAGACACTTACTAGCTGTGTGACCCTGAACAAGTCATTTCACCTGCTTTGCCTCAGTTTCCTCAACTGTAAAATAACCTGGAGATGTAAATGGCAAACCACTCTATTATCTCTGCCAAGAAAAACCCATATGGGTCACAAAGAGTCAGATACAACTGGAACAACTCAACAACAACAAAAAAGCTCCTTAACAATTAGAAATGGAATTGGCCTGTCTTGGGAAGTAATGGGTTTCCCATCATTGAAGGTCTTCAAGTGTAAGACAGTCCCAGGGTGAGGATATTACAGAGGGCATTCTGAGTCAAAGAATTAGGTTGAACTCAGTGGCCTCTGATTTTTTTTCCCAGAGACTGAGTTTTGTGATTCTGTGACTTCCTCCTAGCACTCAAAGCTTGCACCACCCAATTCAGTACTTGGTTATAACTCGGCTTGTCTTGCTTGCTTGACTGCTCCTCTGAGTCTGGCCTTCCTAGTTATATTGTGAGCACCTCGTGGAGACAGCAGTGCCTATGGTACAAGGCCAGGCCTGGAGCCAGGAAAACCCTAGCTCAACTCAAGTCTCAAATGCTTAGTCTCTGCTGACACTGTATAATGGGGAATCCTGCCTGTCTAACTGGGTTTTTGTAAGGCTCAAGTGAGGTATTTGTAAAGCACTTAGCACAATGCAGGATATGTATTAGGTGTTAAATAAATGCTTATCCCCCTCCCCCTTCCTCATGGTCATGGGATTTATCTGTTACTTTCTCTGTATCATTTCCTAGTACAGGAGTCCACATCTCAGACAGTACTTAGTAATGACTGAAGATTATCATACCTTCCACTTATAGAGTATCTGAAGGTTTACAAAGCATTTCCTTCACACCAAGTCCTCTGAGACAAGTAGGGCAGCACCATTGGACAGATAGGGGAAACTGAAAACCCCCAGATGCCAGTGGTTGATTGGTAAAAATAGAGCCTATATGTATAGGCTAAGCAGTGCTACTGTTACCACTCTTCTCCATTCCTAATTTAGTTCTCATAACATACCCCAGAGAGGTCTACTTGGTAAATGTTATTTATCTCCACTTTCCTCTTCTGAAGAAACAGGCTCAGAAAGGAACATGACTTTCATACTACCATCACCTAGCAAGGTGGTGGTTGAAGATAAAACTCAAGCTCAGAGAGAGGGTGGGGGGAGAGACCAGAGAGAGACAGAGACAGAGACACAAAGAGAGACAGAGAGAGATACACAGAGATAGAGACACAGTGAGAGACAGAGACAGAGAGAGATACACAGACACAGAGACACAGAGAGACAGAGAATGGTACAGTATGGAAAGAACACTGAATCTTGAGACTAGAGGTCTAGGTTCAAAGCCTGGTCCTGGCACTTGAATACTTGTGTCTCTTAACCTCTGTTTGCCTCAGTTTCCTCATCTGTAAAACAGGGATAATAACAGCACCTATCTTGATGGGTTATTGGGAGAATTGAATGACATTTTTTTTTCAAAGAGCTTAACACACTTTACTGACACACAGGAAATGCTATCTAAATGTTGTTATTGTTGTCCCTTCGGTATCTCTTGGAATATTAGTTTGCCCATTTGAGAAAAATGGAAACGGTCATCCTTTTGCTACGCGCCTGCCAGGACTGTTATGAGAAAGGGGCTTTGTGACTCTTAAGCACTAGAGACATGTGCACTGCTATGATTCTGACTCTTATCCCAGAGTTCATCCACCTGCCTGCTCCTCATCCCCACTGATGCACTGATAACTTCTTGTCCTTTTGTTGTTTTTGTAGATCTGGTAGTAGAAAAAATCGACTTGAAGAATGAGAAGAATGGCAAGAGTCACTGGACTTCTAGCATGTGCCAGGACAGACTGGTGGTGAGAAGGGGTCAGCCATTCCAAATCACCATATATTTCCAGGGCAGGGGCTTTGAGGCATCTGTGGACAAACTCTACTTCATTACAGAGACGGGTAAGTCCCAGCCACTTAATTTTCTCCTCCTCTGGCTACCTTGGGCTCATCTTATCCCCATGTAGCTCAGAGTCTGTCCTGTCTAGAGGCATAGACATGCATAGCCATGGGTATTTGGTGCCTGGGTCTTATTGGGTAACATCCACTTCCCACCCTTTAGCCAAGGATTATCAGCCACAGATGTTCTCCTCATATACTTGGCCTTTTATGTTTTGGAAAGTCATTTTTGCCCTTCCTCTGCTCTTCCCTCTAACAATGCATGCCCAACCTCATCAGCTAATGATGATCATCCCTTATATTCAGATGTAGGTGGAAGACTTCCTGCCTGCTGTTTTCCACATCAGAAAACTGTTCCCAACACCAAGTTCTGTCTTACCTGCTCCTTCCCCCAAATTCCTCTTTGGCAACAAATTTATTTGTCACAAAATAAAAAGGGAGCCATCCAGAAAAGGAAGTATTAGAACAGCCCATCTGAAACCAAACAAAAGACTAAGCCTCCTGAGAAAGGGCAGAAGAAAAAGAATTTGTCTCCATCTGGCTTAGTTTCTAGTTCATTAGTAGGTTTCTAGTTTTGGTTTCTGTCTAGTGTCATGAGTTACTTTCCTACTCCAAGCCTTACTTTTTCCATATGTAAAATAAGTTGTATTGGTTAAACCAGTCATTCCCTAAAGTCCCTTTCAGCTCTGAAATCCTACGTTCCGATGTTCCTTGCAGTTATCACATTCTATGTCCTGACATTCCTTACAGCTCTCACATCCTTCTAGTTCTATTAGTCTATGTTCTATGTTCTAGTATCTATTAGTATACATTTAGCTGGTTGTTCATCTTGAAGCATATGAAGGAAAAGAGGTTTCCAGGACAATTGTGATGTGGTCTGGAGTATATCACTGAGTAGGGTCTTGGCTCTTAGAGAAGGAACTTAGGGTCTTCACCTCCTTCATTAAGCATGAAAAGGTATCTCTCAGCTGACTCCTTCAGGTACTGCCCAGCCTTCTATCCTTGAAATGGCAGCCTTAACTCTCCAAGCATAAGGCTGTTGAATACTGTAATCTACTTAATCCTAGAAAAGGTTCTGTCTAGAGACGTCCAAAAGCCATATTCTAGCAGCTTGAGAACATTCTATACACATGTGCGTGCACGCACACACACACACACACACACACACACACACACATACACACACAGAAAGATACTCTCCACCCTCCTTCCCCACTGCCAAAGATGGAGTGGGCCTCAGCATCCTTAACTGGACCTAGGAATCAGTCTTTTATTACACTTCTACCATGTACATTTAACTAGGCTCCCTGTGCCTGGAATGCATTTCCTCCTTATCTCCACTTATCAAAATCCTCTCCCTTTAAGGTCCAGCTTAGGTACTACTTTGACCACAAAGCATTCCCTGTTCCTTTCTGTCCTTCCCAAAATTTTTAAGAGCACATTGGCTGCTACTTATTTTAGTGTTAGGATGGGAAGAACGTGCCCCTTTCTAGAAGGCAAACCCTTCAAGGGTAGGGACTGTGTTGTTTTTCATCCTCAATCCCAGTTCTGAGTGCATGGATGGCCCTGCACAAAGTACCTGATTAATCAATGTTGGTCTAAGTTAAAATATGGACCCAGTTTTGAGCTATCTTGACAAGAAAACAAAAATACTACACAGATCTTGTCCCTGAGGGAGGGAAACAAGACACATGCTAGAAGGAATATAAAATTAAATACTCAATTGTGTGCCAAAGACAGGCAGCAGGGCTGTGAGATTCAAACAAGAAGAAGCTGACCACGGGCTGGAATAGTCATGGAAGGCTTCCTGGAGGAAGTGTACTTTGACAAGGGTCCCATAGGATTATCATTCACATAGTTGAAGAGGGGAAGGTATTTTGAGGCTGGAGGAGCAGCATGAAGCTAGGGATGGGTGCAGGATTAGGGTTTGGGGGAGTGAGGTATCAATGATTACCTCAGAGGGTTTGACTTAGGGAACAGGGAAATAAGATCAGAGAAAGTAGGGTGGGGCCAGATCATGAGCCTTGAAGGCCAAGTCAAGGGAATAGCTAAATGAGGTTTTCTGCAACACTTAACCTACCTTTGGCTCCCACTGCAGTGGAGGGAATGAGGGCTCAGAAGAAATCTTTAAAATAGCCTAAAAAATACCTATGGGCTAGTAAACCCTCTCCCTCTGTAGAATTGACCAGAAAATTTCTGTAGTTAAAGTCGTCAATCTGACACTGAGGAGAAGGAAGAAAGGAGTAGAATCCCCCATGTAAAATCCTAGAACTTCAGCAATGGAAGAGACTTCACAGCAATGATCGTCCAAGCCAAATCAGAGCTGAATCACAGATTCCCCCCACCACCTCCCTGGTCAGCCAGCCTTCTTTGGAAAATCTCTAGTGACAGGCAATTCAGCACCTCCAAAGGCAGCTCCTGTCATCATTGGGCAGCGCTCGTAGTTAGCAAGGTCTTTTCCTTACACATGGCAGAAACCTGCCTCCCCATCTTGCTCCTAGCTCTGACCTCTGTGACCAAGGAAAACAAGTCAAATCCTGCTCCTTCAGGAGGCAGCAGTCATTATTTCTCTCCCCTAAGTTTCTTTTCTATAGGCTGAACATCCCTAGTCCCTTCAGTCTATCCTTCTATGACATGACCTCCAGTCTGCTTGCCATCATGGTTATTGACTCTTTAAAAGGTGTCCAAGCTCCTAGGAAGTGCAACATGTCTGCAGGGATGTCCCCTCCAAGTCCCAAGTGCTTAAACCTCTCCTTCCTTCTCTGCTGTAAGGAGAGTGATTGCTAATGGAAGATAAGAGAGGGAAGCCCTTCCCCGCATTGGTGTTACAGACAGTGATTAGGATAGGTGTCACTCTGGAGAAATTGGGGGTTAGAGGGAGGCATATCAGGGGCATCAGAAGGGCATTTGCCATGCCTGGCAAAGTCTTTCTCTGCCCTTCTTGTTGAGTACTTGAACAAACAGAGCAAGGAAAAGCTAAATACCATGGTTCCAGTCTCCCAGCCTGTGTTGATCTAGTATTCCATTCACCTCCAATTTCCACCAGGCCTCAGAGATCCTGGCCCCAGTTCATCTTTGCTTAACATGACGTGTGCCCTCTCAGTATGTCAAAGAAGCCAGACTTAGCTCCCAGGCTTAGAATGCTGATACTACCCAGGGAACCACCACTGAGAGAGACAGCAAAGGGACAGCCCCACAGGGCCTTTTCCCCATCTAATCAATATATGGGGAAGTCCACGGCTTCCACTGGACTGGAGTGGAATGAGGGTCATTCTCATGACCAGACTCACTTTCATTATGTATGGCTGAGCTTTCCTGGCTGGGCATTTGAATTAAATAAGTTATCAGACTAGATATGGCCTCCCTTTCCTCCCCTCCCCACAAACAAGACCCCATGTTTCTAGCAAAATACTAGGTACCTATAGTACATAGAAATACCTGAATGCTGGCAGGGAAACCAACCAATTTTCTCTTATGATAACAATGCCTTCAATGTGTTCACAGGTCCATCAATTTTCAGTTTTTCATTTCAATTCAGCATTTATAAAGTGCCCAGTAAGTGTGGGGCCCTATGTTTAAAAGAAAGACACAAAGAAAAACGATACTCAAGAAACTGAAAATTTAATAGGAGAGAGTAGGTGTGTCCCCAAATAAAGCAGCAGCATGGTATGGGAGCTAGACACACAGGACACCTATGGTTACAGACCCTTCTTTAATACATTTCAGCTATGCAAGCCTGGGCAAATCAAGCTAACCTCCCAATGTTCTAGAGCCTGGTCTAAACAATTCTCTAAAATGAAGTTTCAGAGAAGGTGCTGACCTGCATTGATAGAAGGATTTGCCACATGCGGGTGCTCTCTATACCAGAGAAATAATAGCACTGGTTCTTGTTCCTGTCCTTAAGGCTGAGTTTGGTGGGGCAAAGAAAAGGTCCTGGCAAAACCTCCTGGGAAAATCTGAAGAGGAAGAAAACATTATTATTATCCTCATTTTGCAAATGAGGAAACTGAGTCTGAGAGTAGTTAAATGACTTGCCGAGGGTCACACAGCTAGTAAGTGTTTGAAATAGGATTTGAACTCATTTTTTCTGACTCTCATAGCAACTACCCCACAGGATTGTTATGACATGTGTAGAATGATGTATAGACTCATTCTCACATTATTAGAAAAGGTAGTTCCTAGCCAGGGCCTCACCAGGTACAGATGTGGAGTGGAGTACATGTAAGGTCCAGGGACAACCCATGAAGATGCCCAGAGGCAAGAGAAGGCAGGACAAGAATGGAGAACAGAGGATGGAGGCCCATTGGATGGGCCATGAATACAGAGTGTGTGAAGTGGAATAATGTGAAATAAGACTGGAAAATCGGTAGAGTTAGATTGTGAAGTGTCTTTAATGTCAGGCTTAGGAGTTTGTATTTTACCTTATAGGCAATATGGAGCCACTAAAGTTCTTAAGCAGAAGAGTAATGGATTTTTTTCCAGAGAGCTTTCATATGGTCCTTTCTCTCATCTTGTCCTGACAACAATCTTATGAAGAACATAGGCCACCTGTTTCACAGATGAGGCTATAAGAATTGTCAAAGATCCCACAGTGAGTTAGTGACAGAGGCTCCTGACTTTTTACCAAATCCCCACATTCTTTCCTAGACAGGGAAAAATGAGGTCTAAATCCTAGGACTCTCTGCTGAGTGGCCTAGCATCCATTAAAACCAAAAAAACATTGTATAAGGCACGGTCCTGGGATCAGCCCCAGCCAAGCCCAGCTGGCCTGGAGATGCCACCTCACCCTGACTAGAGGTGATGCAGTTCCTTAAAATCAGTGATCTGGGCCAGAGTGCCTTGCACTGGAGCCACCCCTTGCCCTTCCTTGTTGCCAGGCTATTTCTCGACCTCTCCTTTTCCATCCCTTCTTCTTTCCCAGTACATCCCAAAGATTATAGTAGACTGTGGAGACCCATGGTGAAGACTGGTTCCTTACCTCTTACCTTAGACCCTGATAAGCCAGCCCAGCTGTGGCTGATCTGGTAGCCCTGAAGATTCACCCAACCTCTCAAAAAAAAAATAAATAAATAAAACAAAACCAGAAGCTTCTGATCCTATCAACTTTCCTACTTCTCTTTCATCTTCCCAGATCTCATGCCTAATGCAATCTTTTTTTTTTCCCTCAGTTCTGGGTTGTCTCCTTCCCTCCCAATCCCAACAATTCAAACCTGAAGCAATCTTAAGATGTCAGGTGCCACCCTCCTCTTCAAGAGGTTGGGGACAAGTAATGTGAAGAACATTCTGAAAATATTGTAGCATACACGCACGTGTGCACGCACACACACACACACACACACACACACACACACACACCAGAAGGCTCACAGAGCACCCATGTTGCCCCAAGGTTAGTATTACTAGACTCATTGGTTATTTGGGTCTAATTAAAAAATCTCCCCTCTACCAATATCTCCAAGAGACAATCAATCTGATGACATTGGCAAACTGGAGTGTATCATGAGAAGGAAAATCAGCACAGATGCACTTGGTAGAAATGGGATGCTGTGGCATATAGTCTTTCACTTAAGGAACTGGGGATGATTAGCCTAGAAAACAGACTTAACAAGGACATGTTTGTTGTTTTAATATATTTGAAGACCTTTTCATACCTGACCCAAGAGGATAGGTCTAGGAGCAACAAATGGAAGTTTTAAAGATATTGATTTAGGGTTAATATAAGGGAAAATATTCTAATAATTAGAATTTTCAAAAAGTGAAATGGCTATTTCAGAAGGTAATGAGCTCCCTATCAGCAAAGGTTTTACTATGGTGGTTAGATAACTGACCATTTATTTTTTTTTAAAGCAATTGGGGTTAAGTAACTTGCTCAAGGTTACACGGCTAGTCATTATTTATGTGTGGGTGCTCATTTTCTGTGGCTAGATTCGATCTCGGGTCATCCCAACTCCGAGGCTGGCGCTCTTACTCACTGCGCCACCTAGCCGCCCCTCTGACCATTTATTAATAGCAGAATTTCTTGTTTAGATAAGAGTTAAACTAAATGCCCTCTGGGGTTCCTTCCAACTTTGTGAATGTTGAATACAGGAAGAGAGAAGTACTCTGTGTATGTTCCCTTGGCCAGGTCTATGAATTTTGCTCCCAGTGACTTAACAAAGACAGGAAAGCTAACTCTGAGTTCACTCAGATGTCCCAGTTCTCTCAGTTCTCATCCCAATCAAGCCCTTTTAACCCCTCTCACCCTCATTGACTCATTTTTCAAATGATCTCTCACTTCCTTTTCCTCATGTTGATGATTAGAGCAAAGTTCCTCTCTGCTGTGCAGCTTCGAGAGTCTATGAGGCCCCTTGCTGCCCTGCCACCCAACAGGCAAAGAAGGGCAAGGTATATGCCGCTATCTGCCTCTGGACAAAGGTACCCAGATAAGGCTATGATAAGAGAAGAAATGTGGTTTTCTATGTGGTTATGAAAGTGTGCCGGGGTTTCTGAAAAGCTAAATGTCCTTCTTGTCCAAAATTCTATGTCTTTAACCATTTCTTTACCTAGGGCTACACAAAGCAAAAGGTCATGCTATATTACTTCATGTGAGCAAAAAGGAGCCCAGTTCTCTAAAGCAGATAGAGGGAAATGGGTTTATAGAGCTTTATAGAGGCTGAATGTCTATGAATGTCCAGGTATAGGTGAGACTATGAGAAACAGAATATAAAATGTCAGAGCCAGGAGCTTAAAAGGGGTGGGGAACCTGCAGCCACAAGGCCACATGTGACCCTCTAGGTCCTCAAGTGCAGCCCTTTGACTGAATCCAAACTTCACAGAACAAATCCCCTCCAAAAAAAGGATTTGTTCTATAAAACTTCCAGGCCACATTGGAGGACCTAGAGGTCACAGGTTCACCACCTCTACCTTAGAACATAGATTGTTGGAGATGCAAATGACCTTAGAACATAGAACATAGAATGCCAGAGCTAGAAAAGGACCTTAGGACATAGGCTTCTTGAGATAGAAGTACTTTATAACATAGAACATGGAGTATTAGAGCTAGGAGAGACTTTAAATTATTGAGTATTAGGATTGGAAGGATCCTTGGAAATAATCCCCTTGCATTTTACAGACGCCCAACCCTCTTGCTTTAGAGACATGGCAGCTGAGGTCCGGATGGGGGAAGGGATCTTGATTTTGTTGCACGTGGTGATTTTTTTTTTAAGTATTTCCCCAACTCTGATTGCATGTGGTCATCACAAAACTCTTGTGAAGGAGGCAGGCAGAGACTCTATTCTCCATTTTACAGACAAGGAAACGGACGCCCTAGGAGGTGACATCACAGGATATCATAGGAGTATCATGGGACTTAAAGCTAGAAGTGACTTTAGACAGTGTCTCATTTAGGAAAACTGAGGGTGAGAGGAAGGGAAATTACTTATCCGAGGTCATGTAGTGGGTTGACAATTGAGCTAGGGACTAGAACACAGGTGTCCTGATGGTTGGTCTCTTTCCAAGGCACTGCTCTGGATTGTGCACATGCCCTCATGTCTATGTCAACCTTTCTGGATGTTGGCTGGGCAGGGCAGACTAGATCCCAGTCTGCTGCTTTAGGCCATGCTAAAGGAGAGGAGTAATTTAAAGTATGGCACTCAATTCAATTAAACATTTATTTGAGGTTCCTGGTATTGGACTCTAGATTCAGCTGTACTGCTATCTGACCTGGAGCAAGTAATTTCTCCTCTGCGGGCCTCCATTCCTTCTTCTATAAAATGTAGGGTCAGACTAGACTCTGAGGGCCTTCCCAGCTCTTAACATTCTAAGACTGCATACAACAGAAACATACATCACACTGACAAATAAAGCTAAGTTAGACAGTGGGACTGACTGGGTAGGGCGAGGCATGGGAAGGAGTGAAGTCAGTCTGAGTTGGTGACAAGGCCTCCTCAGTCTAATAGAATTGAACTAGGTTTCAGACACAAATAGTTTCTCCCCGTCTCTTGGATGGGCTCTCCTCCTTCCCACCACCCTCTGATGTTGTTGGTCTAGGACAGAAGCCAACACTTGCCCCCGCCCTGCCTACTCCCACTCCACCAAGGGTGTTTTAGAACTAAAGCTACACTCCTTCCCTGGGACATAGAACAGAGTATGTCAACATAGCTTGGGACCTCTCTGTGGGTGGTTCATTTTCATCCCACACCACCCCTCTACACTCAGCTCTTTGAAAAGGGAAGAATTCAGAACTATTTGTCCTAAGATTAAAGAGAGGGCAAAGTGGATTTTTCCTATTTCTATCCCTAAGGGTTTGTTTCTTAGATCCTGAATATCATACAGCCTGGTGACAATTATAGAACTTTGTGATGACTGAGACCTGAAAAAAAAAAGATGAAAGGGGGAATTTGTAGAAATGGGGAATTATGGGTGTGGAATAAAACCTATATTGTCAAATTTAGGCTGGCCCTTCTGGGGATGGGAGGGAGCAGAGAACTATATTTGGAAATAAAGACAATATAAAAATTCAAGATAATCAACAAAATGAAAATGTTTGTGATACAGCTAAACTAGAACCTAAATTCACCATCACTCTGAAAAGAGCCCTCTTTCCTCTGTCCCCATTATGGTGGCATTTTGAGTAGTGTACAGCCAAAGATGGTGCATGGGCCTTACTGCCATCCCTCACATCACTCTCCAGAGGTCACCAACTAGTATCCTGATAGGGATGTCCTCTGACACCAACATACAGTCCTTGCCCAAGTGCCCAAGGAAGTAGGGAAAGTCTGAGTCATAGACAATGGACAAGAATAGGCAGAAACAGTAAAGAGAAGGCTTTATCACTTGGTTAAAGTAAGGCTTATTTTTATTTATTTATATTAAACCCTTCCAAAGCCCAACTTTCCTTCCTAAGGAAGGCTCCCCCAGATAAAATGATGAATACTTTTCATTTAAAGGAACTTTGCCACACTGGGCACCCTGTGCCCACTCTCCCTAGCCCTGCCCAAGTGGCCCCATACCAAAAATAAACATGAACTAACAGGAGTGATGCAGGCTTTCTCTGTCTTGTCTGGATGCCAGGGGCCTGAGAGGAAGTAGCTGGCAAGAGCTTTCTAGAAAGGCCTTTAAATGTACACTTAGAGAGCCACCAAACCATACTTTCCCTCTTTCACAATTCTCCCAGGGATGACCCCATTTAGACCCAGTATAGGAGACCAGAGTCCCATTCATGAGAAATATACATATAAGACATGGCACAAGAGGGGCCCGTAGGACCAGGAGTAAACCTATTCCAGCTCCTCAAATAATTTCCTGTGACCTAAGGCAAATCCCTTCTCTCTGGTACTCAGTTTCCTAATCTGTAGAATGAGAGTTTTGGTTTAGCCCTAGATGATCATTAAAGGGTCCCTTCCATTTCTAAAAAAAATCCCACTTGCATCTTCATTAAGATTTCAAAATCATTTTTCTCACAACTCTGTGAGATTGGTAGTGCGGGTAGTTTTATGCCCATTTTATAGAAGAGGATACTGAGGCTCAGAAAAGTGAAGTAAGAAACCCTTAGGAGTAAAAATAGGAAAACTCCACTTTACTCTTTCTTTAAACTTAGGAGGAACAGTTCTGAATTCTCTTTCCAAAGAGCTGAGTGTACAGGTATAGAGTGGGATAAAAATGAACTGCCCACACAAGGATCCCAAGCTATGCTGACATACTCTGCTCTCTGTCCCACAGCAAAATTGTTCACTGTCAAGTTTCCCCATGTTCTCAATAGTCCTCATAGTCATCATTTTTAAACTGAAGAAATATTCCATTGCATTTATTTGCTACAATTTGTGTGACTGTTCCCTAATCAATAAGCATCTACTCTAGCAAGACTGTACTTTTGGTACAATCAATAGCACATGGGCATCTTCCTGAAGGTCACTGGCTTTGGGTCAAAAACATCTCAAAAGCAAGGTCTGCCCTTCATCATTTTCCCATGTCCTTTCTAGGGCTAAGTACACAGTTCTCAAATATTGAACTCTGTCTCTGACTAGGCATCTGTCCTGGGCCATCTCTCTCTATTCTATTTCACTTGGAGATCTCCTCAGCTCCCATGGATTCAATTTCATCTCTATGCCGATCACTTTCAGATCTACTTATCTAGCCCTAAGTTTTCTGCTTGACCACCAGTCTCACATCTCCAGCAGCCTTTTAGACATTCCCAACTGGGTATCTGGTAGACATCTTAAACTCACCACGTCCAAACACTGAACTCATTATCTTCCCCTTAAACCCTCCATCCTTCCAAATTTCCTTATTACTGTGGAGGGCACCACCAGCCTCCCGGTCACACAGTTCTGCAATCTAGAAATCATACATCCCCCACTGCTCATTCTCTTACCATTACCCTCCACCCACTCTAGTCCATCCTTCATTCATCTGCCAAAGGAATCTTCCTGATCTGACCACATCAACCCCTTAGTCAATAACCTCCAGCAGCTCTAGGATCAATTCCACAACCAAGCACAAAACCCTCTGTTTGGTATCCAAAGCCTTTCCCCCACCCCTCCCGGAAGCACTTTTCCAGCCTACTTCTACCTTACCCCATCCAGGTAATCTTGGATCCAGGGTCACTGGGTTCCTTGCTGCTCCTCAAACAAGATACTCCATCTCTCAGCTCCATCTGTTTTCTCTGGCTTAGAATGTTTTCCACCCTCATCTTGACCTCCTGGCTTCCCTCAAGTCCCAGTTAAAATCTGACCTTCTATAGGAGTCTTTCCCAATTTCCCCTTAATTCTAGTGTCTTCCCTCCATATATAGTTGTTGGTAAATAACTTGTTTGAATGTTGTCACCCTCACTACATTGTCAGGTCCTGGAGAACAGGGGAAGTCTTTAGTCTCTTTTTATATCTCCAGTGATTAGCCTAGTGACTGGTACATAGTAGGTGCTTACTACATAAACATCATCAAATGCTTTTTGACTGACTGACTCTAACTCACTTGGGAAAGGCCCTTTCCATCTCTGGACATGAGTCTCTTCATTTAAATAAGGAGATTGGACTAGATCAATGGTTCTTAAAGTAGGGCTCTCCCTGGGGAGACCTCAAGACATTTTTATAACAATACCAAGATATTTTCATTTCTAATGAAGATCTGCAAATATAACCCATATAAACAAATGATCTTTGGGGAGGGTCCCAGGGGTGTTGGGAGTTTCAAATAAGATAATGGAGATAAGACATTTTGCTAGTCTTAAGGCACTATGTAAATGCCAGTCATCATCACCATAATCATCATCCCATAGTCACCAGGACTCTAGTCTGGTCATGACATCATTCCCAGAGGCTTCTATCACACTTCTAGGGAGCCTCAAGCAATACTGGAGTATGCTGGTGAATGTTTAACAATCAGGCACTCCAGGGTGGGGGTGGGGGATATATGCAGACACATTTAAGTTTAATCTGCATTACTAATACTTGCTTAAGTCTAGACAATCAACAAAATAATTAATCAATTTCTGAAGTGTAAATGATCACACTAAATATTTAAGGACTGTCTGTCTATAAGGAGCACACCCCTTTGGAGTCTTCATTCATTTTTAGAAGTGAAAAGGGACCCTGAGACCAAAAAGTTTAAGAGCCCTCTGGACTAGACAATCTCAGAGGTCCCTTCTTGCCCTGACAGTCTAAGGTCCCTTCCACCTCTGGTATTCAGTGGTTTCCCCTTTGGGGTGCTGAAAGTTTTGCAGGCTTCTAAAAGCCCCTGTTTTTAAATGCCGCTATCAGTGAGAAGAGCAGCACCTTCATCTATTATCTCCTGACACCTTACTACAAAATAATAATAGTAACTGGCATTTATCTAAAGTTTTGAGGTTTACATAGAACTTTACTTCCATTATCTCACTTGAGCCAGAAACCCTCTAAGGTAGGTAGGGCAAATATTTGCAAACCCCAAAGCTTCGTAGGAAATGTGAGTTCATACTAACTGAAGTCAAATTCATCTGTAGAGTAAAAGTGAATGGCTGAGTGCAGGACCTTTCCTGGATTTGGCTAGAAGGGGAGAGGGAGGAGGAGGGAGCTTAGTGGGTGAGGGGAGAGGCCCTCCACCTGGCAAGGGACAAACTTGAAGTCATAAGGGTGGGTATGGGAAGTGGGGAGGAGAGAGGGAAAGGGAAGAGAAGGCAAAAAAAGGTTGAAAAAGGGCATGAGAAGAAAGAGTAGGAAGTTCTCCTTTGGAAGATGGGCAGGAAGGCAAAGGACAGATTTATTATGGAAAATCAGAGTCACCTGGAGGGCAATCTTAGTTTGACTTTGTATAACACTGCTTAGGCCAAGTGGGGATGGAGAAGGTTTGGCCTCTCCCTTTTCCATGTAACCAGGGCCATGACCAGTAGTGAGGCTTGGAAAGAAGCCAGTTGTGAGGTCTGGGAGAAACAAAGCAAGGATGTGTGGAGGTGGCACACATACTGCAGAACTCAAGACAAACAGGGCCTAGAACAAAAAGATAAGTGGGATCCCAGAGCACAGGAAGGCTACTTGTCCAAAAGTTAGATTGGCAAGAAGGCGGTAAGGACCACACTTTGTTCAGACAGTCCAGAGTTATCATAATTATAACTCCCCTTTCTGTAATGCTTTAAGGCAATAGTTCTGAAAACTTTTATACTCAGCTAGGTGGCACAAGGTATAGAACACTGGGTCCAGAGCCAGGAAGACTTGAGTTCAAATATGATCTCAGACACTTACTAGCTGTGTGACCCTAGGCAAGGGACTTAACTGCTGTCTGCCTCAGTTTCCTTATCTGTAAAATGGAAATCATAATAGCACCTACCTTATAGAGTTGTTGTAAGGATCAAAGGAGAAAATAATTGTAAAGCACTTGCACAATCATGTCCAACTATGCATGACATCTGGGGTTTTCTTGGCAAAGATACTGGAATGGTTTGCCATTTCCTTCTCCAGCTCATTTTACAGATGAGGAAACTGAGGCAAACAGAATGAAGTGACTTTCCCGGGGTCATGCAGTTAGTGTCTGAGGCTGGACTGAAATCAGGAAGATGAGTCTTCCTGACTCCAGGCCCTGTACAACCTAACTAACTGTCCCACAATAACACCACTTAGTCCAGTACCTGGCACATAGTAAGCACTATATAAATATTAGTTTTTAATATTATATTACACTTAAAAGTAATTGAGGAACCTCTAAAGAGTTTTTTTATGTGGTTATAGCTACTGATATTTATCACATTAGAAATTTATGAAAATAGTTTTGACCTCACGGACTCCCTGAAAGGGTCTCAGAGATTCCTATGGCAACCTTGACCATGGTTTAAAAACTGCTGCTTTAAAGTTTATAAAAAAAGTGGTTTTCTCACAACCAACCCTGTGTGGTAGTTAATAATCAATATTTATTAAGCACCTACTATGTACCAGGCACCAAGCTAAGCACTGGGGATATGAAGAAGCAAAAGACAGTCTTGACCTCAGGGAGCTCACAATTTAAGGAGGGAAATAACATGCAAACAAATACAAAGCTAGCTACATATAGGACAAATGGGAAATAATGAACAGAGTGAAGGTACTGGAATTGAGAGAGTTTGGGGAAAGGTTCCTGTAGAAGGTGGGAGTTTAGTTTGAGCTTAAAGGAAGGCAGGAAGGTCAATAGTCAGAGTGGAGGAGGGAGAGCACTCCAGGAACTGAGGACAGCCAGAGAGAATTCCTAGAGCCAAGAGATGGAGTGTCTCATTCATGGAACAACCAGGAGCAATAATCACATCTGATATTTATATAGCACTATCTATATCTATGTCTGTCTAATCCATATATTTATAACTATTTATATCTATATCTAATCTGTATCTACTTATATCTTTTATATATACATATATCTATGCTATGTATTATCATAGATATAGAAAGATACATATAGATACATACATACATACATACATATATATGGATAGAGTGGATGGAGTAGAAGCCTGGAGTCAGGAATACTAATCTTCATGAGTTCGAATCTGGCCCCAGACATTCACTAGCTGTGTGACCCTGGGAAAGTCACTTTACCCTGTTTGCCTCAGTTTCCTCATCTGAAAAATGAGCTGGAGAAGGAAATGGTAAACTATTCCAGTATCTTTGCCAAGAAAACCTCAAATGGGATCACAAAGAATCAGACATGACTGACATGATTCAATAACAACCAAAAACAACAGTCTATATCTAACCTATATCCATGTTCATCCATCTCTCTATTATCTCACTTGAGTCCTATGAAGGAAATCTTTCTTGAGGGGAAGGTGGTCTGGGTCTATATTTCATCAATAAGGGGGAATTTCCTGGTGTTGGCATTTTCTCCTCTGATACAGATTCACCAATTGTCTGTAGTTTACACTACAGACTTTGAAAGTTTTCTAAGTTTGTCTTGAAGAGTTTGTTGGAGCACTGAGGGTGACTTATCCAAGGTCACACAGCTAGTTAGTATCAGAGGCAGGAGAACAGGAATCCAGCTCTTCCTGACTCCCAAGGCTAACCCTCTATCCCTCTCATCATACTTTCTCTCTTTTGATTAATGTAAAAGACATTAGGACCCTTGTGTTAAAGACGAGGAAACTGGAACTCCGGCAAGGCGACTTGTTCCTGTCTACCAGCTTGTAATTGTGAGAGCAAGGACTTAAGCCTGGACCTTCTGACTCCATAACCAGCGGCATTCCCATTAATAATAAGGATAGTAGTAATAGCTGAAATTTACATAGCCCTGACCATGTGCCAGGCACTGTGCTAAGTGCCTCGCAATCATTATTTTATTTAATCCTCACTACTCCGTGAACTGTCAGAGATCAGAAGGAAGAACTTTAGCCACTTATCAAATCCTCTCATTTTATAGATAGGGAAACTGAGGCCCAGGGAAGGGGAGTGATTTGCCCAGGATCACATAGCCAGTTAGTGGAATAGTTAGACCTGGACCTCCAATCTCCTGATAGTTCAGGGCTCTTACTGGGGAAAAAAAAAGAATATTGTAGGGCTTTTTAAAAATATAACTGTCACTTCCTCTTTATGACTTTGCCCCTTAATCATTTATTCCATCTTGTTGTGGGCCAGAGTTGACTTGAGGTAACTCCTATAGTCTCCTACAACACCAGCAGGAATTGTGAGCAAAAAGTTAGGAAGTAGTTCTGGGTCAGTTTGAATGAACTTTGCCCCTGCTCAGTTGATCTGGGACCCCAGAAGGAGTGTCTTTCAGACAGGAAGTCTATAGTCAGCTCAGAGACACCAGCAGAGAACTCGAGTCCCCAAGAACTTTGTTAACTAATTGGTTTTTCCATTCTTGCTTGTAGTTTTTAACTTTTGGTAAATACCTTTATAAGAACCTTGGAAACTGTTTTTACTTGAGGATTCTTGAATATCTTTTTTACCAAAAGGATTGATTATTTGAACCCTCAGACTCTGAGTACCTCTTTGTACTAGGCATTGGACCATGACCAGATAAGTCTGGAGCTCTTTTTAGGCCTTTGCTGGAAATATATATATATATGAGAATGGGGCTCCTCTGAAAAGGTTCAGACAAGCATCTTAACTGGGAATTCAAAAACTCACTTCCCAGTGGAGTTCTCCCTTATAACCAAGAGAAGCAGCTGAGCAAAACAAATGGACCAATCTGCCATGTCTGACAGCATATGTAGTATTCTGTATCCATAGCCCACTCCCTCTCTGTTGAAAGGAGGGAAGCAGGTTTTATCCTCGGTCATCTGGAGTTAAGATTATTCATCACCTTAATCTGAATTCTGATGTCTTTAGTGTTCATTTCCTTCATGTTAGCACGGTCATTGTGTATATTAGTCTCTTGGTTCCGTCTTCTTTATTCTTCTTTTTTCTATTCTATTCTCTATTTTATTCTTTAGCTCCTATGAGCCTTTTCCACCATTCTATGCAGGGACTCATATCAGGCCACAGTCATCCCTGATCCCCCGTGAAAAACAGCTAAAGTGATATCCCTAGCTGGTGGCCACGGAGCCTTGACTCAGGGGATCTGTGGAAGATGGAGGAGTAAGGATCTTCAGGGAACAGTAACTCACCAGAGGCTTTTTGCTTTGCAGGACCCTATCCCAATGAAGCTACAGGCACCAAGACCAAATTCCCCCTCTCTGACTCTGTCATTGAGGGAAGCTGGGCAGCCTCTGTGATTGGCCAAGAAGGCAATGAGCTGTGCCTGACAATCTCCTCCCCACCCCATGCTCCCATTGGCCACTACAAGCTCTCCATGGAGGCTGTCACAGGATCCCATAGTAATATTTTCGCCATTGCTGGCTTTACACTCCTCTTCAATCCCTGGTGCCAAGGTAAGAATGACAATAATAGCAGTAGTAGAAAAATAACTGATCCATTTCTGTAGTGCTTTCAGGATGACAAAGCACTTTGCTCACAATAACTAGATGAGCTAGGTAATACAAATCTTGTTATTATCCCCATTTAGATGAAGGAACTCATTTGTTCATGTAAATTTTAAGGGATAGAGCTAGTATTCAAACCCAGGTCTCCTGACTCCAAATCTAATACTTTTTCCAACACACCAGCATACTTCTTAGGATGGGACTTGGTCCACATAGGGACCACTCAGGCAAAGGCACTTCTCCCCGTACCTCAGGTTTGGGGGAGGCATGGGGAGAGGCCCACTTAAGATCTGTTGACAGGTTCCATAGTCATATATTACTAATAATAGATGCCTTCTGAGAATTCAGTGCTTCATTTGTCCCTAAGCACTTTGTCATCTATTTTCTCATGGGTCCCACACACAAAGCTCCAGGAGATGAATAGATACAAGGGTTATTATTAACATTTTATAGATTGGGAAATTGAAGCCCAGAGAAGGGAAAAAGTCAGTCACTGAATTTCAGAGCTGGGACCCAGATATGTTGACTCCTAGGCCAGGGTTCTCATCTTCTCAATGGGGGAGATGTGGAGTCAAAAGTTAAATCCTAAAACCTTGATTCAAACTCTGAAAACAGCACTCTTTCCTTGCACACTCCCATTCTTCCTTTGCTGTATCCCCAAGTCCCACAGATGATCTTAAACTTAGTGCCCATGCTGGTGTCAGTAGGAGGATACTATGGTAAAAACAATAACATTAATAATAGTTAGTATTTATACAGAATCTACTATGAGCCAGGCCAATTAACAAATATCTCATTTCAGCCTCACAACAACTGTGGAAGGTAAGCACTATTATCCCCATTTTATAATTGAGAAAACTGAGGCAAACAAAGGTTAAATTACTTGCCCAAGGTCATACATTCTAATATGGGTTTGAGGCTGGATTTGAACTCAGATTTTCCTGACTTTAGGTCAGAGTTCTATTATGCTATTAAGGTGCCTCCACTAGACCTTGTAGCCCATGGGAAGTAGATTGTAACCACAGTACTCTATGTTTAGAAATCACAGAATACTAGAGCAAAAAGAAACCTCAGTGATTGTCCAACCCCTTCATTTTACAAATGAAGACTAAAGAATTAAAGTGACTTCCCCAAGGTCATACAGCTAGTATCAGACCTTTGGTCCCCTTCTTATCTGATCCCAGAGCACCTGGCTTTTTCCTCCTCCCTGGATAAGCCATGGTCCAGTACCATTTTTACTATCCCACACTACCTCCATCTAAATTGCCTTCAGCTGTCTTGTGTTATATTTGTATGGATTTTTTGTTTATTTGTTTTACCAAACCTGATTTCACTGTGTGTAAGGCACTCCCCTAGGCACCTTACCTATAAGTATAGATGTTAAGGAGCACTAAGAGGATCAGTGACTTGCCCAAGGTCTCACAACCAGGATCTGTCAGACTGTGGCATTATTATTATTAAGCACACTTTTCTGATTCAGCAGTGACACATCTTAGACACCAACCACCATGACCAATGTCAGACTGTACAAAGAGTCACAGAATTAAATCAGGCAACTCTTAGGCCAAGAGTAACTCTTTGTTTTCCTCTTCAGCGGATGCAGTCTATATGGAGAAAGATGACTATAGGAATGAATACATCCTGAATCAGTATGGTATCATCTTTCAGGGGTCCTCTTCATACACTTACACGATCCCATGGAACTTTGGACAGGTGGGTTTCTCCCTACCATGCCCTCTCCCCCCGCCAGTTTCCAAACCAGATGCTGATCTGGCTGCCCATTGGGTATTTCAATCCATGAAGTCACCATCAAGAACCAAAATGGTGCTCAGTCCTCAATCCGCTATGTTATAGAGGGAGCAAAGATGGCTGAGGCTTGAGCCCTGCCCTCAGGATGCCTTTAGTCTAACTGGGGAAAGCAAACTCACATACACGAAATGACCTAAAGATGGTTGAGTTCCAAGCTGTGTGTCCTCAATCCTGAAGGCAATAGAATATGGGGCCAGGGGAAGGCCAGTGCAGGTTGAAACAGTCAGAAGGCATTCTAGAGGAAGTAGGTCTTGACCCAGGAAGAATAGAAAAAAGTAGGGAAAAGAACAGTGAAAAGGGAAACCTGTGCCTGCCAGATATTTCCATAAAATCTCACATTTCTATGGTACTTTTAGTCCTCTCAATTGCTTTCCCCATGAACAGCTCTGTACAGTAGGTGGCAAAAATATTGTTATCGCCATTTCACCTGTAAGAAAACTGAGGTTCAGAAAGCCTTCTCACCCCAAAGAGTAGGCTTTTGGGGGGCAAAAAACCACAAGAGATTTGCCCCAAATCAAACAGCTAATAAATGTTAAAGGCAGAATTTGAAACCAAGCCTACTGCCTCTAGGGCTCTTTCCAAGACACCATTCAAAGATCTATGATTTCATCAATGTGGCGATCCCCTCATAACTCCTCCATCCTTTCAGAAACATTTTAATGGGTTGCCACTTCCCCAAATCCTCATTCACTGGTAATTAGCCTTCTGGGCATGAACCTTGCCACACTTTGCTAGACTGGTTTCCAGGTGTTAGGCACAGAGCACATAACTAAGTCCATCCAGAAAGCCTTTTTGCCATAGTAAGTCCTATCAAGGTTTGTGTCCAGCTAGCAAAGTCTTTGAGAGCTGAGGGCCACTGCCATGCCAAGAGGTCTTTAGTGAAGGACTTTATACACAGTCAGTAGTTAATAAACGGTAAATGCTTGGTTGGACTAGATGATCTCTGAGGTCCCCTAGGTTTATAATGCTAGAATTCAATAGATAGGAAAGGCAGTTGTGAATTCCCACTTTTCAGATAAGGAAACTGAGGCCTGGAAAGGCAAAGTGAGCTGCCCAGGGACACTCAGGAGTGCCCAGCTGAGTTGTCCCCTAGTAGTAGGGATAGGCTAGTATGGAAAACATTCATATCTCTCTAAAAAAACAGTTAGCAAATGACTGGCTGAACCCATTGGACATTTGCTTTGTCTTAACCTGGATATTTTTTTTAAAGCCTTTTCAGAGGCAGAGTGGACTGGAGTAGGGGTAAGTCACAGAAATGCCTATGACTAATCCTGATTCCTAAAAGTATCAGACAAGACTCAGAAAGCCCATCCCTTGTCCCCCACTTCTCTAGAGTCAGAGGCTGGCCAACCTTTTAATAATAGCTCACAGCTGGCAAAATGCTTTCCTCATAAGCCTGAGAAATTAGTAGGTAGTGCCAAAGTATTAATATCATTACAGAGTAGTAAAATGAGACTTAAAAAGAAGTGATTTGTCCAAGGCCTATCATCCAGGAAGTGGTAGAGCTAATACCCAAACCCAGTTCCCCTGATATTAGCTCCAGCCATCCTCACTCTACTTATCTAAGGATCTATGTTCCTATACCGTTTTTGTCCTTTCACAGGTAAAAATCTCATCTCATCCTCTGGCCCTGAGAAGTCAGCAAAGCTCATATTTTTAATCTCTGCTTTGAGATGAGGAATACAAAACCCAGAGAGGGGAGGAGTCTCCCAAGGTTACAAAGAGAGTGAAAGTAGAGCCAGGACTCTAAACCAAATCTCCTGACTCCAGTCAACAACTGAAATATATTCTCCCTTATGTGGTACTAAAAGGAGCGAAGAAACAGGGCTTTTAAGGAATTGCAGAAATCATGAGTCTTACTGAAGGCTTTGTGACCTTATATGAGTTATTTAACCCCTCTGGGCCTCAAGATCCCTTGGGATCTGGGCAGTCAAAGACTATAAACAAGTGAGCCACTTCTACAAGAAGGCAAGGGAGAGAGCTCATAAAACTGAGTGCTAAGGATGGAATGAAGAGGAGGAACTCCATAATCTTAACTGACCCATCCTGCCAGGGAGATATGAGTGGTTCCCAGTCAGATAAAATACACCAGGATCCTTTAGACTTGGCAGGCAGCAGGGAGGACGCTGTTAAGACTGGGAGAAAGGAAAGATAACAGCAACGAGCTATTCTGCCTTTCTGCCTTGCTCCCCATAGGAACATAATGTTACTGACCGACTGTGGGTAACATGTAAGCTATGGATGTTTGTTTGGGCTTGACTTTTAATAGTGGAGATAGTCTGCACTGGGCCATCTCCACAACTTTTACTTAGTGTCCTTTACCCCAATCTATGCTGTAGCCTGAAAGTACAACTATGGCCAAGGAAGAGTTCATGAAGGGGAAGAGCTGGCAGGACCCTGTTTGGGGTTAGGGTCAGGGCCCGGTGTACATCTAGGGCCAAAGTTCAGTCTGTAGCTGGCATCAGAGCTTAATCCATGGACAGGGTCATGGACTGATGGTGTTAGGGAAATAACATAGCTATCAATAATTCCTCACATTCATGACACACTTTTTGAAATATTGCTTTCTTTTCCTTCTCTGACAACAGACTCTACTTACAAGAGTCTCTTCATGGGGTTGCCTGAACCTCATTCTGAAGGTATCAGGAGTTTCTTAAGCCAAAGACTTCTACTGAGAAGAGTCCAGCAGAGGTCCCTTAATCAATCTACCTACAATACAATGTGGTTGGGTCAAAGGAATTCTTTTTATTAGATTGTTGAGGCCCATATATCAGGGCAACAAATAGCATCAAATAAAATAAACAAATACAGTAAAGCAAGACCCACCCCCCCCAGGTCTCAGGTTGTCAGCATTGGCAGATATCTCAGAATCCTTACCTACCCTCCCCATGGTTCTTCCCTTTTTTCTCTTTTCTCCCTCTTCTTGACCTTCCTACACAGAGCCAGCCCTCTATCCACACACCAATAGCTTGTTCCCAGCCACCATCCTTCCCCTTTCATCAAAACCACAGAATTTTGTTGAGTTTTGATACCTCTAAAATTCTCTTTGCTTTCCCAGTTACTATAATGCAGAAAAGAGAAGAGAGGGTAAATGGAGTCGTAACTCTGCTACAACAGACCATTAAGGTTCAGCTTATAAAAGAAGAGAAAAAAATCAACTTTCCTTCTGGGATTCCCCAGTACTTGGTCCTTTGTTCTAGTTAATTGTACTGGGGTGGAGGTGGGAAGAAAGGGAGGAAGAAGGCTGTGCAAGCATTATTGTTACCCAGTTAGAGATAAGTGAAACCCCTGGGCCTGAGGCCAGGAGTTGGTTGGCTGGTGGCTGAACAGGCACTAGAAGCCCAGGTCTCCTAATTCCCAGGTCATGGCTTTGCCCAGTGTGTCAACAAAAACCAACCAACTGGGGGGAAAAAGCTATTAACCTCCTCCTACCTGCAATAGTTCACTCACTCACTCACTCACTTATTCATAAGAATATTTATCAAGAACCAAGTATATATAGAGACCTGTGCTCAGTACTAATACACAATGTTTCTAGAAGACAGTCACTGCCCTTAGAAAATTTAGTCTAGTATGGGGATATGAAATACAGAGAATTGTTTTTTATACATACATACATACATACATACATACATACACATACACACACATATATTTCATTGCAAAGCAATGTAGATTTTGTCCACAAATTATTGGGTTTGTGGGGTTTTTTTGGTTTGTTTGTTTTAAGATGAGAAGGGGAAGAATCCTTAAAAGAGGCATATAACATGACTGGAGGCAAGGGATGTCTACTGTCTTCCTGTTCACAAAAGTGCTAAGTGATCTCTAGTCCTGGCTCTGCCCCTCCTAGAGTCTGAGGCAGGGTCTCAGAATTAATTGAAGCAGGAAGGCTTAAAGGCCTAAACTCAGCAAAGTCATTTTTACTCCCAGAGAAGCTGAGGGACAGGGTAGACTATTAGACCTAGAAGGGAGTTTAAGATATAGAAGAATAGCTGGAAGAATCCTTTGAACACAGAATTTGGATTGTAAGAGCTGGAAGGGGTGTGAAAACCATAGAGCACAGAAAAGAGGCTGGAGAGGACCTCTGTTTATGATGGTTTTATTGGTTTGTGGGAGGTCCCAGCACAGAAACTCCCTGCAATGGTTCAGATCACAAATGTTTTCTATCTTAAGGTCTTAGAGAATTGCCGGGAGGGGTGAAGCGATTGGCCAAGGATATCACAGATACTCTAAATGCCAAATCGAGGGCTTCCTGATTCCAAGGTTACCCAATATGCCTTTAGTCCTCATAGGCACTTAATTAAAAGTGCTTATTGGATTGGACTGAAAGGAGGCTCACCTGGAGTCTCAGAGACAGCATGGAGCAAGTCCTGAACTTATGAAGAAATTACTAAGCCACCAACAGCAGGATCCAGCCTGTATGAACAGTGGAATAGAGCAGGAATGGGTAGGCTGATACAGATACCAGCTCTAGAGTGCAAGGCGCTGGTTTGGGTTTCCTCTTCTCTTTCTCTTCCTCTTCCTCTTCTCTTCCTGGGTGATGATAATGCTGGAGCATCTTAAGAATCCTAACTGTGATCACAGCAAAAATAAGAGTTCCCCTCAAAACTTTAAGGTTTCCAAAGAGCTTTTGTCACCCCAGCCCCACAAGGTGGTGAGGGCAAGTCACTGATTAGCCCCAGGATTGGGGCCTCTCCTAAGAAAACTCTGAAGGCAGAATTGTATTCTGGCAAAAACCCTGTACTGGGCAGTCAGGAGGCCTGGGTTCTTTTCTTAGCTTTACCACTTAGACATCCTCTCTGGGCCTTCATCTCCCTCTAAAAATGTTAGGGTTTAACTGGATGATCCATGAGCCACACCCTTCCCCCCACCTCCCCCGAGGTTCTTTTCGATTCTAAATCCTGTCCTATAAACCCCCTCTGAGCCTCAGTTTACCCAGCTATACGATGAAGGATTGAGACCTTTCCATTCCTTCTAGCTCTGACATCCTAGGATTCTTTTGTCATTCTCAGGCATAGTAGGTATGGAGGCTGGCCAGTGGTGGCAGCTCTCACTACAAGGATGGCCCATTGGCTGGTGAGGGACTGCAGTGAAGGGGGAGGAGACAGCAGCCCCAGAGCAGTCCTTTCATTGGCTTCCTTTTGGGGGGAGGAAAAGGGAGGGGAAGTAGCTTGAATTACCAGCGGCCACCGTTCAGAGAACCCCCAGGTAGCCTGTGGGCATTAATATTCATGGGGTGGCAGCAGGAGGTTTATAAATATTTATAAGTTGGTTCTGCTTCCACTCATTAGATTAAGCCATAAAAAATTGCCATAAATCACCATGAAGAAGTTGAGGGCTAAGAGTAGCCAGGGGAGGAGAACTGGAGCAGATAAATACCAAAGGATTAGAAGTTTCAGCTGGTTTCTCTCTGACTTTAACCAGATAGGGAAATTTGCTGTTCAGTTATTTTCAGTTGTATCTGACTCTTTGCAACCCCATTTGGGGGTATACTTGGCAAAGATAATGGAGTGGTTTGCCATTTCCTTCTCTAGCACATTTTTCAGATGAAGAAAATGAGGCAAACAAGGTTAAGTGACTTGACCAGGGTCACACAGCTAGTAAGTATCAAGAAGATGAGCCTTTCTTACTCCAGGCCCAGCACCACTTTACCACCTAGCTGCCCACAGGTCAGTACTAGGAGTCAGAAAATTGGTTTCAGTCCCAGATCTGTCACTGTCTTGCTATATAATCTTCCCCTTTCTGGGTCTCAGTTTCCTTAATTCTTAAATGAAAAGGATGGAATAGGGGTTTCTAAAGTCCCCACATCCTTTGATTCCATAATCTAGTCCAACTCTCCTAGTCTGTACCCTCCACAAAGGCAGGAACTTGTGTTTTCTCTCTCAGCATGGATCAGTTTCTCTGAGCCCAGTGGGCAGTTATTTGCTGACTCATATCTTCAGATTTAATCAGTGAGAAAGTTGAGGCCCAGAGAAATAAATAACTTGTCCAAGTTCACTCAGCAAGAGTTCAGTCATTCCATGAACATTTAGACACCACTCGCCTAGCATTATTTGCCAGACATTAAGGAGTGAAGGTGGGCAAGACACAAAAAGACTTTGCAGAATTCAGTTTTGTTACACTGACAAAGCTTATGCATACGAGATATTTAGAAAGCAATGCCAGCCAGTATAAAATTGAGACAACATATACACAAAGAAATTGGAAGAGACTATAAAAAGAATAATATGAGGGATGTCTTTCACATACAACTTAGTCCTTATTAGTGGTACTAATGAATCCTCTGAAGTGGTCACATGTATTTGAATTCATGCTATTCAAAGTTATAATTACATAAAATATGGTAATTGACTCCAACTCAATGGAAACATAGAATACAAATTTGAATAAAGCAGCCACTTCAGGAGATCCATTAATTGGGACCTAAATGGGTTGGAAGGGTCCTTGTGGGGAAGACTTATTCTTAGCCTGGGACAACAGAATGAGGAGCAATTGTTAGAAAGTGCAAAGAGGCAGATTTTGGCCCAGTATAAGTAAAAACTTCCAAACAATTAGAGCTATTCCGAAGTGGAATGTGCTGTTTTGGGAGGTAGAGGGTTCCATCACCAGAAGTTTTCCAATAGAGTGGGAGACAGTTTGCTAGGGAGGTAATAGAGAGGATTACCACTTCACGTATGGGCTAAAGTAGATGCCCTCTGAGACATCTGTCCTTTCCAACTACTGGAGTCTATGATTCTAAGCACTAAGTGGTATGGTACATCTGCTATGTGCTATAGGAGCTGGGATGATTAGGTCAAGTGATGCAGGAAAGTTTGTCTGCATAGAAGAAGCCTTGAAGAAAGTATAGAATTTGGGTCAGCAGAGGGGAAGGATGGGGAAGCACGAAGAAAATCAGGAGCAATATTGTGAAGCTGGAACTCTGTGCGTGTGTGTAGGTGGGGATTAATGCAAGGGGGACAATGAGGGATTAAGGCATTCATGCCCCTTGTGGGCAGAGCTAAACAGTGAATTTCTCTTTCCCATAAGGACATCACCCTGTGTAAGACATTGTAGGCCATCTGGGTTTTCCCTCTCTCCGGACAACAAAACTTGGCCCAGTCATACCTACCCACTGATCTCCCATTTTTTTGTCTACAGTTTGAAGATGAGATCCTAGACATCTGCATTGAACTCCTGGACATGAGCCCCAAATTCATGAAGAATCCCGGTCGCGACTGTTCCCGGCGCGGCAGCCCTGTCTACGTTAGTCGGATCATCAGTGCCATGGTGAGGAGAAAAGATATCCCATACAGCGCCCTCATCTGCTCTACTTCCCTTTCCAAGGCCAGGGATGGGGCATCCTCAGGAACCATATATATCTCCCAAATCACAGAAAGACCTCTGAACTTGCTCATGGTATAGTGAGACAGAGGTCCCAGGAGTGTTCCCTGTGTTGGAGGATGCATCCGGATGGAATTAGGTAGAACCATTGTCTATTTACTCATTGCCCTTCCCAAACCATGAGCCCTTTCTCACAATATCATTTTGCTCTTGTTTCTATGCAACTCATTCTCCTTGCACTTCTAATAGTCAGTTACTAGGTTGTTTTCATTGTGAAGTTTGTAATAATTGGCCACCACCCAGGTAGCACAAGATTGTAGGAGGAGCCAGAAATGGAAGCAATCCAAAGGGTCAGTCTTCTAATTCTGTGTGATTTTGGGCAGGTCCCTTCTTCTCTCTGGACCTCAGTTTCCTGCTCTGAAAAATGAAGGAGATGATCAAGATAACCTCTAAGGTTCCTTCCAACTCTGGTGTTTTATAATCTAAGGTTCCTCCTAGCTCTGACAATTTTAGAATGCTTTAAAGTTTGCAAAATGCATTTTATATACATTACTTCATCTGATCTTCCTCTGTGAGGAAGCATTATCACTCCCATTTACAGATGAGGGAACTGAAATTCAGGGAAGTGATAAAGCTAATAATTATGAGTCAGGAGACTAGCCCAAGTCTTCTGGATTTTAAGGCCAGTATTCTACCTGCTGGGTCATGTTGGTTCTAAACTCTGTACTAAGTTCTCTAGAATTCATTCTCAGACTTGGTGGTTGGGAGAAGGCAAGTCTAGTTTCTGTGTTCTCCTTTCTGGGTCATTGACACCTGGTACTGTTTCAGGTCAACTCTAATGATGACAAAGGAATCTTACATGGGCGCTGGGATGACAGCTACAAAGATGGGGTCAACCCCATGACCTGGATAGGGAGTGTGGACATCCTGAGGAAGTGGAAGAAGAGTGGGTGTTCCCCAGTGAAATATGGCCAGTGCTGGGTTTTTGCTGCTGTGGCTTGCACAGGTGAGCCCCGATATATTTCCATATGCAGTGGCCTTCCATAGCATAAGGAGGGTGGGGAAGGCACTAATTCTGGATTCAAAAAACCCTTCCTAACTCTAAAAGTTGACTTCCACTACTCTTCAACTACAGAGAACTGTCTAGATATAACATAAAACAATGGTACAATTAAAAAATAATTTTATTAATTGCCTACAATATGTAGAGTACCATATTGGTCAGTAGGGAAGACATAAGTTTTAATGACAGGCCCAATCTTCATTGAATTTCTAGTCTAGTAGGGTGATAAGGTGAATATATGGATAACTATAATTCATTCAACAAACATTCATTAAGCACCTATTGTAAACAGAGCACTGTGCTTATACTAGAAGAGATCCAAAGGTTAAATAAAACTAGGTTCCTGCTCTCATGGCACTTATGTATTTGGAGGTAGACCAAAAAAGAAAACTAAAATGTAAAACTTTATATAATGTGTGTCTTAGAGGTACAGAAAGTTAGTTAAGTGAGGTCCTTGAGGAAGGTCATTATCAATGGTGGAGAGGGAGAAAGGAAGTCAGGGGAAATTTCCTGGAGGAGGTAGCATTTGCACAAGACTTTAAATAATGAAAGAAAATTCAATAGACAGAGGGAGAAACTTCAGTCCAGGCACAGGGGGCAGTGTGAGCCAAAGGTATGAGAATGTTATTTGTATTTAAGAGATAGTGAATTATTGTGTGAAAGAAACTTATACACAATTAGGCTGGGATGTTAGAAAAAGATCAGTTTATTGAAAGGCTTTGAATGCCAAGCAAAGGATTTTGGACATAGGCTATATCCACAAGGCAGGGTGGAGATCAGTGCTGTGGGAAATACGGTTCCCACTGAATTCTGCTTGCCCCTACATTTCAGAAACCTTTCTATAAGGACTTAGTCATTCCTCCCCCTAAATGTTATATATAACATAATGGATCTGGAACCAAGGCTACCTTGGTTCATGTTTCACATATGATATTTCCAGGATGTAATAAGTACCTAACCTATCTGAACCTTAGTCTCATCATCTGTAAAATGGGAATGACAATTCTTGCATTAAGCCTCATAAGATTCTTGTAAAAGAAACCACCTTGTAAAACTTAAATCACTATAGAAACGTGAACTTTTATCACTAATATTCTTGTTGGTTCATCTCCATGGATGACATTAGTACAGAGGAGGTCAGGAGCTCTGGGGCTGGATTCCAAGGTAGCAGTTCTCACTGAGTTATATTTATACATAGTACATTCCTTATTCTCCAAACTTCTGTGGAAACAGACTTTTTGGTTACTACATTGCCTCTGTATCTGAGCAGAAACCTTATAGCCCCATAAAAAAAAAATCTGTCATACCTAGGGAGTGGTTATTTTCAACATTTTTTTTAACCTTTAAAGCTGTCCCTTCACTCCACATAACCAATCCTAGTGGCTTCCTTACATTAATTATTTCCTATTAGTTTATTTGTGCATATTTGTTTATTATCTCCTTCATTTGATTGTAAGCTTCTCAAGGGTGAGGTCTGTCTTCTGCCTTCCTTTGAGTCCACATCCACTTAGTACAATACCTGTCATATAACAGGTGCTTAATAAATGCTTATCAATTAACTGACTAGTCAGCCTTGTCGCACCATCTTTGCATGGATCTACTTCCTCTTCTAACATTTCCCAATATTCCTCCTCTCCCTTACCTCATACTTCCCTAGAGAATGGAACCTAGGTCAGATAGAATAGTTCCAGGACTCCTGGCTGGAACCAGCTAAGATGCAATCCTAACATGTGCTCAGCATAGTGCCTGGTGCTTAATTAATTGATTGATTGATTGATTGATTGATTGGTTCTGGCCCTGCCTCCTCATGGAGCCTGAGATAGGACTGGATGGAGTGTCAGAAGTTCTGTATTAGGGGAAAGTCTTGTTTTTCTTTAAAGAGAACTTGAAGGCTTTTAAGAATGTTAGATGTGAAAGGGACTTTACAACATAGAACATGAAATGTCACCTGGAAGAGTTGGACCCCAGAACCTAGACTGTTAGAGCGGGAAGGGACCCAAGAATAGTAGAATATGGAATTATCATACACCAAAATTGAATGCATCTGAGCATAAAACAGGATGTGAGAGCTGGAAAGGACCCTGGGACAGAGAGTGACAGAGGTAGAGGAAGTCTATTCAGAAGTCATTCAGCCCAATCACCTTGTGGTTACCCCATTGCAGGTAGAGTTTCATTCATTGTATTCATAGCTCCATTGAGCAGCATAGTGCCAGACACATAGTAGGTACTTTATACTTTCTGAATGGCTGTTTGATTACAGATGATGAAACAAACTAAGAGAGGAAATAATTTGCCCAAGCTCCCATCCTGACTCAGCAGAACAAACCCATCTGTACTCATCTCTCTCTGGCTTTTCCTTCAGTGATGCGATGCCTAGGGATACCAAGCAGGGTCATAACCAATTACAACTCAGCCCATGATTCAAATGCTAACCTGACCATTGACTTCTATAGAGATGAGAAAGGCGAGATATTAAAGAAAATGAGTGAAATGATATGGTGAGTCGGGGTTGGCAGGGAGGGTCGGAATGGATAAGGGCTCTACCAGGCTTCATCCCAAGGGATGGAAATCACCCACTGGTTACTGGGCATGGGGAATTAGCTAGAAGTCTTGGAGTATCAGAGCTGGATGGGCATATATGTACCAATATCAGTGTTCTTTGAAGGCAGACACCTTCCCTCTTCTGGGCTCTGGAGGCTGAGAAAGAAACTGTCTCTAGGGTATGATTTGAGAGAATGCCCATAGGGTATCCCACCCATGCCTTACATTCCACCATTAGCATTTTATTCCTTTGGGTTGAGTCCTTTCCTCTTGTAGGTTCCTATTTCCAAATACCAATTCTACTAGCAGGGAGAAGAGCTTTAAGTGCCTAATGAAGTAGAGTGAATTTGTTTACCAGAAACTCCTAGATAGGAAGAGAAAGGATAGCAAAAAATGACAGACAGTATAGAAAGAATGCTGAATTTGGAGCCAGAGGACATAGAATATATTCTCCTATGTTAACTTGGGCATCACTTAACACCTCTCAGTCTCAGCTTCTTCCTTTGTAAAATGAGTGTTGGAATAAATTATCTTAGCTCTAAATTTTATGGTGCTCTGCCCTAAATAATTGGGAAAGTGTAATTAAGGATTGAAAAAGAACTAACTTGTGGATAACCAATACCAACCTGCCCAGGGTCAATTTTGTCAACCATCCCTGACCATCCTTCAGCCACGTTCATCTATTTTATCTAGACTCTTGACTCCATCATTCATTTACTATTTTGCCACTCTCAAGCGAACCTTCGTGTAAAGTTTTATCTCCACCAGTAAGGAGGGGTTTCAGGAAGTCATGCACATCCTCTCCTTCTTCCACTTGTGACCAGAGACACTCTTTGGGAACTGTCTCCCTAGGGTTAGGGATTTATTCTGGGGGCCTAGATTACCATTAACTTTTCTCTGTAAGGAAACTTTTCAACATGGACCTTGATAACACTAGACCTAAGAAGCAATTGGATTCTAGTGTGCTTCATCTTCATAAGTACTTCCCTCTACCAGTGCAGATCACAACCCCTCCATGCCAGAGTCCTGGATTTGGAGTCAGAGGACCTGGGTTCAAATTCTGGCCCTGTATTCCTAGCTGTGTGACACTGAACAAATAATTTCACTTCTCTGACCCTCAGTGGTTTTCATCTATTAAATAAGGGTGTTGGACTAGGTGATCTCCAGGGTTAATTCTATGATCCTACAAGCTTCCATCTTTATGAAATTCTGTGGTAAGAAAATTAGCATCCCCTGATGGATAGTTTTGTAGTGATGAATCTCTCTTCTCTTAGCTAGGTGGGGGATAAACACAGAGATAGTTTCATGTGCCCCAGGTCCATCATCAAAGCATTCCCAGCTCAATACAACCTGCCAAAGGTTGTGCTATGCTACCTTAGACTTCAAGGACTCAGGGTTACCTCTTCCACAGTGAGATAAAGAGATATTTTCATACAGTAAATTATTAGTGCTCATATAATGAATTATTTACTTTGCCCCTAAGGGAAGAACTAGGATCAATGGGTAGAAGTTACAAGGAAGCATATTTTGGTACAATGTAAGAAAAAGCTTCCTAACAACTCATTCTACTTTTGAGTAGCACTCTCCTGGAAGACAGTGACTTAGTTCCTTAGTACTAGAGGCCTGCAAATAGAAGTTGGATGCCTCAGCTGGGTGACCAGTTGTTGGAAATGTTGTAGAAGGAATTTCCCTTGGGGGGTGGGGTGGGAGGATGAGATGACTTCTGAGATTCCTTCCAATTCAGATTGTGTGATTCTATAAGCCCCCATATGTTAGTACTTTTCCCTGGGGTTGGTCAACTTTCTTTCTCTCACTCTCTTTTTTTTTAAAGGAACTACCACTGTTGGTTAGAAAGCTGGATGACCCGTCCTGATCTCAAGCCAGAGTACAATGGTTGGCAAGTTATTGATCCAACTCCCCAGGAAAAGAGTGAAGGTAGGTTGGTCAGCTCTCTTGAATAGGCCTCCATATTCCTTCCCCCTGAAAGAATCACAGATTCCTCTTGCAAAAGATACAGCAGGATATAAAGGAACAGAGTCCTAGATTTGGAGTCAGGGAGTCACCAGCTGGGTGGCCTTGAGCAAGTCGCCTAACCTCTCTCTGGACTTCAGTTTCCTCATTTGTGAAATGAGGAGATTGGATGAGATGATCCCTTAGATCCCTCTGGTTCTAAACACCATGAGCCCATTCTCCTCATTGGTTCTCTGTCAAGCCCAAGCATATGATATTAGGGCCTACAAACACTGGAATCTCCCTCTAGGGCACTCTATCTCTTGGTGCTTGACAATTCTCCAATTTTACACCAGGATGATGTTTCTCCCAGTGTGGTGCATTGGGAAAAGCACTGGGTTTGGATCCAGAGAACCTGGATTCTAATCCCAGTCCTGCCCTCCTGTGTGGCCTTGGACAAGTCCTTTTAATTTACTGTCCTCCTTCTCTTTTCCTATAAAATTAGCTTGGACTATACACAGATCCCTTTGGGATCTAAATCTATAATTCTCTGATCTATCTCATCAGTCAATTGTGGACCTTGAAGGACTAGGAGCCTTTCATTCCACCTATGCTAAGTATGCCTCCCCTAAAGTCAGTGAGCTGAGGACAGGTTCATTGCAGGTTTAATATAGACCTAATCTAGGTCCAGAAAAAGTCCAGTACCAGAAGTGACATTTGGTAAATTTTAATTTTAAAAAGAGAACTAAATTTAGAGTAAGATGATCGGGGTTCAAAATCCTGGTTCTATTATTTATTAGCTGTCTGGCCCTGGGGAAATTATGTCATCTCTCCTGGACTTTATTCTCTCATCTGTGACATGTTTGTTGGGTGTGGCAGTGGTTTAGATCAGTGGTATCAAAACTCAAATAGAAACAGGTCCCTGTGGGCAGCATCTTGACTTAGAAAATCACAAACCAACATTGTCTGTGATGTGGTGTATTTTATTTATTTTTAAATGTCTCACAATTACATTTTAATCTGATTTGGGTCCCATTCAGAAGTTTTGTGGGCTACATACAGGTGCAGTTATATAATCTCTAAATTCTCTAGCAGCTCTAAATCTTATGATCATGTTACCCCAGGGGGTGAAACATGACCTCCCCATGCACCGGTTACTACCTCTAGTATTCTGAGGGTCTGGTCCAAACTCTGAGAGTTTCCCTTCTTCCCAAATCAGAAAAGAAGCCATATGAAGAATCAGACAGGTTGTTAAAAATATAAGGTACCTTAAAAATCATCTAGTCTAGTATGCTAATTTTACAAATAGGGAAACTGAAGTCCAGAGAAAGGAAATAACCTGCCCAGGGCCATACAGCAAGCTTATCATAGAACTGCACCTAGAACTCAGCTCTCCTGATTCCCAGCTCATTGCTCCTTCCAAAAGACCTACTGACTTCCCTGATAACGGATTGAATTTTTCCCCCTTCTCCAGTTGAAGTTAATTTGGGGTAAATGCCAAGAGATTTCTATTTGAACAGGAATTAAGGCATTAATCTGGAAGAATGAAACTCTAAGGGGGGACTTCAGGCATGAGCAAGTTGGATCAGAAGGGAAAGGTATTCTGAAAACCACATGTTTTAGGTGATTCTGTTATGAAAGGCCAGTCTCACTTTGTAGAAACCTCTTCTTTAGCACTCACAATTTTTCTAACTCTTTAGGTATCTACTGTTGTGGCCCAGCTTCAGTCAGAGCCATCAAGAATGGTGAAGTGAATACCAAGTATGATACTCCATTTGTCTTTGCTGAAATCAATGCAGATGTGGTACAATGGATCAAGAAAAGTAATGGGAGCGTTGAAAGGCTGAATACCAAGACTACTACGGTAGGCATAATGATCAGTACAAAGGCTGTAGGCAAGGATGAGAGAGAAGACATCACTCACCTCTACAAGTATCCAGAAGGTAGGACATTGGGGGATGAGAGCTAGACTCCATGATCCTTCAGGTCCCTGCCAGCCCTGGGATTCTATGAGTCCAAGAGTATATGGGTTCAAGATACTGAAGTTCTATGATCTAAGGATCTAAAATTTTATCATTCTAATAATCTTTGCTTCTCTGGTCTGTTATTTGGCTCAAACTTTTTTTTAAGTATATAAATAATTATAAAAAATTACCAGCTCTTGATCTTTTTTAGTGACCTGGGTGGTGGTGTCATTTCAGCTGTGTCTGACTCTTCATGGCAAAAGATACTGGAGTGGTTTGCCATTTCTTCTTCCAGCTCATTTTACAGATAAGGAAACTGAGGAAAATAATGTTAAATGACTTGCTTATGGTCACACAGTTAATAAGTGTCTGAAGTCATATTTGAACTCAGGTTTCCCTGACTCTAAGCCAGGTGTTTTATTCACTGCACCACCAGCTGCCCTTAGTGGCCTGGGTTATGTTTTCATTTTTTTTTCTTGGTGAAAGAGTCTTGGTGTTTGATTTGTTTTTCATTTGTTCCAGATAAACATTTTAGACCTCTCCCAATCTGTACTCATTAGTCAAGTCAGGATAAATGTAAAACAATCAACAGAAAGAAAACACTAGTTAGTATTAGTAAGAGGAACAGGAAAAGGGTTCCTTTGAAAGGTAGAATTTTAGCTGAGAGCTGATGGAAGTCAGGAAAGGCAAGAGAAGGAAATAAGGGGTGGAGGGTTGGAAGAATTCCAGGCATGGTGAACAGCTAGTCAGAATGACCAGAGTTAGGAGATTAAATGTCTTGTTCATGAAATAGCAAAGAGACCAATATCACTAAATCATGCAGTACATGGGAGGGGATAAGATGGTATGGAATAAGGTATGAGAAGACTGGAAAGACAGGAGAGGAAGAGGTTATGAAAGACTCTGAATGCCAAACAAAGGATTTTATATTTGATCCTAGAGGTGATAGTCACAGAAGTTTACTGAAGGTTGCAGGGATTGGGAGGGGTGGTGGTGGTAGTGGTAACATGGTCAGACCTGTGTTCCAGGAAAATTAACTTGACAGCCACGTCAAGAATAGACTGGGGGAGAAACTTGAGGCAGGGAGACCAATCAGCAGCCTATTGCAATTGTCCAGGTGTGAGGTGCAGAGGACCTGCACTTGGCAGAGTCAGAGGAGAAGAGGATTTGTAAACAACGTACTGAAGGTAAAGCTGACAGGACATGACAACAGATTAGATACGGAGGGTGAGAGTGAGGAATTGAGAATAGCTAGGCTTTGAATCCAGGTGATTAGGAAGATGGTAGTGCCCTCAACAGTAATAGGGATGTTTGAAATTGGTGAGAATTTAGGAGAAAAGACAGTTCAGTTTTGGACAGTTAGTAGACAGTTCGAGATGTGAGTTTAGAGCTTAAGAGAGAGATTAGGGCTGGACAAGTAGGTCTGAGAAACATCAGTATAGAGATAATCATTGAATTCACCATAGCTGATATCAAATGGAACAGTACAGAGGGAGAAGGGAAGAGGGCTCATGACAGAGCCCTGGTAGATACCCACCTCTACTGAGCATGGCCTCAGTGAAGATCCAGGAAAGGAGATTGAGAAGGAGCAGTCAGGCAGGGAGGAAGAGAACTGGGAGAGAGCAGTGTCATGGAAACCTAAAAAGAAGAAAGCATAGAGCAGAAGAGAGTGATTGCAGAGAGGTAAGAAAGATGAAAATGGAAAAGACTTAGATTCAACATCAGTTGAATGATGAGGTTGGAAGCTAGACTTTAAAGAATTAAAAAGAATAAGAAAGGAAGTGGAAATATCTGTGGATTCTATATAACCTTCCAAGGAGTCTTGCTACCAAAGAGAGGAGAGATATATAGGGACAATAGCCAGTCCCTATGTATGGATTGAGTGAAGTGGGGGGGGGAGGTTGTTTGTTTGGCTTTTTTGGATTGGGGAGACATGGTCATGTTGGTAGGCAGTAGGGAGGCAGCAGTAGACATTACTTCATTTTATAGAGAGAGAAACTGAGGTCATGAAAGAGCAAATGAATTGGTCAAAGTTAATGTTAATGACAGAGTTGGGAGTAAACTCCAGGTTGCAAATCTTAAAATGTTCTGTAAATACTTGCAAATATTTATAACAAATTGCAAATATTTATAACACTCTGAAGAGTTAACTGCTATGATTCCATGATTTAAAATCCTATCTTTCTGAGAGTCAGAAGTCTAATCAAAGGGACAATGCTCTGAGATTCTTTTCATCTGTGAGAAGAGTAACAATTGGAAAACAGTGTGGCATTTGTGGAAAGAGTGTTGGTGTTGGACTCAGGAGATGTGAATCCTGCCTCAGATACTTGTTAGCTGTGTGACCGTGGGCAAGCCACTTACCTTGCTGAATCTGTTTTCTCCTCTGTAACATGGGGATAATAATAACACCCACTTCTCATATCGGTCTTATGAGCCTCAAAGGAGATTAAAAATGGCAAGCACTTTGCAAACCTTATGGTGCTCTATAAATGTGAACTGTCATTAGTGTTGCTTACATGGACTCATGCACACATACGTACACATACACACCCCATGGTGTTACTGTTCACTGAAATATTCTTTCATATCTCAGGATCCACAGAGGAACGGGAAACGTATAAAAGAGCAAATCATCTGAACAAGCTGTATCCAAAAGAAGGGCTTCCAGGGGATGAATGTTTGAAGATTAAGATCAAAGGGTCCCCAAACATGAACAAGGGCAGTGACTTTGATGTCTTTGCTGTGATCAACAACACTTCATCATCAGAGGAGCATACCTGCCGGCTACTGATAAGTGCCCGGACAATCAGTTCCAATGGCAGACTTGGGCCCGAGTGTACCAGCAAAGAGGTGCCCTCTTTGGGTGTAGAACCCTTGTCTGGTAAGGTCACAAGCAGGTTGTCACTTACTGGGTCCTCATTAAGTATCACTGTGCTCAGCACCATGAATAAGGAAGCAGGGTCACGAGATCAGGGCATTAAAACTGGGAAGAGACCTAGGAATTGTCTATTTATTTTACAGATGGTAAAAGTGAGGGGCAAAGAAGTTAAATGCTTCCCCCGGGTCACAGAGGAAGTAAGGAGCAAAGCCTGCAATCAAAGCCAGGCCTTCTTTTTAGTCTCTGAGGCTAACACAGTCACACTGGATCTTCCAGAATGTTTGCCCCACATCTCCAATTTGCCCTCCTAGCTACAGGTTCCAGCACTGAGGCATCTGGCCCCAGGCAGCTCGGAAAGTGAAGTCCTCCAGAACTGGCATCAGCAGGAAAAAAGTGCAGAGAAATAGGGGTGACTCCTGAAAGGCATGTGCCTTCCAACCTTCCTTCTAGCAGTCACACAAAGACTATTTCCTCTCAGACCCTCTTCTTCTGCTAAATTTGAGTGGTGATGATGCCACATCTTCACCAGAGAAAGAAAGGGAGCAGGCATTTATTCTTTAATACATAGTTCTTGACAGTCTGTCATTATGGAGGGAACGCTGCACTTACAGCTATGAGGCCTGGGATTGAGTTCCTTATTAGCCTTACTTATTAGCTGTATGACCATAGACAAAGCACTTACCCTCCCTGAAGATCAGTTTCTACATAGGTATAATGGAAATTATAATCCTAGCACCATGGGGCAACTAGGTGGTACAGTGGATAGCACACCAGCCCCGGGGGCAGAAGGACCTGAGTTCAAATCCAGCCTCAGACACTTAACATTTACTAGCTCTGTAACCCTGGGAAAGTCACTTAATCCCAATAGGCTCACACACACAGAACAATTTCTAGCACTACCCATCCCACAGGGTTGCCATGAAGATCAATTAAGCAATGAGCAAGCATTTTTTAAGCACTTACAGTGTGTCAGGTACTATGCTAAGTGATGGAGATAGAAAGACAAAAATGAAGCAGTCTATTCTCTCAGGGGGTTTATATGCTACAAGTCCTAAAAGACTACATAGTTCTTGATAAGGCAGTTATCTTGTTGACCTTGAAATGGAGGCCTAGAGAGATGAAATGACATGTCAGAAGACCTGGGTTCAAGTCCTGGTGCTTCTACTTACTCAACATGTGACTTTGACCCATCCTTTCCCCTCATTGGACTTCAGTGTCCCTTCCTGTAAAATGAGGTAGTTAGTGAAGATAATCTCTCATGTACCATCCAGCTGCAGTGGCCTGGGCTTTACTCTTCCTAGCATTCAGTGTTCAAACCAAGATCTCCTCCCAGTTGGGAGAATCCACACCTTCCAATTTCCAGTCCAGGGTCATCTCACCTATTCCTTGCTCTCTTTCTGCAGAGGGTTTGCTGATTGCCA
>WOXC01003301.1:172500-262882 GCA_011680675.1 Gymnobelideus leadbeateri
ACAGACCCAGAAAGATGAATAGACTTTCTCAAGACCTCACAGTAGAAGTAGGGCTAGAATTCAGGTCTCTAGGCCCCCAGGTCAGTGTTTCTCCCACTTCTATAGCTCTGCCTCCTTGCTCTTTTCCCAAAGGTTCATATCATTCTTCTGTCCATTGCAGATCCTAGGAGAACCCAAGAAGTTCCGGAAGCTGGTGGCCGAATTGTCCATTAAAAACCCCTTCCAAGTCCCCTTGCATGGCTGTGTCTTTACCGTGGAGGGAGCTGGGCTGACTCAGGGGGAGAAGAAAGTTGAGATGTAAGTGTTTAGTTCACACAAGTGGAAAGGGCCTTAAGGATTGTAAGGAGTCCCTTTATGAGAAGTCACTGACAAACTGTAGAGTTTCTAAGAGAGTGACCAGGACAGCAAAGGAACTAAAGACCATGCCAGACAAGGATCTGTCAAAGGAACTAAGAGTGTGGACTTAGAAATGAAAGAAATCTTTGAGGTTATAAGATCATGGGATCATTAGTTTAGACCTGGAAGGAGCCTTAGAGGCTATCTGATATGTCCAGCCTTCCAGTCTCTCCCTTTACAGGGACCTGGGTGGTTAATTGACTACTTGTCTAAGACAGACAATGACAGAGTCAGGATTGGAGCCTAGATTTACCCAGGAGAAGAGAAGAATTAAAAGGGCTAAAATGGAACATAATAGCAATCTTCAACTACATGGAGGATGGTGAGTCAACTCAGTTAACTAGCATTTATTAAGCTCTACTCTGTTCCACCCAATGTGCTAAGCAGGAGCACAATGTGCTAAGCAAAGAGAGGCAACAAACAAAAACTCAGTTTCTGCTCTCAAATAACCCAAAGTCTAATGGGGAGACAACATGCAAACAGCTATGTACAAGCAGAATATATATAGGAAAAACTGAGTGTAGTCAGAGATTAAGGACTGGGACTAAGAAAGGTTTTGTGAAGAAGGTGGGAATTTAACAGTCTTGAAAGAAGCCAGAGAAGCTCAGAGGCAGAGATGAAGAGGGAGGGAGTTCCAGGCATGAGAGACAGCCAGTGAGAACTTTCCAATGGGAGATGGAATGTCATGAATAAGAAACAGCCAGGAGGCCAGTGTCACTGGACAGAAAAAATGCATGGAGGGATATGAGGTTTAAGAACTCTGGAAAAGTAGGAAGAGGCCAGGTTACAAAGGGTTATGGGGGAATCCTATTAGATTGATTCTGTTTGGTCCCAGCTAGGTGACCACTTGTCAGAGACGTGGTAGAGAATGTTTATTGTCGCGAGATAAATTGGGATTAGATCAATTGTGAGATCTCTTCTAAATCTGAGAATCTGTGATTCCTATAACTAGAAGTAATGGCACATAATTAATGAAAGAAATTTCAGCTTAATATAAGGGAAGACTTCTTAACAAAGTGGAATAGACTGCCTCAGAAGATGGAGATTCTCCATCACTGAAGGCCTTTGAGCAGAGACTTGATGCCCATTCGTTGGGAACGTATTCCTGGTCAGGTAATAGCTTAATCTGCATGTCCTCTGATGTTCTCAGATTTTCTCCCCAGCAAACTTATTCTGTCCAGGGATGTTGGAGGTTTAAATATGGCTCTCCCTATGGTTGAAAACTGAAGTTTCCCCACCACAGAAGAGGAAAAGAATGAGTGGCAGAGAATACACTATTCCACCATAAATTAGCTAATCAACAGCTAAGCAATCTCACCTCCAATTTGGGCTTAAGTGTTCATCTGCCCTATGGGTAAAGAGGAGACCAAGAGTCTGCCTTCTAGGAGCTACCCATCTGGCTGAGGGTAGAAAACCAGTTTTTATATTACCAAGGGCCACATTGCAGGGACTGAATTTTCATAGTTGTGGAAGTTTTGAAAAAAATTTGTTATGGGCTGAAAAAATGAGAAGAGGCTTCAAATAAGAGGTGACATTTCAGCTCAGTCTTGAAGGACAGTCAGTGACCCTTCAGAAAGGGATTACCATAGTTAACCTAAGCCTTGTTAACACACACACTCCCAAATCCAGCCATGCCCATACCTCTGATGCTTGCCCTAGAGCCAGCTCAGGATCATGTCTGGATTTGGGTCACTGTTGCTCCTTGCTCAACTTGGAAAGAAAGGGTTTTCATATGGCCTGGGATAGGAATCGTGGGGACCTCTGAGAATGCAGAAATTTAGGATACATAAGGGATATCGATATAGGCTTCAGATTCCCCTTAGATAGGTCAGGCTCAACTTTTCAAGGCCACATCCATATCCACCCCCAACTCAGGCAGGAATGCTTGACCTGCCCATTGCTCTAATTACAACAGATCAAGAACTAGTCTCACCTCTGTGGCCCTAAATATGTTTATTGATACTGATATATATGCATAATCCATACATATATACCTATGTGTATATATGAGCATATACCTATACCACATTCATATGTAGGCATCCATATGGCATACAAATATATGTAACTACTAATTCTCTATGTATACACATGGATATATCCACATATACACAGGACTGTATCCTGAGCCCCAGCTTAGGGGTCAAGTTTCAGCTCTGCTACTCACCAGACCTTGGGCAAATTACTCCCTCTCTTTTGGTCTCAGGGTCCTCCCTGTAAAATTGAACTAGATGACCTCTGAGGTCCTTTCTACCTCTAAGAAGCTTTAGGATTCTATCCATGTATAAACTTATAACCATGTCATGCATAAACATATACCTACACATAGGAGCATTTATACCTTAGAAGTGAGGGGTGGAATGGGACTAGATGATGCCTAAGGTCCCTTCTAGTTTTTATAGACTATGAATCTCTAGCAACCCAGAAACTAGTGATTCAATTCAAGTCAACTAAACAAGCTTGGGCCAAACTATGTCTATCCCTCCCATCCCTCCCCTTCTCCCCCATCCCCAGCCTATCTGCATTGCCCTGAGAGATCTGGCCAGGGGTCATAAAAACCTTTCAGGACCAGGTCTGTGCCATCTCTCTATTTCTTCTTCTAGCAATGATCCAGTGGAACCTGGAAGCTTTGTCACAGCCCGAATAGACCTGATGCCCCGGTGGCCTGGACTACACAAGCTGGTGGTAAACTTCGAAGCTGACAGACTGAAGGCAGTGAAGGGCCACTGGAATGTGATTATTGGAGAATAGTTCAACTGAGAAGCTGTTCATAGGCCCTAGAGGGATGGGGAGCAAACCCCAATCTCTCCATACCCATCCCAACCCACACAACTGAGCCTAATCACACCCTGTAAGACAGCTCCCAAGATGTACCCCACAAGAACAAGGACATCCAATCAAACCCTTCCCTTCCCCCTAATGTCCCAGGCCCCATGTGGGTTCTCTGCATCAGAAACACTCTAGGTTCATAGAATCAAAGATGGTCAACAGCCATCTTTGGGAGTCATAGAATCTAAGCTGCATTCCTCTGGCCCATTACCTTTCCTAAAATCCAGAGACCCATGAGAAGAGAGAGCTTTTAATGTTCCCTCAGTCATAGAGAGGGTCCTTTTCTCCATGATGCACCAGTACCATGACTGTGACAGGGCAGTTCTGACAGTGGCTGGCGACTGTCAGAGATATAATGCCATGTCCTTGGCCTGAAACTTTTTCTGCAGAGAAAGAACACGCCCCTGCCCTAATAAGGGGTCCCCTTCTTGCACTATCTGTCCATGGGTCTAGACCAGAATGGTCAATTTCAACTTATACTCTCTTTCTTATCCCCCAAGTTAGCCCCACCCAGAGATATAGGATATAGTGGGAGGTTTAGACAAGCAAAAAGATGGCTCCTAGCATGAGGAGAAACCAGGGAGATTAATATTGGGGACTAGTAGATGAATCTGCATCATATTCAAAGAAAGAAGTAGGATGTAGTAGAAATAACTCTGAGCTGGGCAGTAAGGAGGCAAAGCTACTGTCTTAAAATATCCGTAGGGCTGTTACATGGAAGGTGGTCTTTTTCTGATTGGCCCAGGGAGCAGAACTGAGAGAAAGAGATAGAAGTTACAGGGGAGGTAGATTTCAGCTCACAAATAAAAAGAGACCTCTTTAAAAATTAGAGCTAATCCACAAAGGAATGGGACTGCCCAAAGAGGCAGTTGTTCCTAGAGTTCCAAGGATAGACGGACCACTTGTCAGGGATGTTATAAGTAGACTGCTACACTGGAAAAGGAAGCTGGTCTAGAACTGAGGTTCCTTCCAATTTAGGATTTCTATGGTTTTAATCCAATCTCTGACAAGGTATTTCCCATCTCTGGGTCTCAGTTACCTCCTCTGTTAAAGGAAGTGATTGGATTGGATAGTCTCTTTACCTTGCCCTTCCCACCAAGCTCTGAGACTCTGAGTAGAAAGACAGGATCAGTGCTTACAGTCCTGTCCTCAAGAGAGCCCAGTTATTCACTGCATGTCAGAGGCTGGAGGCCAGGAGCCTGTGGAAACACATGTGCCTTGTTCCCAAAGGTATTAGGCTACCTGCTTGTTACATTCCCAAGAACTATCTGTTAGCTGTAATATTCAATTTGCCTTCACACTTCTCTCCTCTTCACCTTTGTCATTATGTCTTCAGTTCAACCTGGCTTTGCCACATCTTCCTCCTTTCTCCCATCATTCTCAGTAACTGCACTGGACCTTCTAGGTGCAAAGCCAAGATTCTTAGGACCCAACCTGCTATACTAGCTTGTACCAATACTAACCCAAGGCCTAACCCCAGGCCCTCCTCATTGCACAGCCTCTCAGCACAGATCTGGAGACTTATAGGGAAGCAGGGAAGAGAGGTCTTCAAAGCTAAAGCTTCCAGCAGAACTTGTAAATCTTTAATCAAGGTTTAGAAAGCTTGAGGATGCTGACGATAAAATTCTTGTTCAGGTAAGGTATTGTTCAGGTATTCTTATTCAGACTACAAGAACTTAAAGATTCATTGTAACACAGATTCAGGGATTCTATGATAGGATCTGCCCAAGCTTGTGTGCCATTGTAGGGTCATCTTCATGAGAAGGGACATGACAGAAAAAAGGGACCACGAGAGTGAGGAGTCCTGAAACCATCTAAATATATGAATATAAGTTAAAGGAGCTAGGACTTTTTAGCCTAGTGAAGACCAGATGATAGTTGCTTTCAAATCTTTAAAGGGCTATATCACAAGAAAGATTAGACTTCTACTTAGTTCCAAAGGGCAGAACTATAAAACAATGGAGGGAAGTTACAAAGAGGCAGATTTTGATATGAATAAGGAAAAAAATCACAGCTATACAAAATAGGAGTGGACTGCCTTAGAAGCACTGGAGTTCTTCAGTAGTCAACCAACTAACAAGCATTTGTTAAGTGCCTACTCTGTGCCAGGAGCTGTCCTAGGTTCTGGAGACACAAATAAAAAATAAGACAGTCCCTGTCCTTAAAGAGCTTACATTCTACTGATGGATGACCACTTGGGGTACCATGGAGAGGTGTTCTGCTTCAGTTTCAAGCTGTATCAGAATACTTCTGAGGACCTGTCCAGTAAATGAAATTGAAATAGAAAATTCCTGTCCCAAATCTTAAAATTCCCTAGTTTGGGGGGAATACCTGAAAGATAAAGAAACATTCCTTGCTTCTCTATCATCTTCCAGCTTCCAGCTAGCTCCAGGATATCAAGCCTCAAAAAGGTAAAATCTATAGGGAGAACACAAAATATGTATAGGCATCTGGAGAGAGAACCTCATGTAGAGGAGTAATTCCTAGACAGGAAGTCAGAAGACCTAGATTCTAGTCCTGGTTCTACCAAAAACAGTTGCACTAGGCAGTTCATTTCCCTGGCTTTAGTTACGCTGTCTATAAAATGAGAACAAGAATCCTCCATAAGATTTCTGTGAACATACCATGAGATGCTGGCTATGAATTCACTGTAAAAACACTGTAAAGCCCTATATAAGTATGAAATGGTGTCTATCTGGAAAACAGGAGGAAAGTAATTGAAAAAGAGCTCTGGAAGCCTTGCTCATACTTATTACTACTACTACTGCTAGGGAAATATCATGGGTTTTTTTTCAAACAAGATTTTAAAATGTGAGCAAAAAAATGGTGTTTGATTCTGTCCATAGTTTATATAAAGCTTTTTCTAGCAGAGCGGGCAGAGGAGTTTGCTTTTGAGCCATTCGTGCCTATTACCATTTGTTGGCACTTGCCAGCTATTTGGGCATGCCTGTGTAGTACATATGCTGAAGTAACCAAAATAAAGATTTTATTTTTCACCTTGGAACACCAGCTCCTCATTTGTTCTGGAAAGTCTTTTAACCTCTTCTTTCATGTAGGGCTCCAGCATTGTCTAGTGGTTTGGTGGGCAGAGGCAGGAGATGTAGTTGATCAGTCATATAACTCAACCCCCTCTATGTGCCCTTCCCCAGTGCTATAGTCTAATGGGACAAAAGGAAAGTGACTGAAGAAGAGGTATCACCATAGGGTGAAAGGAGTCCTGGACTGGGAACCAGGAAACATAGGTTCCAGCCCTAGCTTAGTCACTAACACATTGTATGACCTTGGTCAAATCGCTTTTGGTCATAGAATTTAGAACTAGAAGAGACCTTAGAGATTGGGTCTAACACCTTGATTTGGAAAATTGGAAACAAAAACCCAGAAAGGTTTAAGTGCTTTCCCAGTGTCATACAGGTAGTAAGTTTCTCTCTGGGCCATCTATAAAATGAAGGGGTTGGGTTAGATGGTCTCGGAGGTCTCTTCCAGTTCTGAAACAATATTCTGGGCTCCCTTCCAGCTCTGATATTAGATGTTCAGAGAATCCATTCATGTTTGCCTCAGTTTACTTATCTGTAAAATGGAGAGGATAACAGCATCTGCTTCTCAGGGTAATTGTGGGGATTGTAAAGTGCTTAGCACTGTGTCTGGAACATAGTAAGCACTATCTAACTGTCCTAAGGGGCCTTCTTGCTGACATGCTATGACTCTATGAGGAGTGGAATGAAACTGAAGTTCTTTGCCCAAAAGAGCAGACACTATTCCCCTACCCAGCCAGTTCCAGACTAACTGTTACATTATAAGCTTCTGCAGACTTGGGGAGAGTTATTTGGAATCCCAGAGCATTCTAAGCTGTCAGTCAATGCACCCTCAGTGTGGTCTTAGCAGTGGGCATAGATAAACGTTTTTTTTTAATCTTAATTGTAGCCTCTCTTTCAGGATGTTCCTGTAGGTGGCACTGTGGGCTGCATATGGGGAGCTAATATAAAATCCCAGGGGCTGCAGCTGATGCCTAACACTCTACCAATAGTCATTAGGTCCTTTGAATTAAGGATCATCTTCTTTTGGCTCAGCTTTCAAAACACCAGTTCTCTCTGGGAGAGGGTCATAGCCAAGTCAGTCTAGCCATAAATTCACAAAGCTGGAAAGGACTCCAGATACCATCTCATCCACACCCCTCATACAGGGAAGAAAACTGGCTAGTCTGGAACTTGAACCTAAGTCTCTTGACTCAGGAAACTCAGCAGAATTCAGTTTCCACTGCACTGTATTATCTCATACATTGAAGAGCATATGTGAGAATTGATGCCTCTGGGGAAGGAAGAAGATGGGTTTTTATAAAAGCCAATATCACTCAAGAGTCCAGGAGCCCCTGTTTTCATAAGGGACTCCTGCTCTGGACTTATGAGGATCTGAGTGAACTCCTATAGAAATGTAACTCCTAAAAGAGAAGATTCAGGATTTTTCTCTTTTTGGCTTTTTATGTACCTAAACTGTAGTGCCAAGTAACAGCTCAGATATGGCTATGTTATGGGAGACTCTCTAAAATGGGTTAACAGGATCCCCTTCTGGAAAAGTTACTCAATATAAACAAAATAGTACATACCAGATTTAGAACAAATGTATATTTTATCTACCATAAAGGAAATGCTTAAAACAAGAGACTTATACATAACACATATTTAAAACAAACTACAATTCATCACCACTATTATAACAAAGACACTCAAGAACCTTGTGGGACTGCTGTGAAGATTTCATTTTTACCTCAGTCTTTACTGTCTGGACAGCAACTCAAGGTTCAGGTCTTCTGGATAGCCAAGGTACAGATCATCTTCATGGTTGTGGTCACTTTTTCCTATAAGGAAGGTATAATTGCACAAAACATCTCCCACCAGGCAACCAGTTCCTAACTCAAGGACTCCAGAGCTTTCAAATTCATGAGACAGCTACCAAGGCTGGAAACATCCATTTCTCGTGATTGTTGTTCAGTTTTGTGTATTCAGAGAAAGAAACACAAAGTAGAAGAGGCATCTGGGGACTTGAAGTCTAAGATCAGGTTCACCTAAACAAGCACATGCTCTCAGTGCAATTATCTTGCAACCCCCTAGCTGATGCTGGGGAAGGAGAGGGAAGATAAATTCTCCTTCCTTTGCTGGAAATCCAAAGAAGAGAAAAAAAAAATGAAGACTATCCTCTCCTTTTAAAGCCTATCCTACTAAGAGGGTGGTTCTTCTTGGCTTAGTCACCAATCAGTTTTGACATCCCTCTTGCTATGGGGATGAAAGAACCAATCTGGAGCTTTGGCCATACAGGTGTTTAGCAAAGGCCTGGAGCACATGTCCCTCTAGAAGGGGCCCAGCTTCATAGGAATCCAAAGCCCTCTCCCTTCAATTAAATGTTTTCTGTCTCCCAGAAAATCAACTGGGGTGCTCTGGGTACATTTATCCATATCCCTAATTCATGAAAGTCCTCTGGGAATCTGAGGAGGCTCAAATAACAGCCTTTCAAGTATATTTCCTAATCTCTTACACTAAAGAGCCTTAACAAAATCTATGACTCACAATTCTTTTTTGTTTGTTTGTTTTGGGGTTTTTTTTTTGTCTTTATTAATTTGTTCGTTTACTTTGAGTTTACAAGATTCAGTTCTCCAGTTCTTTGAGTTTCAAATTTTCCCCCCTCCCTCCCTTCATCCCCCTTCCCCATGGTGGCATACAATCAGGTATAGGATCTGCAGATACTTTCACATTAGACATTGGTCAGGTTATAAAGAAGGATTGTGTCAGATGGAATGAACAATGGGAAAGAGGAAACCAAACCAAACAAGAAAAAGAAAGAGAGCAGGTAGTTTGCTTCAATCTGCATTCAAACTCTGATCTTTCTGGTTCTTTCTCTGAATGTAGACATCTCTCTCCATCATGAGTCTTTCGGAGTTTACTTATAGCCCTGCATTTCTGAGAAGAGTCCAGTCTATCAAAGTTGGTCATCACACATACATTGTGTCTGTAACTGTGTATACATTTTTCCTGGTTCTGCTCTCCTCACTCAGCATCAGTTCATATAAGCCTCTCCGGGTAGATATGAAGTCCATCTGCTCCTTATTTCTTATAACACAATTTCCTTACATTCATATACCACAACTTGTTCAGCCATTCCCCAAATGATGGGCATCCCCTTAATTTGCAATTCTTTGCCACCACAATGACTCACAATTCTTAATGGCCTTCTATATGCCATGCAGAGTCCCAAGCAGTCCACTCAGCACAGTTCTTAGACAATCTCAAAATTAATAGTTTGGGCTGTTATTTTTGTTTCATGAGGACCTAGATTTACCATGGCTGGTATGCCTGGAGATTACAATTACCCTCCAAATACAAATAGGCTACCACCAACCTAGTACTTATAAGGGTTTGTCCCAACTCAAATCAACTAGGAAAAACAAAACTTAAAATTTGAATTAAATCAAAGGGAAGGAAAAAGGAAAAAGAAAGAAAAAATAAGCTTCCTCTCTTGGAGGGAAAGTCTAGTACCAAACAAAGTCCTAGAGCACATTGGGCTCTTACAACTGGGATTCATGGCCCGAGGTTGACTAATTTTCTTATCTTTAGCTAAGAAATCAAATTGTCCTCAATGAAAATCTTCTCTGCACATGGGACAACCAAAAGTCCAGACAAAATTCCTCCAGGGGGCCATAAAACATATAGATGAACCCAAATGTCTTTGGTGGATCCCTGCAAAACCATAAGGAATTTAATAAAGTGGCCCAACCCAATCTTACAATGGTGGATAAGCAGGGAAGCTCAAAAAATTAAAATCAAATGAGTCCTGAATATATTTGGGGCTCCCCAAATGACATTAAATTGAGAATGAATCAACCCTTTTACATTCTGAAGGAGTCATCACTCATGGCCCAAGAGAACTTTTCCACCCACAAAGGGACTCAAATTTATGTTTCCATGACAACATTCATAAGAATACTGAGCCAGAGGTTACATCAACAATATGCATATTATGTTCCCCACAGAAAGATGTTTCACTATTTGAGCTGCAGACCCTGGAGCCCCAGAATATTAAAAGCTTTTCCCTTCATAGAAATGAAATAGCAAATTTCTCCATTTTATAATAGGTTATATTTATTCTACTTTGACTTTCACCTTAAACCACCTTGGCTCACTTCCCATTCATTGAATCACATCTGGAGGACTAGGATGTGAACATATACATTTGCAAATACATGTGCATGCACACGTGCGTGTCCGTGCATAAACACACACACAGACACACACACAGACACACAGACACTTAGCCCAGTCTTTGCCCTCCTCAGATATATTGCCATAAGATATAATGAGGATTTTCATTGATAATCTTCCTCCATACATACACACAGTTCTATTTAAATTTTTAAAGAAGTGTGAATGTATGTGTACATAGGTGAGTCCCTATACACCATACATATGATATATAAATGCACACATATGTAAATATGTGTGTATTTATATATACATATATTTATATGAAATTTATCACAGGTATTCCTCCTGGGTAAGAGGATATTGGGTGCTGGGGGTGGTGGTGGCAGGGGCTCCAGACAAACACTTGCTTCTTTTACCATTTTGCCAGGAACCTGTCTCTACTAGAGCTCTAAGCAAGCTCAGGACTCCATCTTTGATCATGGCCTAGAATTCCTTCCTCTCTCACTGATTAGCATTTTTCCTTTCTATATTATGTCTCCCACTGATTGTCTTTTTCTCACCCTGGAGTGTGCACCTTAACAACCTCTCTCTACTAGTAATCCTCATCCTTCCCCTCTGCCTTAGCCAGTCCTTTCCCATTTCTGCTTTGGGCAGGAATGGGGATGAGATGAGCTCTTTCAGGTCAATACCTTAGCTAGGATCATAGGATTTAAAGCTGGAAAGAACCACAAAAATTACCTAGCCCAATCCCCTCATTTTACCAATGGGGAAACAAACCCAGAAAGGTAGTATGAATTGCTTAAGATCATACAGAGAAGTCAGTGGTAGAGGCAGTATTCCAATCCAGGTCATCTGACTTCAATTCCAATGTACTTTCTGTGATGCCTTGTCTAGTTGCCTATATCAGTGTCATCTAGTCTTAGAATAATCTCAAAGGTCTCTGCCAGATCTGGGATCATTTTTCCTAATAATTTGATGAAAAAACCATGTCAATTCCATAAACAAATCAATTCAAAGTACTAGTGAAAGACAACATTCACGTAACTAATAATTCTCATCAGAAACCAATATGGAGCCCTTATCAGATTACCTTTAAACCATAAGTAGTTCCCAGACCACATTGAAGGAATCACTAAGACCCATTCTACCATTTCTACCCCTTCTATCCATCTATCATTTCCCTTTATATACTTAGAAGCACAGAATGTCAATGATCATCTAGATGAACACTCTCATTTTCTGGGGAAGGACCCTGAAGCCCAGAGAGCAAAGGACTTGTCCAAAGTTCCACAGTACTGATTAGCTGGGAATTCTACAAGAGCTGGAACTAGAACCAGTCCTACCCTACTTCTAGCCCAGTACTATTTCTACTACAACATGTGGTTCATAAAAAGATAGACCTTGTAGCTTAAGAATGCTGAGGGAAAATCACAAAATTTTTAATTCAACTATTATTTATGGTCTGCTGTTGTCTATGCAAGGTCCTGCATTGAGATTGAAGATATAAAAAAATAGGTACAATACAGGCCTGCCTTTGAGGAAATCAAGTATCTAAAGCAAGGAAGGACAATTACACAAATAACTCTGACACATGGGAAAATGAGATAAATGCAAAGGAGAAAGCCAGGCAAAATGTAGTGACAAATTTGAGAGAGAATCCTTTGAAGGGTAGCTGGGGGAAGAGTAAGGAAAGGCTTCATGGATGAGAGGACATCTTAGCTGACCCTAAAAGGGAGGGATTTCAAATAACAGAGGAAGTAGCAGAATATATTATACACTATTAGAATATAGGTAAGGGAACAGTATGAAGAGAGGTTAATATGAGGAGAGGGATGGGCAGTTTTTCAGTTTATCTGGAGAATAGAAGTGGGGAAGGAGAGTAGTATGAAATAACTCTAGACAGGTTGATTAAAGCTAGATTTTAGAGCATCTTGAATGACAGAGAACCACCAGGTTTTTTCTTTTAATATTTCCTCATCATAGGGATTATATGGCACATTAAACAGCATATTAAAAAAGACTGGTGGTTTGGAGGATAGATTAGAATGAGTATAGATTAGACAGGCATTCTTAATCTGGAGTTCATAAACTTTAAAGACATTTGGAAACTATTTCAACATAACTGACTTTCTTTGTAATCCTGTTTTTTATTTTATGCGTTTAAAAACATTATTCTGAGAAGTGGTTCATAGGCCTTATTTTTTTTAAAGTTCAATACAACCATAATTCATTTTTCTGTTGATTTATTTTCTGTTCTGAATTAACTCCCTTCCTCCTCCCCTATTGAGAAGGCAAGAAAAATAAATTCCATTAAAAATCTGTAAAGTCATACAAAATAATTCCTATAGTAGAAGAGAGAGCAGGAGAGGGAGGGAGAGGGAAGGAGAGAATGAAACTATGTTTTAATTGTACCCTAGGTCCATCAGTTTTCTACCTGCAGGTGAAGAGCATGCTTCATCATGAATCCTTTGGAATTGTAATGGGTCATTGTGTTGAACAAAATTTCTCTTTAAGTACTTTATCTTTAAAATATTACTGTTTTGTATTAATTATCCTCCTGGTTCTTCTCACTTCACTTTGCATCAGTTCATAAAAGTCTTCCCAGGTGTCTCTGAAACCTTCACCATATCTTACTGCACAACATTCTACCACATTTATATAACACAACCTATTCAGCCATTTCCCAATTAATGGGCATCTCCTCAATTTCCAATTATTTGTTACCACAAGAAGAGCTGCTATACTGTTGTACCTATAGAGTCCTTTTCCATTTTCTTTGATCTCTGGGATACAGACCTAGTAGCAGTATTGCTGAAACAAAGAGTATGTACAGTTTTGTTGGTTTTTTTGTTTGTTTGTTTGTTTGTTTTGCTTTTTGGAGGGCAATTGGGGTTAAGTAACTTGCCCAAGGTCATAGGGCTAGGTTTTTCCGTTTGTGTGTGTTAAGTGTCTGAGGTCGGATCCGAACTCAGGTCCTTCTAACTCTGGGGCTGACACTCTACTCACTGAGCCACCTAGCCGCCCCAAGTATGTATAGTTTAATAGCTTTTGGGAAAGAGTTCTAAATTGCTTTCCAGAAGGGACTAGTTCATAGTACCACCAATAACACATTAGCATATCTGTTTTCCCACATCCCCTCTAGAATCTATCATTTTTTTTTGGTCATCTTATCTAATCTGATGGATGTAAGGTGGTGCCCCAGAGTTGTTTTAATTTGCATTTCTCTAATTAGCAGTGATTTAGAGCACTTTTTCCCATATGGATATTGATAGCTTCGATTATCTTCCTCTGGAAATTTCCTATGACTGTTGAGGAATTCAAATGAGAAATAGTTGCTTTTCTTGTAAATTTGATTCAGTTTCAAATGATAACAGAGGAATCTGCTGTGAATATTTGCTCCAGTGTCTTGTTTTTCCTCTAATTTTAGCTATATTTTATTTGTACAAAAACTTTTAAATGTTACATACTCAAAATTACCCATTTTACCTTTTGTGAACCTCTCTCTCATTTGGTCATGAACTTTTTTACTATCCACAAATCTGAAATCCCTGTTCCACCAATTTGCTTATGATGCTATGTCCAAACCATGCACCTATTTTGAGCTGATCTTGGAGACAGTGTGAGATAGGTCTATATAGTTTCTGCCAGACTGCTTTCATTTTCCTATAGGTTTTACTAGACTACCAAAGGGATCCATGACACAAAACAAGTTAGCAACCTGTGGCCTAGACTCAGAATGATTAGTTGTGAAACTTTGACAATAGTGTGGAGAAGAATGAATAAGAGCCTGAACTAAGATAGGAGTAATGGGAATGGAGAGAAAGGGGAAGATACAAGAAACACTGTAGATGTAGAAATGAAGGACCTTGGCAGCTAACTGGATATATGTGGTATGAAAAAGAGCAAAGAACTGAAGATAATTCCAAGGCTACAAGCTAGGGAAGTTAGTGGTACTATAAACATTAAACAAAGATAGGCAATATCAAGTAAAGGAAAGAAACAAGTTCTGAAGGGGGAAAATGTTCCACTTTAAAACTGGGTTCTAGGGGGCGGCTAGGTGGCGCAGCGAGTAGAGCGTCAGCCCTGGAGTCAGAAGGACCTGAGTTCGGATCCGGCCTCAGACACTTAACGCACACACAAACAAAAACCTAGCCGTGTGACCTTGGACAAGTTACTTAACCCCAATTGCCCTCCAGAAAGAAAAAAAAAAACTGGGTTCTAATATTGCATTTGAAATTGTCAATAGACCATGCAGGTCTAGTAGGCTAGATATAGGACTGGAATTCTAGAGAGAAATCAAGGTTGGTGATATTGACTTCAGAGTCACCTAAGTAGGGGTGGTAATGAATGGAATCACAAATTGGGGAGAATAGAATGGAACACCCATTTTTAAGGGATGGGAGGATAAGGAGCCATTGAAAGAGACAGAGACCACTAAGTTCAGAAGACTAAGATGAGAATTATGACAATATAGTGGCATTAAAGCCAAAGAAGGAGAATCAAGGAAGAGTGGTCAATAACTGCAGAAAGGTCAAGCAGGATAAATACACACATACACATACACACACACACACACACACACATACACACAATTGGATCATTTTTTAAAGGTTATGAGTGAACTTGGAGAGAGCTCTTTTGGTAGAATGGTACAGTAAGACACCAGATTGAAAAAGGTTTAAAGGATAATGGAGAAAAATGGCAACTAGTGTAGAAAAGAGAAGCAACAGGATGACAGGTTCACAGAGTAGCAGATCAAAGGGAAAGATTTTTAGGACAGGATATACCTGAACATGCTTATAGACTGGGGGATAGAGCCAGGACAAAAAGGATGAATATGAATGAGGGGAGTAACTTGATTAGGCAAGGTTTACAAAGAATAAGGGAGATAGAATTGAGATGCAATTAAGAGTTGTCAACAAATGTTTAAATATTCTAGGTACTATGCTAAGCCTTGGTGATAAAAAAAAAAAAGGTTTCTTACAGAAGCTAGGATTTTAGCTGAGACTTGAAGGAAACCAGGAAAGCCAGGAGGCAGAGATGAGGAGGGAGAGTATTCCAGTCCTGGAGGAAGAGTCAATGAAAATGCTGAAGTCAGGAGATGGAGTGTCTTATCTAAGGAACAGTAATGAAGCCAGTGTCACTGTATCACAGAATATATGGAGGGGCATAAGATGTAAGGAAAGTGCAAAGCTAGGAGGGGATTATGACATAAAGGGCTTTAAAAGTCAAGAAGTGAAGGTATTTTATTATGGAGATAACAGGGAGTCACTGGAATTTATTGAGTATCATAATGAGTTCCATTTTGAACATTTTTGAGTTTAAGATGTCTATATGACATCAAGTTTGAGATGTCTAATAGGCAGTTGGAGATGTGAGACCATAGGTCAGCAGAAAAGGGCTAGATAAATAGATCTGAGAATTATCTACATAGAGAGGACAATTGAATCCATGGGAGCTAATGGCAGCCAGGTGGCTCAGTGGATAGAGCACTGGGTCTAGATTCAGGAAGACCTAAATTCAAATCTGGCCTCAGACTCTTACAAGCTTTATGGCCCTGGGCAAACCACTTAATCTCTGTTTGCCTCAATCCAAGGAAATGGTAAACTACTTCAGTATCCTCACCAAGAAAACAGACAGTATTGACATGATATGGTCCACAGAGTCACAAGAGTCAGACTACAACAGAACAACCACCACAACAAGGTGCTTAGCTCTTTCTGATGAGTGTAGGATAAAAAATATTTCCCCTGGTTGTTCCAAAGGGGAGGAAAGAAATTCACTTACTTTTGTCCAGCTTAGCTCCTTTCTGTCAAAGAAATTATAAAAAAAGACAATCGTAGACAATAGTGAGCAAACAGGTTTATCAAAGCAAGCAGTGAAACAGTAACTGATGAAGTTACATAGACTAGATGACATAACACATAAAAATCAGGGGGCTCTGTAACTCAACAGAGCAAAGATATTAGTAAGTAAGTTATTACACCCAAGGACGTTTGCTCTTAGAAGTAATGGACAGCGCAAGCACTGAGCATCAAGGGACGTGTTGGAGTGCTAGATTTTCCCACATGCCTACTCTCCTCTCCCACTCAAAGTCACTACCTTAATGTGCCCAAGGGCCATGGGCTGAGAGGTCTCTCAATCAGTCAGGAGTCACACATCCATCCCTACATGTGCAGTGTTACATGGCTTTCAGGAAACCAATTAAGTTCACCGGTGAGGGGGTGTTCATTTACAAGGGGAGCCCACTACTCTGAAACTAAAGGGAAGTAGTAAGGAATGTGAACAAACATTGAAAAAAATGACAGGAATAGATAAGGGGAATTGAGGGGGCCCCCATCTGGTGACAGCCATGGTGTAATGGGAAGAACACTGGCTCTAGAGTTAAAAGAAATGGGTTCGAATCCCTGATTTGCCATAAAACCTGTGACCTTGGGCAAACTGCTTAACCAGATGACCTCTGAAGTCTCTCTCAGTGCTAAACCTATGATTCTGCAATGACCCCAATCCTCTCAATGAAATAGCAGTTGAGAAGTAAAAACAAAAAGGGGGGGGGAGTGAGGGAGAGAGGAAAGAGAACATTTGGAACAGATGCTGTAAGGAACGTGATGGGAATAAGAGATGAGGAGGATTTCACTATAACAATGTATACCAATCTAAATAAGGAGTGAGTCTGTAGTGTGTCCAGAGAGTATAAATTGATGATTTCCTCCAGTAGCTTGGGGAAAAACAGAGAAGGGAAGTGGGAGAGGTTAGCGTCAGCTGCATAGACACAATGGAAGGTCATGGATCTCAGAATAGAAAAGGACCTTAGGAATCATTTAGAGAAATCTTTCATAAGCATGTTATAATTTCTTCTTTCTTATTCCAAATATAACGATCAAAAGATGAAAAAACATTTTCACGTACAAAGTAGGACATAAAAGAGGATATGTGAAACTATAAATCTATTTACAACTTGCTTTTTTTTTAAAGTATGTATTAAATTCAACAGGTTACTTTTTTTTTTTAAAGCAATTGGGGTTAAGTAACTTTCTCAAGGTTATACAGCTAGTTATTTATTTATGTGTGGGTGCTAATTTTCTGAGGCCAGAACCAATCCTGGGTCCTCCCGACTCCAGGGCCGGAGCTCTTACTCACTGCACCACCTAGCCACCCCTCAACATGTTATTTTCAAAAGCTATCCAATTTTTTTCAATCTGAACTTCCTTCTGTGCATTCAAAAAACGTTTTGATGACAGGATTTTCTTTGCAGGTGAAGGGCAAAACTATTGACATCTACCCTTTCTTCACCCCCACCCAAATGAAGAAAAAAATACAATCCTTTTAACACAGTAAGTATAGTAAAAGAAAATAAATCCATACATTTGCCATGCCCAAAAATGTGTTTCATTCTACACCTTGATTCCATCATCCCTTTGTCAGGAAGAGGGTACCATGTTTCATCACTGGTCCTGTGGAGTCATGGTTGATCACTTCATTGACCACTGGACCCAACAGTAGATATGACTCATTTTTGTGTGGGTGGAAACAAGGACTTCCCCAGCTCTGAGGGGGTCTCAATCCTGACCTGTTAACAAAGTTTAGCCCATTTTCCATATATTAGAGATAGATTGCAAAATATCCAGTGGGCACCCCAGCCGTAGGATAAGTCTTGACTCATTTATTGGTCAAGAAGGAAGGGCATTGGTTAGAAATCAATCTTGGTCCAGCACTACTGGATTCTTCTCATTCTCAGGACAGCTGAACATTCTCTTAGCCCAAGAAGGTCAAAACCCCTTTTCACTTTACCAACTAAGTTTGATACAAATCAAATCACCCAAGAAATGTGCCATAGGAGCATAGGCTGTCTGAGTCAGATTATCCAGTTCAACTCCTTCAAATTAGAGAATCTCAGACAGGGGAAGTGTTTCATAAGGTCACAAAGTCAGTAGTAGAGTTAGGACTAAAACCCATGTCCCTTGCCTCCAAGTCTATGATTTTCTACTATACCTCTCTCACCATTCATTCAACAACTACTTTTTATTCTTAAAACCCATCTACTATATGCACAGAATTCTGTGCTCAGCATTCCAATAGATGCAAACTTTAAAGAAGACAAGCTCCTTGGGGCGGCTAGGTGGCGCAGTGAGTAGAGCGCCGGCCCTGGAGTCAGAAGGACCTGAGTTCGGATCTGGCCTCAGACACTTAACACAAACAAAAATCTAGCCGTGTGACCTTGGGCAAGTTACTTAACCCCAATTGCCCTCCAAAAAGCAAAGAAGACAAGCTCCACATGGAGCTTACAGTCTGTCTACTAGAATACTATATGAATACAAATAACATGTTTGCATTCCTCCTATTTCTCTAGGTTTGTAGGATTCTTCCTTAAAATGAAAATAACTGATCAAGTTCTACTCATTTTATTTACTGGATCTGGAAGCAAATCTTTCCAAATGAATGACTTTTGCAGTAAATCAGAATCTATGCTGAGAAAAATAAAGGAAGTTCATTCACAAAACTTGTATTTCCAAAAAAGATATTCTGAAGGATATTCTTTCCAGCCAATAGAAACCTCAGGGAGGCTTGAAACATAGTTGTCAATCTCCAAGTCTGCATCAGATCAACAGGATTTTTGTGCAGGAGTATGTGGTCAGTAGCAGCTCCAAAGATGAGTTTCTAGCTTTCCCTTTTTGGACAGGAAATGTCTTGCTTCTGACATATTGGTTTCCCTTGCTTCCTAGGGGTTCTTAGCAGTAGTGACAGGTAGGGGAATAGTGTTATGTTACCTCTATTACCACAAGTACACTTTGGGATCTTGGAGGATTATAATGATTGAAGGGGCAAAGGAGAAGGAAGTGGGGGAAGAATCTGACTTATCCCCATGGCTGAGTTCTGTAGGGCTTCTTCTCATAGAGACAAATAGTCTGCTTTTCATGACTTTGGATGGGCACTGGAAACATTCCAAGAGTCCAGGAACTCGTCACTTGTACAGGTAGCCATTAATTCAAACAGGTCTCATGGCAAAATAAAGAAAAAGGTACAATTAAATGTTTGTGGTCTAAATTTCTCATTTAATTATCCTGTACCATCTTCTAGATTCTAAAGCATTTTATAGGTGTAAAGTGGGTAATAATCAACCAGTCAGTCAGTAAGTATTTACAAAACACGTACTCTTCCAGGGCTTTTTGTTTAGTACTTCATATATTGGGGTGTCTTATATTTATGATAGACATAAATTGTAGGGATTAGACTATTTCCTAACACATCATACTTTATAAATGTATTAGAAAAGTACAAAGCATTATTTCAGGGTAGGGAAATGTCATTACCTACCATAGGAGGGCATCAGTCAGTCAAGCATTTATTAAGCACTTACTCTGTGTCAGGCATTATGCTAGGGATAAAAAGGCAAAAAAAATAAAATAAAATAAAATATATATATATATATATATGGGATTTTTTTTGGAGGCAATCAGGGTTACAGGAAGGATAAACATTTTGAGTATAGAGGAAAGACAGTAAAAAGGCATGGGAGTCTAGAGACAGATTAACAAGGTATGTGTTAATGAACTATAGAGGATGAGAAGGGGAATAAAGAAGCTGGTCTAGGCCCTTCCTCAAAATAAAGGGTCTGGAACTCATCAATGGAAGGGATAGAGGGAAACTGAGTAGAGGTTAAAAGGACAGGAATTTGATTAGTAAAATTCAGCATCCATCTCATCTTTACTGAAGGTCCAGCCCTGATCTCCACTATGACTTGGGGGGATGCAAAGATGAATCAGGCACAATCTAGTTGGAGAAACAAGCTACATTCATGAAATAACAGTGAATGTTTCATTATGCAACAGGTGAAAGAAAAAGTTAAGATCAGTGTGGGCAGAAAGCTTAAGATCTCGGAGCCAGAAGGGACTTCTGAGGTCCAGGATCCCTTCTAAAGAAGGAATGTGCTTCAATAAGTCTCTTAACAAGGAATCCTTTGCTTAAAACCTCCAGAGGTGGGAAATTCACCATCTTCTGAGGCATCTCATTCCAACTTTTGGTCAGTTTCAATAATAAGTAAGTTTCCCCTCCTTATAATCAAGCTGAAATCTGCCATCTAATTGATGTGGCACAAAGATTAGTCGTATTATAGTCAAAAGACTCATGCTAAAATAAAATCCCAGCTCTGCCACTTGTTACCCATGGCCTTTTGGGGGGGGAGGGAATTTCATTTTCCTCCACTGCAAAATGATGAAGTTGAGGTTGGATTCCTATGTTCTAGTTCTGCTTCTACATTCCAGTTCTAAATCTTTCTCCTCTCTCAGGACAAGGAGAAAAAAAAAATCTTGTCTCTTTTCCCCATGACAGGTCTTCAAATATTTGAAGATAGTGACCATGCTTCCCTTTTTTCTTCTCCAGCATAAAATTCTATGGTTCCCTAAATTGGTGCTGTAGCCTGGTTTCTAGTTGCAAGAAGAGATAAAAAAAACCAGCAGGATACAAAACCTGAGGATACAAACACAAATGGCAAACAACTCCTGCCCTCAAGGAGCTTACATTTTAATAAGCGGAGACAAGTATATGAGACTTCCACCACTTATTACCTATGCGACTCTGAATTTTCTGGGCCTCAGTTACCTATAAACTATGGGATTTGGATTGGATCTCTTCCAACTTATTACTTCCTGAGGTCTCTTCTACCTCTAATTCTGTGATCCTATAGATAAGTTCTATATTATTTTTAATTGTAGTTGTGATTTTATTGACATAAGTACTCCCAATGAGGAAATCATGTACCAATAAAGTTTGTTACCCTTTCTTCAACTTTTAGATTTAGAATTGTCTGGGGCACTGAAGTTAAGTGACTTGCCCAAAGTGACAGCCATTTTGTGTTAGACGTAGGACTTCAACTCAAGTCTTCCTGACTCCCATCAACTCTAACCATTATACCATGCTACCTTTTAATAATCAAAGTCACACCTAAAATAAGAGTACCCCAAAAACAACTGCCTTAGTGCAGCTAGAGGCTGGATTTTTCAAAATGACTACTCATACTAAAAGTGGGTAAAGTAACAGCTCAAAATTGTTGAGTTACAGATCCTATGGATCCCATTCTAAAGTCTCATAGGACCCTAGATTTAAAATCAGAAGGTACTTTAAGTGGTTGCCTAATCCAAACCTAATCAGTCACACTAGTACTAAGTGACAGAGTCATTTCAGAGTCCAGGTTCTGTAGTTACAAATGTAGTGTTCTTTCTTTGAAATTACACTGGGTAGATTTTGCAATTTGGAAGCTCGCAAGTCCTGCTTTCAGAAAACAACTTGTGCTTTGATCTGTTATGTTAATTATAAAAAACTATTGATTAAAGTGGGCTTTTTTGTTTTGCTCTCCCTAGCTTGACTAGGTCCAAGAGTCTAGTCCCCCACTCCCAGTTTAAATGCAGTTTTTGTCACTGGGCCTTGGCAGTTAGGAACATGAGATATTAATGTCAACATTAGGCTAGGTGAGATGTTAATGATGAGGAAATGAAATAACGAACTGTGACTACCCAAATTGAGATTGAGATGTTTTCCCTGCACTTTAGAAACATAACAGCCAATACAATGTGTATGGAAAATGTAGAGGGGGCCCAAAAAGTTTTGGGGAAGAATGGGTGGAAAAATGTATGACTTTTCACTGAGTTCAGGAAAACAAGACTGAGACCAGGGAGCTTCTAGTCAGCAGAATCATAACTAGAAAATTTGGCATGTAAGGCAAGCAGTAATAAGCACATACTCCAAGCATGGGGTGGGGAAAGATGCCATGACACCCAAGACATCAGCCCAATGAAGGAAGAAATTCTGGGACACTTGAAAATCCTATGGGGAAAGACAGAGAACCAAAAGGCAGATGTTGAAGAAGATATGCCACTCAGATAAGTACGGGGTACCATCAAAAGTGAGGTTAATGAGAAATTCTGAATCTGCTGAATTTTGGTGCTCTAACACAAGCTGTGGCCACCATGCCCTAGTAACAGTTCTCCCATCTAGTTACAAAAGCTGTCAAGTTAGTCTCAGACTGATGAGAAACGTGGAATTACAAAAAGTATCTTCCCTATATGGGCAGCTAACAAGAACACATGATCTTTGACAGCTTGTGAGGGTCTTGTCCCCTGAATCTCTGGATTCATTAAGAGCTAGAGTGGGGAACTTGTCATCTCACGTTGGATACTAAAGGCAAAGAGTAAATCAGTTTTTGGAGAGGATCCTAGAGAGTATGGGCTGGCCTACCAATCCTTCATGTTCTATTTTCCATAAGAAACCTAATCTAGCTACTTCAACATACACTTATCTCTCCTTCCTTTTAAGACAGATGCAGCATGGTAAAGGAAGGAATCCTACACTGGGATCAAAGAAACCTGGGCTTCTGACAGCTGCAAAACCTTGGCTCACACAGTCATCTCCCTCCTCCAGACTTGTTTCCTTTTATAAAAAGAAGGCATTTTTACACATTAGATTTCAAATCAGGGGACTTAGATTGGTGTACCATCTCTCCCCCTTACCAAATGGTGAGCTTAGGCAAAATGAACCTAAGTTTCAGGGTCCTTGTTTGTTACATGAAGAGAGGAGTATTTGTACTACTGATCTCACAAGATTGTTTTGAAGATCAAGTGAGATGAGAGAGTATAAAGTACTTTGCAAATCATAAAGTGTTATAAAGAAATGAACTTAAAAAAAAGCTACATCAGGGACCTTTTCTGACACCAAAGGCCTAGATTTACTTTGAGAACTTCTCATTGTTACTTCATAAATGGAAACTAGGAATGTCAATGATGAAATGAATGAAAAAAACATTTACTAAATGCTTATTCTGTTCTAGACACTGGGCTAATGTCTTAGGATAAAACTAGAAGTGAGACCAATATATATGGGAGTGATGGCCAAGGAAAGGAGAACGAAGGGAGTCACAGTTACAATAAGGTGATCTATAGGGCAGCCAAATGATACGACTTTTCCAGGAACAATGGTAGTAATCATTTTAATACTGTGATCAGAGTAAGAAGTGTATTTGCAGAGCAGATGGTCTGGTTCAGAGCTTGGGGTTGGACATAGTGGAATAGTTAAGTTTGTATTTATTCACTCACCAATCTAGGGAGCTTGGCCTGAGTGGATTAATTCCCTCAAAGACAGGGAGAAGAGGGAGGCTGGTTTTTGGCAGTCCAATCAAAGGTGCTACTCCAGGTGATAATTAAAGCAAAAGCAGGAATAATGATAAAATAGAGAGGATGGCTATATGGGATATTACAGTCTGATGGTGGCACTGCACAGCTGGCACTCCTCCCAAGGATATATATATCTTATGCTCCCCTTACAAGCACTCAGGGTCAAAAAGCTCATAATTTTGAACACATTTATTTATAAATTAAAGAACACAGAAAGGATTCTCTTCAAAATCCATATTGAGTTGAAATACTTACCCCTTCAAGCAGGCTACCCTTTCCCACCAATAAAGTCTTTTATTTTTATTTTAAAATAATTTTATATCACCTTTATTTCTAACCATACCCCTTCCCCTCCTACACAAAAGCAAGTTATCCCTCGTAACAATGAAAAAAAGAAAAACACTTCAGCAAAACCTATACATCACCAAATCTGAGAGTGTATACAATATACCACACCCATAGCCCCCCACTTCTGCAAAGATGGGAGAAGGGTGCTTTTCCTGAACTCTTGTTAGTCATAACCACACAACATTATTTTCTTTCTCTTCCCTTTTCATTGTTGTAACCACTGTGTGTTTTCCAAGTTCTGCTTCTTTCTCTTCGCTGTAGTCCATAAGGCTTCCCATGCTAGAAGGAACATAGAGTAGTGAAGAGAGTACTGCACTTGGAAATAGAAAGATCTGAGTTCAAATCCTGTGACAATTATCAGCAATATAACCCTGGATAAATCACTTAACCTCTTTTGGCTTCAGTTCCTCATCTCGAAAATGAAGGGGCACCTCTAAATGACACCTAAGGTTCTCCCCAGCCTCAAATACATGAGCCTGTGAGTTCTTCATAGTCATTTCTTGAAACAGAGTGACATTCCATTATAATCATGTACTAGTTTGTTCAGTCACTCTCCAACTGGTAGGCACTTATAATTTCTCATTCTTTGTGACCACAAAAAGTGCTATCATCAATATTCTGGTGCAGATGGCACCTTCCTTTTTGTCTTTAACCTTGCTGGGATAAATACTTAGAGTGCTATCTCTGGATCAAATGTTGTGGTTATCTTAATACTTTTTTTAAAAGCATGATCCTAATTTCCTTCCAGAAAAAAGCTGAACCAAAACCATAGTTCCACCAACAGGGGGCTAATGTGGAGTGTTGCCAAAGCTTCTCCCAAATTACATATTTCCATCTTTTGTCATCTTTGCCAATTTGATGGGGTTGGGAAAATCTCAGTTGTTTTTATTTGCATTTAAAGTAATCTTTCACTTCACTATTAAGAGCTCACAATTCTAAGAACTACTTACTCATCTCCTTTAATCATGTATTCATGCTGGGGAATGACTCACATTCTTATATATTTGTATGTATTTTCATAGCATCACAGGTTCAGAGCTACAGGAGACCTTGGAGGACACTGAGCCCAACCCTCTCACTTTACTTATGAGGAAGCCGAGGCACCAGAAGGTTTAAAATGTTTGATGCAGATTTTAACCCACGTTTGACAGCTTCCCTTATCCTAGCTGTATTTTGTTTGTTCAATGGTTTTTTTCAATTTCACATAATTGAAATCATCTATTTTGTTGTGATCACCTCTATTTCTGGTAGGGTCAAGAACTCCTTCCCCTAGCCATCACTATGAAATATAGACCTGATGTGATTTTTTTCATTTGTTTATGGAGTGACCTTTCACATTTAGGTCATATCCATTTTAATCTTATTATGGCACATGGTAGAAATCTAAAATTAACTTCTCTCAACTTGCTTTTTTGTTTCCCTAACAAGGAGTTCTTCCTAAAGTGATTTAGATTCTTGAGTTTATTAAATACAAGGTTTTTATTCTTTCTCGGTGGCACTGGAGAGGGAGAAGGGGAGAGGTTTGCACCCTCCTGTTAGGGCTTCTTTGGACCAAGCTTCTCTTTCCTCTGCAGCTCTATCCAGGCACCACTGGTTATACTGGTTTCACAGGCAGAGCTCATTGTCTCTGCTCCACTTCCTGTGACTTAGCTTCTGAGGTCTGCTGCCCACCTGCACTTTACATCTGCCACCTCTCCTGCTCTCCTACTCCAAGGACTTCTTGGGCTGTGCAGATCTCCCCCCAGCCTTAAACTACTTAAACGAGTTTGTCTTCAATCCCACCCAGAGTTATAGGGAGACTCTATATACTGCTGGTTTCCCCCTCCTTCATTAGGACACTTACTTTTTACGCATATTAACTAAACTTCTCCTTGATATATCACAGAACCTGAAAGAATATGCTCACTTTCTCCCAGATTCCTCTTCCTTCTCTATCTCCCTTCAGGGTAGTTGGATTATTCAAATTACCTTTGGGCTGCTTTGTGAAAAAATTCTAAAAGGAAGGCTGTAAAAGGGAATCGGCAGTTCTCATCATGGGTACTACATGGAGAGAAGTCTGTAATCCTTACTATAGAATTATTATTATCACTATTATTATTATAAATAGAGGGGAGTATTCATCATAGGTAGATATAAGAATTCACCAACAAGCACAGATCCTCATGTTTTTCTCTTCTGCCAACAGGTGTTCCTGACCCTTCTACACCCACTCCTTTGGGCTTGAGTCTACATCTATCCTGAGATCAGTTCCTACCCAAGGACAGACAGGATCTTGGGTTGTGGGAAAGGTCAGAATGGGCTTCCAAGTCAAGGTAACAGCCTCAGTGCCAGAAAAGGGGCCCCATTCTCCAGAATTTGAGAGAATCATTACATTCCTACTTCCATCCTTTTAAAGTATCATCTTGTTTCAAGATTCTACTCAGGTACCACTTCCTTCATGAAGCTCTCCTTTGTTCCACAAAAAAGAAAAAGGGAAAGAAAAAAGCAAATCCTCTCCTTCCTTAAATTTTCCTAAAATAACATGCCTAGATCTACCTTTCCTGACATTCTATCTTAATTTATACTGATCTAAATGTATGAGCTATCCTACCTATTAAAACTCTCTGAGGTTGGAAACTGCCATTTTTCATAATATCTTTGTGTCCTCACTGTCAAAGTCCAAGGCCCTGAAAACACTAAATGTTTGTTTGTTGAACTGAATTTTCAGACTCTAGGCTCATTCTTGACCCAAATACCAGACCCAGAGTCTGAAGACCTGTGTGACTCCTATTCCTACTATTTACTACTGACTGGGTATCTCTTGAATAGGAATAAATTCTAGCCCCAAATTCAAACTATCATTCTCAGGAGAATGGATGTGACGACCAAAAATCAGAAGGAAGGCCCAAAGTCTCTGATGGCCTAGAAACACAAACCAACATTTATAGGACCTTTAAAGAGTGCCTATTTTAGATGAAGTAAGGCCCAGAGAGGAAAAAGGATTACAGATCACTGAATGCTGGAGCTGAAAGACATCTTAAAGACAGTCTAACCCAGGGGTGAGGAACCTGTGGCCTCAAGGCTGCAGAAGATTTGTTCTGTGAAGTTTGGATTCAGTCAAAAGGCAGCACTTGAGGACCTAGAGGGCCACATGTGACCTCAAAGCCACAGGTTGCCCGGTCTAATCCCTTCACTCTCCTTATCTTACCAAGTGGGATATGAGGCCTAGGACTAGGAAAGTAGCTCTTTTGGGGTCACATAATGAGTGGTAGAACTGGGGCTTTCTAGAAACCAAGTCTCTTGATTCCCAGCCAGGGGTTCCTTCAGTTCAACCATGCTGTGTCTTAAGGCTACTCTGCTCTTCCAAGAACACACCTCTTCAGAGGTCAAAGAAACCTATCCATCACAGAAGGGGTTGGGGAGTGCTGATAATGAATCCATCAATCCACAGGACTGCTTGGTTGGATCATGTTCTTTGCTGACAGGAGGTGAAGGAGGATTGAAGCAGCTGAAGGAAGCCGTCCAAATTGTTGGCACTCCAGTGATGAGGCTCCAGATAACTCTGTAATAACTTGTCCATCAATCAGGAAGAATTAGCTTTTTGTAAGTGGTGGGCTAAGTAAAACCCACAGGCCCTTTGCTCTTGCTTACTGTTCTTTGCAGGTGGTTAACCCAAACCCTTGGTTTGGATGTGACCTTAGTGGGACTGAGTTATGGGAAAGGGGTCTGACATTGCTGACATTCGCGTCTATATCAGTACATAGGACATGACTCATCTTGGCATTCTCTGCCAGGCAACATGACATCAAAAACAGAATTATTTAAATAGAGACATTCACTGGGATACATGGAGGCTCTCTGAAGTCTTTGGCAGGTTTTAAACTTTTAACAATTTTATATTTGTAGAGCGCTTTATGGTTTCCAAAGTGCTTTCACATTTATTTATGATAGCAGCTGACATCTATATAGTGCTGTAATGTTTACAAACAGACAGAAACAACATCTATAAAGCATCCACTTTCTAAAAGATACTGTGCTAGACACAGGTATAGGCAGCACAGTCTTCACCATGAAGGACCTTACACTCTACAAGCACTTAGCACACTTACTCTCCTTTACCCCACCCCTTAACCATGTAACAGTGACGATGATAGCAGCAGCTCACTTTCTATAGCACTCTACAGTTTACAAAGTGCTTCTACATCACTGGCTTGTGAGGTGCGCGATGCAAGTCCTCACCCACATTACCAGAGGACCTTAGATCTGGAAGGAGCATCAGAGATTAATACCCATGTCCTTGTTTTACAAAGAAGGAAACAGAGGCCCAGAGTGCTGAGGTGACTTGCCCAAGGCCACCTAGTCAGTGATAGAGCCAGAAGTCAAGCTGAGGTCCCCCATCTTCAAATACAGTCTTCTCCATATGATACTGAGGCTCAAAGAAGTAACCTGCTCAGTCCCACAGCTCATAAGCAGCAAAGTTAGCACTCAAATAAAGGACTTCCTGATTCCAAATCCAGGACTCTTTCAATTGTACCAGGCTTCTTCCCCATCCGATTTGTATAACACAACTGTTAGACCAGGGCAAGTTTTACTATGCCCATTTTACTGATGACAAAGCCCAGGCCTAAAAGAATGAAGTGACTTACCTAGGGTGACATGACTATTAAGGGTCAGAGATTAAAGAAGCTTTTGAGACTCAAGTCCAAGTCTTCTGACTCTTGGACCTATACATTTTCTAATACATGGCTATCGCTCATTGTAAGGAGTAAAGAAAAAGTTTGTTGCTGGCATCAAAAGGCAAACTGAATGTTCTTCCTTCAAATGATGTGGTCTTAGCAAAGAGTATACTTTGCCCTTCCATTAGCAACAACATCTGAAGTAACACATACATCTATTCCTTCTTTGTCCTAAACTATCTACTTCAAAAGTTCTAGGTAGAAAAGTTTCCATCATTCTGACAAGCGGACATTTAAGTTTAAATGCATCTTAAGGACATTATGAAGATTGGATATGGTTTTCCAAAGATTGCTCAGTTATCATTTCTTCCTTACAAAAAAGGGCACAAAGAACTGTTATTGCCATCTGATAGCTGGAAAAGTTAACCTACCTGTCCTGTATCACTGTTATGCCAACCAGAAATACAGGGCAAGTGATCTGATGAAGGCAGCAGATGCAACCAATAGCCCCAACAAGTACACCAGCCTCTCAAAGCTGCCTGTAGGTAGCTTAGAAAAGCAGAGATACTATAGGTGTTAGGGCTGGTGTTTTATTAATGTGGGCCTTACATTGTGATAGTAAAGCTGAGTAAGTTGACAGAAGAAAGAGCAAGTTTGCCAAATAAAATCCCACTCTAACAGTAGCACACGGCTCCAAGAGGTCAGGTAATCTAGGCGTCTTTCCCTACATATTTATATTTATTTTTCCCTATTTTATGTGTTGTTTTAGCAAAAACTCATGCATTGGGCTATACTGTATATAAACTACTGGAGAGCTTAGGCACAGTGTATACAAAGGTGCTGGCAGCAATGATGTAATGTTACAAAGTCAACAACAGCTGCATTCCTGGCAATACCCGAGTCCTTCCCTGTTCTTGCAGATGCATCTATGTCATAGGTCATGGTATTCTAATATAATTAGCATGTGGAGCCATGAGACTGACACCTGCCAGCTTCTGGAAGCATGCTGCTTTATAAGCAGATCTTACCCCCACTTACAGTACTAAATGCTATTAATTGCATTCTTGAAAAAAAAAATGCTCTATTAAGTTGACTGGTTTTCCTTTCAAGAGAATGACATCATTAGAAGCAGTGTGGTGCAACAGAAAGACTCCTGGATGCCAAGTAAAATGACCTGGTGCCCACTAAGTCACATACTTCCTATTCAACTTTGGACAAGCTAATCCACATCTGAGCCTCAATCCCTAGAGCAGGAAATAAGGTTAGGGACTGGGGGTCAGTGGCTGCTGGCTATTGTCCCTTCTCTTAGGAATCTATAGCATATAAAGGGATAATAAAAAACTAAGCCTCAGTTTTCTCACCTGTAAAGCAGGGGTAACAATCTCTGTACTACTTCCCTCACAGATCTTTTCTAAGGATCTAATGAGGAAATGGATGCAAAGTGCTTTGTAACCATAACAGGCTATATCAGTGTGAGCTACTAGTCCAAAAGACAGTTATGTTCTTGACATTTAATTTTTAATATAAATAACCACAAACACCATACTTAATCAACTTTAAGTAGTATACCCGCATGGTATATAAAGCTTTCTAAAGCATATGTTAAAATCAATGAAACCAAGCAGAGTAAACAATACATAAAATTGTATTTAATATTATACAATATCATGATCTATTTTATGCCACTTGCCCTCGCTGAGCCTCAAGTCTCCTCACCTGTAAAGTGGGCATAGTGATCCTTAGACTATCTACCTCACAGGACTGTGGTGCATCAAGAGCTTTGTAAACCTTAAAGTGCTAAAGACCTATGAACTATCTTTGTCCTAGAGACGGGACTAGGGCCAGGCAACAGAGACATCTAGGATGCAACATGGGGAGGGGCACAAGGAGTGGCACTTTTTAATATATCTTTACAGATGCAGGTGTTTAATGCCAGAAAATTCCATTTTCTAGGGTACTCAGGGATTGGCTTTATAATAAGGTCAATCACCTGCATTACTGTGAAAGTTTGAAGCCTCTGAAGAATAGTCACACCCAGGGAATAGTGGGGGAGAGAGTGGTGTCATTTTTGAACCCTGCCTTGGCTTGCAAATTTCTCATCCCAGCTCTGACATCCTTATCTTTCTTACCTTGAGTGAATTATACCTGATCCGTAGAGTAAGTAGTGATTATCTTCCTTCTTCATAATTTCTGCCTGACTTTTTACAGCAACAAACCTGAAGGAGAAGGAGCACCCTCATCAGACTCAGAATTCAGAAGGGCTTCCTTTAGGAGGATTTTCACAGGCATCTCTGAGGATGGGAAGGCTTAGGGCCACTTGACAGATTTCTGAGGAACTGATCATGGATGCATTTTGCAAGTTTCCCTGTGCCACCAAAAAGCAGCAGAGATCAAACTGTTGGTCAATCTGCTGCCTTCCAAACAGATCTTTTTGGCTTTTGGAAACTGCCACTTCTTCAACATTAGCAAGTTCCTTCTTGCACCCTGATATTAGGTGGGACATGCTTATGTGTGCTTTTAAAATGAGGCCACCACTCTTGATTTTCACTGAATATTCCATTCTTTGATTCCCCCCAACAGTAGTTGTGTTAGTGTCAAAAAGCCCTCCAAGCTTTAGCTTGAATGATGGCCAGACACAAAGGTCACAGCAATGAGCTCAATCCTGGGACTACAATCCAGGTCTCCTTACTTAAAGTCTAATGTATTTTTAATTATACATCACTGACACATTTCTAATTTGTCCACCACTATCTAGCTGTGTGATCTTGGGGAAAGTCACTCTCTCTGAACCTCACATTCCTTGTTTGTGAATGGTGGGATGGCACTAGAAGAACAGATATCCTCAGGAGTGTTCTAAACATGTGTCCAACAATGGAATCAGCTACCTTGGTAGGAGTTTCCCCAATACTGAAGGTGTTCCAATGAAGGAGGAATGATCCCTGGTCAGGGATATTGTAGTGATTTGAGCTGGATAACGTCTAAATATGAGATTCTATGACTCGCCACCTTTTGGGAGGGGGAAATGGGGGACTGCAATTCGTTGATGAGGTTTGGGGATGGAGGTCAGTGACTGAAGGCCAAGTTCCCCAATCTGTTGAGAATCCTGGCCCTGCAAGAGGGAAGAGCGGGAACATGAGCAGATCCCAGTTCAAGATGAGCTAGCAGATCATGTCTACCCTTTGGAGTCTTCTGTTATACACTCAGCATGTTATATCTCTCTACAGTGTTAGGCTAGGGTAGGAGGAGATGTGGAAGGTACCTGGAATATTCTGTGGGATTTAGAGTTTGAAGGGACCTGAGAGATCATCTAGTCAGGCCCCTTCATTTAACAGATGAGGAAACTTGAGGCCCAGGGAGGAAAAGTGACTTGTTTAAGGTCACTTGGCTAGTCAGTAGTCTTCAAAATCCAATGTTCTTTGATTTGATACAAGAACTATCTGAATCTGTGTCAAAACAAGGGATGTAGTGACATTTTTTTTCTAACTGCTTAATAAACTACACCAACCCTGTTCTCAAAGCTCTCTCTGTTCCGGCATGGAGAGATAAGAAACAAACTACTGGGAATAGATTCACAGACTTACAGGTCATTCGGAATAATATCCAGATGTCTCTGGGTTCTTAGCCACTAGAGTGGCCCTGCTCTGGACAGGCCCTTTGAAGCTGAAAAGGGAAATACCAAAATGAGATTGTGGAACTGGTCGATGAGCCCCTGAGGTCTGGTAGTCCTTGGGAATGTTCATTTTCCCCAAAAGGCCCGGACCCTCTCCCCAACAGCGATCATCATCACAAGGGCTTCACAGACTATGCCAGAGAGATAGGAAAGGTTTACAGTGCACCTCCTGGGAGCCAGGGGATCTGCTTATCCAGGGTCTTCCTAAAGCCCTCACTTCAGGAAGGGTTTGACTGTAGCATTCTTCACTTTTAAACATTAACAATTTTGTTTCTATCAGACCTATCTTTAAGTACATTTCAAAGGCTGATTGAACTTCCTCCTCATAGTTGAAAGGGCTCCAGTTCCCCTCGCCAGCTGGTCTTCTTTAAGGTAGCCAATTTTTCATCTGTTTCAGGATCTGAAACAAGAACATATTGGGCATTATTGGGTAAAGCAGGCAACCTAAGTTTTAACAGAATCTTAGGGTTGGAAAGACCCTCAGAGGGCCAACCTGTACCTGAAGAGGAAACCCTCCACATCCTTGACAAAGGGTTATTCAACTTCTGCATGGAGACCTCCAGGGAAGGGGATGTCACTATCTTCACTATATTTCAGAGCAGCCCATTCTACTTTTTGGACAGCTCTCAATTAAATTCATCAGGCATTAAGTGCTTTCTTACTATATGCCACAAACTATGGTGGGCCCTGGGATAGAGTAAAAAAAACAAAAACAAACCCCAAACCCTTTCCTGCCCACAAGGAGCTTATATTCTGCTGGGGAGAAACACATACACCAAGAAGCAAATATACAAGCTATACAAAATAAATACAAGGGATCCCAAAATCCTTGGTGCAGTTTTAAACTATTAAAGCTTAAAACTACATGGAGGTTTTTGGGACTCCCTGTATAATAATTTCTGACAACTGAGGGAAATTAGGAAAAGCCTCTTGTAGGAGGTAGCACTTGAGTTAAGCTGTAAGAAGAGCCAAGGGCCCCTTCTGCACACTCACTTTAGATCTACTTTCCTGAAATTCCCACTCACTGCTCCCAATTCCTCCCTCTGGGGTCAATTCCTTTTTCACCTTTTATTTGCTTGAAGATACTGTCATACTCACCCCACCTCCATCCCCAAGTAGCCTCATCTCCAAAATAAATATCTCATTTCCTTCAAATGATACCTGGATGGCAGGCTCCAGTCTCCTTGCTATCTCAGTTTTTCTCCCTAAGTGTCTTTATGTCCTTCCTAAAATTCAGCACCCACAAGTGAACACAGTATTCTGGATATGGTCTGCCCTATGAACAACGGGGCTATATGACTTCCTGTTCTAGACACTGTCTCCATTAACCCAAAGACAGTATTGGCTTTGCCCTTATTTCTTTTTCTTCCTGTCTCACCAGACTGGCTCATATTGAGCTTGTGGGTCACTAAACTCCTCAGCTCTTTTTTTCAAATGAACTTGTCTAATCACATCACACCCATCCTGTACTTGTACAACTGATATCTAATTAGAGTGTTTTCAAAAGCCACTTGCAGATGGTTTTTATTGTTCCAATACCTCCCAGCAATTAAATGTTAAATGTACAAAATGGCTGGATGAAGCCTCTGTAAGAGACAGAACCAAGTAGCACAGAGCATACTGAAGAAAGGTCAATAGACTTAAGCTCTGTTCCATCCCTCTTTACCCCCCCACTTTATTTGCTGTGGAATATTGGGCAAGCTCATCACCTTTCTGAGTCTCTGAGTTTCCTCATCTGTAGGATCACAGGAGTCAGATGGAAAGGAATGGAGAATTAAAATAACAATCATATTAGATGATATCTATATAGCACTTTAAGGTGACATTCTTTGTTTCCTTTGGTCCTTGCTTAAACCCCCAGGAAGTAGGTACTAAAGGAATTTACTTATCCCCATTTTAGAGATAAGAAAACAGAAATTAAATGATCCATTCATGGTCACACATTGAGTGTATGAGTGTCAGAGGTGAGATTTAAACTTAATTCTCTCCTGATTGAAGAACTCTTTCCATTATATCACACTGTTCCCTAGTCTAATACCCTCAGTTACAAATGAGAAAATTAAGATCCCAAAAGGGAAAGACTTGCCCAAGAATACATATATGTAGTAAATAGCAGAACCAGGATTCGAAGTCAGGTTCTCTGTTTCCAAGTCCAGTGTTCTTTCCAAAACAGCATCTAATAAAATGGGGATACCAATACTCTAATATAGAATCATACATCCCACCAACTAGACTGCTAAATCAAACATATCCAGGAATCCAAATAAATAGCAGTGGTGGTTCTATGCTCTGTATTTAGTTGTAATTGGCAAAGAAGACATAGCAAAGATTCAGTTTAAAAAATTAATTTTGAAAGGAAGCCCAAGTGTGGTTCAAATTTAATCCACTCTACTACACACACCTTATTCAGAAGGATGTTTTAAGGCCTTCCAAGATCATCACCCTCTAGAGGAAGATCTACTTCTGGTCAGTGCACTCTACTTTTGAAGGGCAGTAAAGTGGATTCAAGTACTTTAGGCTTTCAACAGAAAGGAAAAACAAAGGGTTTTATGGCTAATCTTCAGTTAAACAGAATGGCCCAACAACAACACATAATTATATATGCCCAACATATTCTAATGAAAAAACAATGTGTACAATACTTTATTTTATTAAAAAAACATTTTTATCCTCATATGTTCAGATGATCCTAAAAAAAAAATCCTGTGAAGGAGGTAGAGCAGGCATTTATCTCCCTGACAGAGGAAATGAATTATTCAATGTCACACAGCAAATTAAGGAATAATGCCAGGACTTGAAATCAAGTTCTCTATTTCTCAGTCCAGGGCTCTTTCTATCAGTATCACAGAGACTGAAAGCGAATTTACAAAAAAGAATAAAGAAGAGTCTTAACAAAAACTCAGCCTTCAAGTTATAGAACCTTCAACTATTGTTTTCACTCTGGGCCTTTTTAAACACCAAAGGGCTAAGTTGGTAAAGGTTGGACCTGGGATTTCATTGGCATGGGCTAAGGAAACTCCTTCTACCAGCATAATTAGAGGGTTAAGTGACTTGTCCAGCCAGAGTCACACAGCCAAGAATGTGTGAGAAGAGAAGCTTGAAACCCCATCTTCCAGGCTCCAGGTTTAGCTTTTTAATACACAATATAACAATGCCTCTTCTTTTAGATATGAAAGTTGGGAAAAATACTTCCTTGCAAACAAATGGGAAGGAGAATGAAAGTAAGTCTCTGCTCATAGACTGTTTTGTATTCTTTTTCTCCCAACTAATATTTGCTTTGCTTCAGTCTTGATACCTTCCTGGCAAGTTTTCCTGAAAGAAATCTATTTTGTACATCTAGACACCTGTGCATTGGACAGCATTCTGTAAAATAAGAAATGAGGAGCAGAATGACCATACAACCTGAGCTGGAAAAAACCTTAAAGCAGGAGCTCTTAATCTAGGGTCCATCAATTTGATTATTATCTCATTATAATTGATTTCCTTTGTAATCTTATTTTATGATTAAAAAATTTTATTCTGAAAAAAATTTAAAAGAAGAAAAAAAATTTTATTCTGAGGAGTCCATAGGCTTCAGACTGCCCAAAAGGTCCAGAATACAAGAAACAATTTATGAATCCCTCCTTGGAGGTTAATCTAACCTCCCTCCAATGCAGTAATCCTCTCTATAGGCTCAGGCTTATTATAGATGGCGAACCAGCTGCTGCATTACTATCTTCCAGTAACAATGAGTTGTAAGGAAAACATTTTCTAAACCTTAAAGTGCTAAAGCAACAGGAGTCATAATGTTAATAAAGAAGTACATTAAATTAGATAGTCAGAAAATCTAGGTTCGAATCCAGACTCGGCCATCTTCCTAATTCTGATTATAGGTAAGCCACTGAATTTCTAAGAGCAGCCATTTTCTTTTCTGTAAAATGGGGATAATATATTTGCACTAACCTACATCATAGGGTCTGTTTTGAGCAAAGAGATCTTGTTATTTTTTAAAATTTTAAATATTTATTTTATTTTTAAAATTTATGGATTTTTGTTTTTTTTATATTATTTTCATATACCAAGATATACCCTCTCCCATTAGAGACATTCTTTATAACAGTAACAACAACAAAAACAGTTCAACAAAATTAATCTAATCTTAGACAAGTTACATAACCTTTCTGGATCTTAGTTTCCTCATCAGTAAAATAAAGCCACTGGATTAAATGACCTCTACAGTTCCTTCGAGGTCCAGTTCTATGACCCTATGAACAGTGCAACATACAAGTACAACATTTTATGTAGTTTTCTATGAACTCAGTCCCCCACATCACAAAGAGATCTTATAATTTTCAGAGTACTAGATCAAAACCAATGAATTCCAAGGATATTAAAGTTCTAGTGCAACTCCCTCATCTTACAGATGGAAAAACTAGCCCAGAGGTTAAATGATATAGCTAATGCATGTCAAAGAACTCAGACTCATGTTTCCTGATCTGTGTTCTTTCTACTGCTTAACTGCCTTAAACATGTTAATTTTATTAATGTACTAAACCAAGATCTGCCTGTCTACTTGTAAACTGGTCCTAGTTCTTCCCTCTGGGGACAGGCAGAACATGCCTAATTCCTCTTTACCCTAACAGTCTTTCAAATATTTGAAGATCGCAATCATGACTTGACCAGCAACACTCACCACATCTTCTCAACTGCAGGCTAAACCACCCCTATCATCTTTAGTGCAAATTCTATTAGGTAACTTGACAGGTACTACCTGTTGGGCTTAGCTTAGGGCTAAATGGACAAGGAGGCCTCAAGGAGATAATCTGTCTTTAAAATGCCTTTCCAAATTTCTAATTTTATTCTTTCTTGATCCTGACCTAACATCTTGGGCTTTGTGCAATAATACCATCAAAGGGATGAGCCTCTGGTCAACCATGATCACCCTGGAAACCAACCTGAAAGGGCCTATAAATTTACCATATTTTTAAAAAGATTATTTTCTAGAACACTTATTAATGCAGTTAGTTTAGTGATGCTAGCTAAGGAAAGAAAAAGTTTTGTCAAGTCAATCAACTAGATAAGTAAGACTATAGGGAGTGTGTATGTGAGATACAGAAAAATCAAACACAATGGTAGACAACTAATGTGTTAACTAAATATGATTATTTTCCTTACTAAATTGGGTAGCCTAGGAGCTTTATCTGGCAACAAGTTATCCTGTTTCTCATTACTATGGAATGATAACCCTTTTCATATATATATATATATACATATTGAATATCTTTATTAAAGCATTTTTATACCACAAATTCCTGGGCCTACTTGTGTTGTGAGAACAATGAACCTTTGTTCAAGAAAGCTGAGACTGGGTGCTACTTTAACGTTTTCTAAATGTGACCTTTCTATCAAAGTCAAGGCTTTGGCATCTCCATCTGTTAAATAGGGTAATACTTTTCTTACTTACATTACAGAGTTGTTTCAAAGAACCTCATAATCTGTGAGAAATCTGATAGTTTTGTTCTAAAGAAACCAGCTAGTATTATTCTCATAGGAGTTAGCTAGAAGGGAATTCAGTCATCTAGTCTAGCCCCTTATTTTGCTGATGAGAAAACTGAAGCTCTGAGGGAATAAGTGACTTGCTCAAGATTATATCACCTCTTTATAAAATGAGGGGCTTAGATAAGGTGATTTTTCTTCCCAGTTCTCAATTCTAAAGTCTTTGACTTTAGGGCACTAAAGTTATGATTAATTGGGTACTCCTATTATATGGGAGCACTGGATTTGGAATTCACCCTTGAGGTCAAAGCCCAGCATTGCTTACTCCTTGTGGACAAATTGCTTAGCCTTACTTGGCTTCAGTTTCCTCATCTTTAAAATGAAGACACTGGACTAGACAACCTCTGAGATGATTAATGATTGGGAGAAAGGCATTAATAAAAAAAATACAAGCTCAGAGGTTAAGTAACTTTTATATGACTATTAGTCATTCATCAGAATTTCTTCTGCCTCTAATCTTTCTGACAAACTGTCTCTTTAAACTTGAAACTGACAAGATTTTTTTTTTAATAGTCGATAGCTTCAACTAGACTGATCTGCCTTTATTAAGTTCAAATCAGTAAGGTTTTATTACACAGAAATCCTTTACTTTAAGTAACAGGTGCTAGCAATGAAGGAACCTTGGAAATCAAAGAAACCATCTAATCAAACCCCATTATTTTATAGTTTAGGAAAGAAACTGAGGCCAAGAGAGATGAGGTAGCCTGAGTTATCAGGGTCACAGAGCCAGAACTCAAACCCAAGTCTTCTGACATCATACCTAGGGCCCTTTCTATGACTGATAGTCATTAAAATCTCTTCTTTGTGGCATCAGAGATTTAAAGGAATTGGAGTCCCTGTCCTAGTGCTGCCGTTTATCATGTGACTTTGGGTCATTGTAAAAGTTGGGGATTGACGGAGCGGCTAGGTGGTGCAGTGAGTAAGAGCGCCGGCCTCGGAGTTGGGATGACCGGGGATCGAAACCGGCCTCAGAAAATGAGCACCCACACATAAATAATGACTAGCCGTGTAACCTTGAGCAAGTTACTTAACCCCAATTGCTTTAAAAAAAAAATAAAAAAAAATAAAGTTGGGGATTGAATAAAATGATCTCCAAAGTCCCTTCTAGTTCTAAAATCATATTAGTGGGTGAGACCTATTCTGACATTTAAGGCTGAAAACCTTGCTATGTCCTTGATTAAAAAATAGCTTTGTAGTTCAAAGTCTTACTTTATAGCACCCCCACCCCAAACTGTGATTTCATTGGTATAAGAAATCTTAGTAAGGAACTTCCTCTACCAAGGTGAATACTTGGCAATTTATGATCTCAGTGAATTGCTTGAGGCACTGAGAGAGGTTAAGTGCCTTATCTAGGGGCACAGAGACAGTATTTATCAAAAAGTAGTCCTTGAAGCCAGGTTTTTCTGACCCTAACAACTAGCTCTATTCACTATACCACACTTATAACTGGAAGGTCACAAGTGTCTTAGTTTAAGATTTGGACAAATATCACATATTCTCACTTAATTAATGAGTTCTTCTTTCTTTGAGCTACATAAGGTTTGTCTTTATCCTCACCTGGCTCAATACCTAAAGTCATACGAATATTTGTAGATTCATGCATATATAGTAAAAGGGAAAAGAGTTACTCAAAACAGATTTTACAAATTTCTACTTCATAAAGATAACTAAAATCTTACATCTCTTGGGGTACCTGGTAAATAACTTTGTGGGGATTTTTTAATATGTGCATGTACTGTTGTGTGTATGTTTGTATGTATTAGGAAGGACCCCAAATGAGGTTAGGTTCACAGACTTTTAGAATAGAAAAGGAACTCAGAAGTCCTATATCCAATCCTTACCTGAGAAGGAATCCTTTCTACATCAATCCTGACAAATAATCAACCAGCCTCCACTTACAACTCTCTAATGTTGGGAAACTCACAACCTTAGAGGTAGCCCATTCTACTTTGGGATAGATTTACTAGGAAGATGTTCTTTATGAAACAGAAATCTTCCTCTCTTCAACTTTCACATGTTGCTCCTAGTTCTGTTCCCTAAGGTCAAGCAGTACAAGATTAATCCCTCTTTGACTTTTCAAATGATCTGATGAAGTTCAAGTATACTATGACTTAATTCCATTTAAAAAAATATTAAGTAATTCAAACCAGTTCCTTCGTTATACACATGAAGAAAGTGGGTAAGTCATTTCAGTGTCCCAAAGCAAATCAGTGGCAGAGCTGGGACTAGATTTCAAGTCCCCTCTTAGTTATAATTACATGAGAACTAGAAGGGAAAAACCATATTATACTATTTTCTGCTTCTATAGCAAGATACTGAACAAAGATCCTTGGATCCAAAATACTAGAGTAATAACCTCATACACAAACGAAGACCTAAAACAGCTTGTATCTTAAATAAAAGTAGGGATCATTAAGGAATGAAACTAGTTTGGAGATCACAAGTATGTCTGAATTTCACATCTTAACATTTTACACCTGATACTTGTGTGAAAAGCCAGGCAACTCTTTCTTAAGTAAGAACCTATGATCAAAGGAATACTATGAGAGAAACTAATATTCAGCTTTTGAAATGCAATTCAGTAATTCACTAAACTATCAGCAAAATGCAGTTCTCCCCAAAATAAAGTTTTAGGTTTTTTCCCCAGCTAAGGAACCAAAAATAGAGCAGTGGATGAAAAACCAATAAAGCAATCATCCTAAAGTAATTGTGTGTGTGTGTGTGTGTATGTGTGTGTGTTGTGTGCGTGTAAATTGTAGTGTCCAAACAGATCATTATTTCACCTACAATATCAATCTATAAATGGATAAAATTTAAGGGCAACACACTCAATACAACTATCACATTCTGAATCCTAGCTTAAATAGATCAATAAAAACAATTTCCCATGAGCAGACCATTCTGCTGGCACTTTCAGTACTAGGTTTAGAGCTGTAAAGGGTCTTGGAGATCATCTAGTCCAACCTTCTCATTTTATAGGTGAAGAAAATAAGGCCCAGAGAAGTAAACTGACTTGCCTAAGTAGGACTGCTAAGATTCAAACCCAGGTTGCTCTATTCTCAAATCCAGCATCCTTTCCACTACACCAGTTAGTATAGTAGCAAGACTCTTTCAGGAGAAAATATAAAAACAACCCTCCTAACATACTGCTAATTTCAGTGTTTGCTAAACCAGGAGTGAAAAGATATTTTTAATGCCAAAAGGCTACATGAAGTCTAAAGAATTAAATGAGTTGGTTTTTTAGGCTCAACATAAAGCTGTATGGTTCCCCCCAAATGTTATAATTTCAGGAGGTCAGGTGTAATCAGTGGCATGAAAATAATGGATTTTTAATTTAATCTGAGCCTTATAGTGGAAGAATGATTTCTAAGTGAAGAATCCCACAGAGGTGGTAGCGGTGATGAGAAATGAGTTGAGTCTAATGAATCACACTAAGAAAGAACAAGATAGAAAACAGAAACTTGGGCTCAAGGATTCCAATAAACCATATATGGATTGCTAGTGACCAAAGGATGAAGACTGGTTGTCCCCCCTCCCCCCTACTTAGAACTTACCTTTTTTGCAGATTAATTTTCTCCAGGCAAATCTATATTCTACATGGAGTCAAGGAACCATAGTGTTTAATATACAACCTCTTATTTCTTATTCCTTTCAATGGATTTCACACACACATACATACATACATACATACATACACACTCACTCTCATTCTCTCTCTCTCTCTCTCTCTCTCTCTCTCTCTCTCTCTCTCTCTCACAATGGCAAAGTTTCCAAGACCATAATCCTACACTCCTCAGAATCAATGCAAGACTTCATAAACTAATAAATCATAAAATGTCAGAGCTGAAATGGACCTCAAAGAATTTCTAGTCCAAGCCTCTCATTGTATAGATGGAAAAACTGAGATCTAGAGAAGGGTAGTGATTTAACCTAATTTGTTCAGTGAGACAGTGGCTTATACTACTATGCAAAGAAAAACACAAATCCATCATAAATTCTTCTATTTACAGCTGGAAGGGATCTTAGAGACCATCTAGTCCAACCCCTCATTTTAAAGATGAGGAAACTAATGTCCCAAAAAGGTCCTTGCTTTCCAAGGTCATAAATGAGTCAGTGGCAGAGCTAGGATTTCAATCTTAGTTTCCTAGTCTACATCACGCTTGGCTGCTTCTACATTTTAACAGATCCACAGACTCTTATATGGTTCTATTTTAAGGAATTAATATTTTTGAAACTTTTGTAGCTTCAAAAGCTGAGCTATCAAAATAATAAATTCATCATCTATAGGCAGTGAAGAAGTGAATGGAACATGAACTTTGGGACCATGCTTAGCTTAAGGCTTGTGTCTCAACTAAGATATTCATGTAACACAGTCATTTCTTGTAGTCATTGATCTGTTGGAAATAAATTCTCTGCTTTCCATCCCTAGCCTAAATTTTGAGCCACTTAGTCAGTAGAGTTATGTTTTGCTATTCACAGAACATACCTAATCCCTGAAAACTTCACATCAAGATACCTGGTAGTGATGAAGTATAATAAACACAGAATATACAGCCTGGAGCACATCTATCTCATTTAACAGAAAGGCCAAGGCAATCCTAACAAAGGCCCTTCCAAGTTATTTCCAAGCTATTCCTAGTTATTCTGAACCCACATTTTTCTGCTAAGGTTTAAAAGTCATATTTAGTGGTGCCAATCGAATAGGATATCACTAAAGGTAAAAGCCAAGGTCAGGGTGCAAAAAGAAAAAAAGAAAATATTTCTTTGGGGGTGGGAGATGGGGCAACAACCCTAGGACTTGCAAATTATTTTGCATGCCACCTCTTATACATGTACAAATAAGTGCTCTGTAGGTAAGAGATTCTGAATAACCCCTAGGAGAATTGTTATGGGAGCCAGAGCTGGAATCAGGGTTTTAATGGGCCTCGGGCTTGCTTCTAGGCACTGGGGGAAAAAGTCATTTCACTTCCCTCTGTCAGTTTCTACTTTTTTACAATGAGGCTAAACTATGGAGGTGCCTCTCTTGGGTATTGTGTGGACTGATAATCAAGGATAGTTAAGCCCTTGGAAAATAACAAAAAAACACTATCTGAGTGCTAAGCATTTATGAGCCACTAACAGCTATAAAAACTCTTCAGAGACAGGATTCAGTATAGGCACAGTCTCTATGGGTGATTACTAATCACATTCCTTAAAAACAAAAGCCAAACTCCTCTGTGGGAGGTAGGGCAGTGGAAAAAAGGCAACACATGGTCATTCAACAACACCCTCTTTATTCAAAAATATATATCTATGAGAGACATTTCAGAATATACTACTGCCATAAAAGGCAGCCTATACTTCTAAATAAAGTCCTAAATTAATATACAAATTTAAGCTTTAAAAATATTCTTTAAAAAAAAAAAAGACAACCTTGGAAAAATCTGACCTCAAGAAGATTCTTTCAAGGTGCATAGAATCCCTTTGGGGGAAAAAATTCACCAAAAACAACAACAAACAAACAAAACCAAACAAACAAATTAAAAAAAAAAAAAACAAAAAACCACCACACACACATACACACACAGAAGACTTCATTTAAATTAATGAAACAAGTGAATAACATGAGGGGGTAAGGTGGGAGGAGGGTAAGTAGGGAAAGGGAAAGAAAATGAGAAAAAATGGAAAGTATTTCAATTAAAAAATAAACTTCCAACTTTCTCACAGAAAGTCTGCCCAAAGTAACAGTCTGGCTATCCCAACACTCATTTGTTTACATAATTGATAAAGGTCTTGGGTGTTTTATCTTTTCCTGTAATAATCATATAGTCAGTTGCTGGTAAAATAAAATCTGGCCATGGGCAAAAAATCCATTGTGCTCTAAATTTTTAGCTGATCCAGCTGATCAGGGCAGAAATTAGGCCTCTTTGGGGTTGCTTTGTGGCTGGTGGAGGTTCTTTTTGGCAAAAGCACAGAAAATATTCAAGATGTGATTGCTTAAAAGCAAATGTCCATATGGGGCAATCTGATATTGTTTTGCTATGACATTGCATGAAGAGGGCAATACACAATGTCGACAGCAGTGGAATCTTGTAGTATAAGGTCAATTGCCCCCATAGCTACAGGGAGAGAAATTTAGAGTTGCAAGTTTAACAAATGTGAAAAGGAAAAGACTCAATGACAGTCTGATAGGAAGCACCAATAAGCAAGCACATGGGTTACTATTCAAAATTTTAAAGTTAAAATAATACAGATGACAAGTTATACAGTTCAATCAAATGCCTTATATGTTTTTACTGCTCTAAAAGTCATGGGAAGCTGAAAGTCTCATCCAATGAAAATGTCCCATGAGTCAGATACATAGGACATGGAAAAAGCTTTCCATTATTAAATCAATAGGGTGTCTATGTTGTGTTTCTCAAACAGCATCTTAAAGCTACAGCAAGGCAGAGTTCCTTACTACTTATCCCTCTTTTGAAATAATACTTAAGTGTCAGTATTACAATTCCTATTACATTATTAGGACAAATTGTTTTCTGCCACTTCTGATGGCTTGTTTTGGTTTTTAAAAGAGTCTGCAGATTGGAATGGTTTAGTTTGCCAGCAGGACTACTTGTTACTAAAAGCAATATAAAAATTGCATCTAAACACATCAGATAGTTATAGCTATTGGCTGGCATGATAATGGAATTAAAACTTGAGTTTAAAAAAAAAACTCACATTTTCCCCTCAAGATCAGCTATTCAGTCATATCTGATGTAAAGTTTAGCCTATCTTTCTTGTGTATATATTCATATACACACAGACACACACACATATAGGCATGGATCATTAGATTCACAAACATGCAGAGGACAGTGTGTGTGTGTGTGTGTGTGTGTGTGTGTGTGTGTGTGTGTGTGTGTGTGTATGTAGAGTATATGAAAAAGACTTCAAATTTAGACACTGAAATGTGTGCCCTTTGATTAAGCTAATTACCTATACAGTGGACAACCCTTCATCTCAGACAGAACATCTCCACCTCAAAAAAAAAAGGTAATGTACTAAAGCTTTACACATTCCAGGGCCCACATTCTCAGCATACTTTGTCTTGTGAAGTCAGCTAGTCTTTATCTTTGGAACATCACTGGTGCATTCCCCCCATACTGACAGGTTTAAAAAAATGAGTGTGAAATAGATTTCCAGGAACCTGTTACATTAATATGATACAAAGGCAAAGTGCAGATAAATGCAATCGATAAAAATGGAATATGTAGGGGTTGGGGTTGAAACGGACAACTTTAACTCATGCTTATGTAACTTGTGATTCTTATTAGTCTGCTGCAATAGCATTCTTCTGAATTGGCTATGGATTTCATTGCTATATTCAGTCTCTAATTCATTTGCAATAAGATGTGCCTAACATTTGCATATACATACTCATAGGTCTAAGAAAAGAAACTAAAGAAACTATAGATCTGATAAACTGCTCAGACCCCAGGCTGCTCTGCAGATCCCTAATTTTTCCTTTAGGATGGGATGATGCCCTGATAAAGCTATTCTTTAAGTATGTGAAACCCTCAGCTAACCTGGATAAAACCAATTCAGAAACAAAAGGCTGCTTTCCTAACAAAATGATGTAGTGATGAAATTAAGTTTTTTTAAAAAGCCTTCCAGATGTGTACATGATTTTCATGACTTCTTGGGGCAAACAAGAGCTAAGAACTGAAAAACATTTGAGCATGAAAATATGAGAAAAAAAGGTATTCTTTCAAAATTTGTCTATATAGTTTATAATCAAATTTGGCCTCCATGCCCACTCCTGCTTAATGCACACTCTCACTCCTCCCCTCAACATGAGAAACTGTACAAGCAGTAAGAGTGCACAGAGCTCTTGGGAGTCTATAGTTCCTTCCTAAAAAGAGGGAGTGATCTAGGAGGAAAATAACCAATCACTGGAAGACAATTTCCAGTCCCTGCTAGAGTCCTCTTCTGCTGGCACAAATGGGAATCTGAGAGCAGGCCATGTGTCCTAGTCAGTTGAAAACAGGTCACCAGCAGAGGGCAGGGGGGCCAAGCCACCTGTAACATTAGGAAGCAGCGACAGGTCTGGAAGGCTCTGTATGTGTGACTTCAGCTCCTTGCGCACTTGGGTTACCCGAGCAAGCTTCTGCTTATACTCCTAAGGAAACAAAAAGGATTAATCCTGTTAATACAGATACTAAAACTGACTGTTTGATAATTCACTCAATCATTCACTTATACATGGATACTTGGTTCTGCCACCCTCAAGCCCCACCACCTCTCAACTGTCTACTTACTCTCAAGAATCAAGTACAGAGAAATCTTAATGTTTAAACACACATAAAACCAAACTTCAAAACCATGATCTACTCCATCATCTTAGTCCCTACCGTCAGGATATCATGTCTGCATTATTACCAGAGCTTCCCGGGTGATCTTTCTGTTCTAGCTTTTCCCTCTCTTTAATCCATCCTGAATAGGATTAGAAAATTAGTCTTCAAGGGGTGGAGTCAAGATGGCAGAGTAGAAACAGCACTTCCTCTGGCTTCCTCATTCCCTCTGGCTTCCACCCTCACCAATCCATGTAAAAGGGGACTCTGAACAAACCGTGGAGCTACAGAACCCACAAAATGACACAGAGAAGCTAACCTCCTACTGAGGACAGCCCAGCAGGGGAGCAGCCAGTGCAGTGTTCTGGGAGCCAAGCCCAGGCCCACATGAGCCAGAGGTTTTAGCCCCAGGGCGGCCTGACCAGCAGCCAGCTGGAAGGACTCCAGAATACCAACAGCTGTGGCATTTCCAGAATAATCAACACATAGATGCCAAGGAAAAAGTGAGAGGTTAGTGCAGTATGAACTTTGGAACCCACTACTTGGGAAAACAGTGGCTTCTGCCCCCAGGGTGAGAAGCAGCCAACCCCACATTGCAGCTTCAGCTCCTGGCCTGTGAGCTGTAGGGGGACCAGGCGACCAGTCTGTGGGGGTAATTGCTCTTGCTTTAACCTTCTTGGATCTGGATTGCGATCTAGGGTGGAGGTCTTGGGGTGTGTGACCAGCTTGCCAGAGCGTGCAGAGACTTCAGAGAGGGCTCCCAACTAATACCTCCGGCAGGTGAGAAAACCCCAGCATTTCCGATGGAAGCTCCCCTGGCTGGTGGCAGAGTCCTACTGTGGCAACAAGCCCAAAAGTCAAGTAACTAAGTGGCAACATGCCTAGGCAAAGGAAACAAAATAAACAGAAAAATTCAACATTAGACTCCTATTTTGGGGGCAAAGAGGATTGAAGCATGGAACAGGATGCACCAAAAGCTTCAAATGAAAATCCCAGCTGGTTAGAGGCCATAAAGGACCTTAAGAAGCAGATAAGAGAAGTGGAGGAAAAATTGGGAAGGGAAATGAGAACGATCCAAGAAAATTATGAAAGGAGAGTCAACAGCCTGACTGAGGAAAATAACACCTTAAAAAACTCAAATGGCAAAAGAGGATCAAAAAGGCAATGAGGAAAAGAATGCCTTAAAAAGCCAAATTTGCCAGATGGAAAAAAGAATCTCAAAAGCTCACTGAGGAGAATCATTCCCTCAGATTTAGATTGGGGCAAAGGGAACCTAGTGACTTTATGAGAAATCAAGATGCTATTAAAGAGATCCAAACAAATGAAAGAATAGAAGGCAATGTGAAATATCTCACTGACCTGGAAAATAGATCCAGGAGAGATAATTTTAAAATTATTGGACTACCTGAAAGCCATGATCAAAGAAAGAACTATTTATAGTTATGTTGGGGAAAAGAATCTAAGAATGAGTGGGCATATATTATGAGTCCCCATCTTGGGAGTCTAGGTATCACAGCAGGCCCCATTGCTCTGGTCTTTGTTCACTCAAACAGTCAATGAATTTGGGGCCCCTGATATGCCCAGTGCTGTGGAAATCATCCTCCAAGAAATTCTCAAGGAAAACTGGCCTGATGTTTTAAAACCAGAGGACAAAACAGAGGTTGAAAGAATCCACCAATCGCCTCTTGAAAAAGATCCCAAAAAGAAAATTCCTAGGAACATTATAGCCAGGTTCCAAAATTTCCAGATCAAGGAGAGAATATTATAAGCAGCCAGGAAGAAACAATTTGAATATTGTGGAAACACAATCAGGATAACACAGGATCTGGCAGCTTCAACACTGAGGGATCCAAGGGCCTGGAATACAATATTCCAGAGGTCAAAGGAGCTGGGATTAAAACCAAGAATCACCTACCCAGCAAAACTGAGTATCATGTTTCAGAGGAAAATATGGTCATTCAGTGGAATAGAGGACTTTCAAGTATTCTTGAAGAAAAAAACATATGAATAGAAAATCTGACATTCAGACACAAGAAGCGAGGGAAGCATGAGACGGTAAACAGGGAAAAGAAATCATAAGGAGCTTATCAAAGTTGAACTATTTGTATTCCTACATGGAAAAACGCTAATTGTAACTGATGAAACTTTTCTCAGTATGAAAATAGTTGAAGGGAATAGAAGGAGTATGAATACATATGTGAATGTGTGTATAAATGTTTACAGGCATACATAGATAGAGGGCACAGGTCGAACTCAATGGGAAGGGATGATACTTAAAAGGTGAAATTAAGAGGTGAGAGGGGTATAACGAGAGGAGATGGGGAGAGACAGAATGAGGTAAACTATGTCATATAGAAGAGGTAAGGGAAAATGGTTACAAGGGAGGGGAAGAACAGGAAGGCAAAAGGGAATGATTGGTCAACTTTGTTGGTATTGAATTTGGCTCAGGGAGTACATATATATATATGTAAAACACAAAAAAATTAATTAAATAATTTTTTTTAAAAAAAGAAAATTAGTCTTCAGTATTTCTTTCATTCTGTCATTCTTATGCTCAAAAACCTATACCAGCTTGCCAAATAGAAGTTCATACTCCTCTGCCTAAGTTCCAAAGGCCTATACAGTGTACTCTTAACTTTCTAATCAAATTACATTACTTACTCCTCTTTAGCATCTACTTTCTGTTCCTGTCAAGCTGTTTTCCCATCTTCCATCTCTCCCTGCCAGGTCATACTATTTCCCACTTTGTGTCTTTGCTGGGCCTAATTAAGATTTACCTGCTCCAGAAAGTTTCTCCAATTACTTGAATTCCTAAGGATCTTTTCCCTTCTTGAATTCTACTATACTTATGTACTGAACCACTGAGTACTTGACTATATGTTATTATTTGCTGCTAATTGTTTATGTGTGTTAGTCTTCTCTGTCCAACCAAATAAATTTCTTGAGGGATAGAAACCTTTCACTTGTACCCACAAGAGCACCATGCCCCACACTGGGCATATCAGGGGCCCCAAATTCATTGACTGTTTGGGTGAACAAAGACCAGAGCAATGGGGCCTGCTGTAATTACTAGACCCCCAAGATGGGGACTCATAATATATGCCCACTCATTCTTAGATTCTTTTCCCCAACATAACTATAAATAGAAAAAGGAAGGGATGGGAAAAGAAAAGAGATGAATAAAGAAAGGATTTGGTAAGGGGGGCAGAGGTGTGTTCAATATGATATAATATGAGGACTACAAGACTAGGGTGTCAGGAAACCTGAGTTTTCAATTTTAAAAACTTAAAAGACTCTTATGTAGAACAAGAGATTCAAAATAGACTTGTTTTGCCTTGATCCAAAAGGTACATCTAAGATTAATGAATGAGAAACAACAGGGGGTAAGGGAGTAGATGATATACACAGATTTAGGCTCAACAAAAAAAGAGCTAACTAAGAACAGGTGCTATTCATAAGTGGAATGAGCATCCTCAGGAGGTAAGGGAGATGCTACCACCTAAAGTCTTTGAATGGAGAATGGACAATCACTTGTGTATATAAACCAATAAAAATAAAATCTCCTGCTCCTAGATCCCCTAGCCAGAGGTAGTCTTTTGGAAAAATCTTAACCCTCCTTTTAATAATTTAATTTTATCCAACACTGCTCAAAGCTACTTCTCTGTATTTACTACAACTCAAATGCCTTTTGCCCTTTGGAATGCAGCACAGTGGTAGGAGTGAGATTCGGAGTCAGAAAGTCCAGGTTCAAATCCCAGTCATACCACTTAGTACTTGTATACCCTAAACAAGTCACTCAACCTCTCAATTTTCTCATCCTTAAGACGAAAGGGTGGATTAGTGGATCTCTAAGATCCTTCCTGATAGAAATATATGACCCTATGAAGTAGCAAAATGACAGGACCAAAGGGAGAAGGGTTAATGTATTGTACAGAATATTGGAGCTGGAAGAAGTCTTGGAGACCATGTGTCACAGAATCACACAAATCTGACTTGGAAGAAACCTAAAAGCTCTTTCAGTCTAACTCATACTTGAACTCAAATGTTCTTTTACAACATTCCCTGAGAAGCAGCCATCTAGTCTTTGCTTGAAGACATAGTACAGAAACAGGGACCCTACCACTTCCTGCAAGGCAGCCCATTCTACTTTTGGACAATTCTAGTTTTTAGCCTGACCCATAGATTTTTAAATACGAGGAAGATGAGACCAGGGCAACCTAAATGATTTACTCAGTGTCATATAACTAGTTCAAACAAGGTAAACAGCAATCCTCCCAAATAAGACCATTTCTAAGACTTGATAAATTCATCACATTCCCTTCCAACCTGGCTAAATGTTTATTAGTTTCAAGGGCAACATAATCTTACTAGATGGGCCCAAACAGGAAAGGATAACAATAGTCATTGTGAACTATACTATTAAGAATCTGCATGAGTTTAGAAAAACTATCTGTGGGTGTCATAGTTTAAAAAAACCACAAAAGTGATCTTAAAGAATAAGTAGGCTTACATTTTAATAGTCATATGTAAATAAAGATTTCTTTTTAAGAGTATGCATATATTTGTGATAGAACTTAAATCGGTAGAGAAATATGAACAAATACATTTAAGAGAACAGATGAAGTCAAACTGATAACTATGATGTCATACATAATCCCCTCCTTCCCAAATAAATTCAGTAGTAGTTTGCTACAGGATTTCTACAAGCTAGCTGATCGTGAACACAAGAATGTACATATTTACTAGATCATGTTTCTTCTTATACATTCATATATAGCTATTAACAAATCTGAACAATTAAGAGCAAAATAATGACAGAACTAATCATGTATATAGTATTTTAGAATTTATAAAATACTTTGCCATTTATTATTCTCAACAGCCTTCAAGGAAAATGGCAATTATTAAGCTGTTTGTTTTAGAGGGGATGAAACAAAGCTCAGGAAATTTATCCGAACCTGACCAATGTCAAGTGGTATTAATGGGTAGAAGCAAGGCTAGAAGCCAGGTATTTGACTTATAATTTAGTTCTTCCACTATACCACAATGCCTAATGAACATAAAAAAAAAAAAAAACCCAACCCAAATAGAATTCTAGTTCTTGGCTCTCCCTCTGTAGTCCCTGTTCTGATTCTTAGTCAAGCCATGGGAAGGTCTTCCCTGGCTGCCCTCACAGAATCACTTTCTACATAATTTTAAAAAGACAGAAGAAGACTGAAGAGAAATGGAGACCAATTAAAGTATAAAACTCAGTCTTATCAACCTTCCTTTGGTGAGTGGTGCAAAACACTCTACTGACAGGGTTCATAAAATTATGCCCGGGCTCTTTTCTGGACTAAGAAAATGTGACACCACGAAGACCACTTCTAATCAGAAGAATGGTTCCTCCATTTCTATATGCTTTACAAAGTGTTTTCCTCACAACAATCTTATGAAGGTTGTGTATTATACTCACTTTATAGATGAAGAAATTAAGACACAAGGATGTGACCTGATATGGATTCTGATCAGTTGTTTCACTTTCTGTGATCCAAAAGTTAGCATTCTCTTCCTCCTCAAAATGTTATGTTTCTACCTATATTTACATGTGTTCTCAGTAGAATCTAAGTTTCTTCAGGGTAAAGATTGTTTTTCAATTTGTCTTCCTATCCCTAGCACCTAATATAAAACCTTAGACATACAGAATGTACTTAAATGCTGGTTGGGTTTGGATTACATATGGCAAGTATCTAAACTTAGACTCAAACCCAGGTCTTTTGATTCTAAGATTGGAGATCTTTCTTTCCATCGTAAAATGATGTCCTTACTCTTATTCTTTTCTTTGGAAGGTAGAGGGGGAAAAGGAAATATTCCATTATATATATATCAAGTCATGTGCTTTACATGATTACATTATTTCATCCATGTATGTCACAGCACACAAATCCTTCATTTAGTTAATACTCATCGCTATACTGACTATTCCAGAAATTCATCATATACATGGTTTCTATATACTACCATGAAGCCATTACAGCACTACCTTCCTTGTCTCCTTTCATATCTCTCTTTAACACTTTATGCGTTTCATGGCAGTTAATATTGCTTCTTTAGGTTTCATCTTCCTTTTCTACTTGTGTCTACTTCCTAATGTAAGAAGAATGAAACAAGTCAAAGTAGAGTGATCCTCACTAGTTTCCCTCTCTTGTTTTCCTGTGACTTACACAAGAAGTTTTACAGAAAGAAAGGGGAACCATAAACCTTTTTCTTCAGGCCTAATTTTGTGATAACCCAGTATTGCTTTGAAACTTCACCTCAAAAACTCCCCTTAAACTACAAGGAAAAATATGACCCTCCACCTACCACCCTTCTGCTCTCTGCTGGTTTGGCATATACTGCATGGGAATACTGACTACCCAACCCACACAGCATAAAGGATATTTACTGAAGGGAATAGTGCTTATCCATACTTTGCCTTTCTAGGTCAAAACAGTAAGACTGATTTGACATGTTATAGATGGGCTTTTGTATAAGAGATCTAGAAAAGACAAGGTCTGGCATTTACAATGATCCTTTCTAAAGAATTTTCATTTTCAAATGGAAAAAAATTTAAAAGACTTTTTAAGAGACTCGTGGAAAGAAAGAATACTTGAGATTCACACACTGCAAAATTCATTTTATTTCTATCAGGAAAACATTTGCACAAACAAAATATTAGGGATAAAATATTTAAAGGGAGGAGCTAAATTTGACAAAAGACACACTATCCAGAATTAAGCCTCATTTCTTCTTTCACCTCACACAGTTGTGCTATAGCAATATAGCATATAATAGTCACTTGCTGCTCTAATATCCTAATTAAGAATGATAAAAAAAAAAGTATTATGCACAAAGCAGATCATAGGAAGGCTTTGCTTTAAAGTCTGTTTGTAAAACAAATCACTCTACTACTAAATAACCCCAAAGAAAAAGTGCTTCCTCCAGGTCATTTAGTCCAACCTGTTCCTGAACAGGAATTCCCTCTATGTGACACCACCTTCACCAAAGTATGTTGCTCAAACACCCATTCTATGACTGTGCTACCAGACCAGCTAATTTATGACACTCCAAGATACCCCAAGTCCAGAAATCACAGCCTAACTTTCAATCTTCTGTGTTCTAAAAAGAAAAAAAAAAGGCAAAACAAAAATTATAAGCTGTTTGGATATAAAATAAGAATGCTACTTTCCAAAATTTCATGCCAAAATGAAAAACCATCACTGACCTGCGTCTTTCTCTACTAGCCAGCTCCTTTCTCTCACATGACTTATTGGCAGCTGCGACATTTCAAAATGATACATTCTGGGGTGTCACAGCAGAGCTGGAGCTGCTGAGCAAGACGCTGGGGAAGATACAAGGAAAAGAAAGTGTTCTCTCTAGTTCCTAATTTTTTTGTTTTTCTGCTCCACTACTAAGAGCCATAATAAATTAAATTACATAGGGTATTTCACAAGAATCAAAATAATGAAATGTTTGACATTTGACTAAATAAGACTTTAGAAAAAAGCCAACTGTTCCATCAGAAAACAATAAAACCGGAATAGACCTCATGATCTGAGAAGGGGCCAACAATGAGTCTTAGTAGGGCTTTCCTAACACTTAAGTATTTATACTAATGAGACAAGCCTGGGAATTTTGAATTAAAGATCTTACATTCAAAGTACCAGTGCAATCTTAAGACTGGACCAATGTGTTTTAACAGAAGAAAATCAACAGAAAAGGGTGACAAAGGTCCAAAAAATAAGCACATTTCAAAGTAGTTTACAAAAAAAGTTAATTTTGGGACTATACAAACTAAAAAATTGAATACAAATGCAATTCTCAATCTAAATGATGACATAAAGCATAAAATCATCACAGGTAGTTCTGTATTCTTTAAAATATTTATACAAAAAAAGCACAGGGATATTTTAAAAGTACTAATATTGTTGCAATATCTTACTTTATATAGTACCAGGTAAATTAAAGTGTTTCATTCCAATAAGAAAAAGAGTGATTTTTTTTAAATTTCTAACAGCAAAATATATCTTCCTTACATATCACACTGAATGAATGATTTTAAGATTTCTGTCCTTCATATCAAGCATGGGTTATCAGAGTGATGCTCTGAGTGATAACACATTTTTGCAATTCTTTCTGCTTTGGATCAAAATGATAAAAACAGGTAGTATTTATGGGAAAGAAAAAGGAAGCAGAGAAACAAAAAAACTGAACAATAAGTAAACGGTTCCCATACAAAACAATTTGACACCCAGGTATACTAGAGCAAAATCAAGTGCTAGAAAGTCTGTACCACTAACAATAAAAAATGAGATATGAATAAATATCTCAAAAAATAAAATTTATTAAAAATAGCTTGAGGGGCGGCTAGATGGCGCAGTGAGTAGAGCGCTGGCCCTGGAGTCAGAAGGACCTGAGTTCGGATCCGGCCTCAGACACTTGACCCACACAAACAAACAAACAAACAAAAAAAAAACCTAGCCGTGTGACCTTGGGCAAGTTACTTAATCCCAATTGCCCTCCAAAAAGCAAAAAAAAAAAAATATATATATATATATATATCTTGAAAATAATCTACCAAAATATCCAAATTAAGCTAATATTCTACAATTAAAGTAGCAATGGAATACTTCAAAGAATTATACAGAATTAGAGAAAATTTAAAAATTCACACAGAAGAACAAAAAGTCAAGAATATCAAGGTAGAAAAAGAAATAAAGTAAAAAAGAAGGGGAGTATGACCTAATATATGTGTGTGTGTGTGCGTGTGTGTGCACACACACATACACAAAGACTCCTGTAAAGCAGTAATTATCCTGTCTCCATATCTTTGCCACATGGTTCCCCATATCTGGAATATTCTCTATCCTCACCTCTGCCTCTTAGAAATCCTGGCTTAGAATCTCAAAGATACAACCTCCCGTGAAGAGTCTTTTTTTGTTAAAGCTCTCTCTTGAAACTGTCTTGCATTTATTCATCTGTGTATATGTTTCATCCCACCAATAAAAAGTAATCTCAAGGGAAGGAATTGTTTTGATTTTTGTGTTTGTATTCCTGTGTCTATTAAAGTACATAAGCACAAGGTAAGAACTTCAAAAGTTTTTGTGAAATTAAAAGTGAATTATCCAAACACTGGCACTATTTAAAAATAGAGATGGCATTTGGGATGCAGTATAGATAAGCAAGATTTAGAACCCAATACATAAAAGCAGTCTAGTGTTTGATGAAACCAATAACAAATTGTTGAGGAAGGAATTCATTCTGTAACAAAAACTAGAAAAATGGAATAATTAGTTGGTGCAAAATGGAATTAGACCAACTTCTTATATCACATGTTACAAAAGCCCAAATGAATCAACAGTTCAAATATGTTATATTTTTAGAGAGAAAGTTATAGAAGAAAAATTCTTAATCAGATGGTGACATAGAGGCAATTATAAAAGATTTTATGATTTCCATTATTAAAAAACAAAAAAGCTTCCATATAAATAAAAGCAATCTATCCAGAAAAAGAGAAAAAAAGGACTAGGGGAAAATTTGTTGTATTAAATGATATAAATATTTGTAATATAACACTTAGATAGTACTTGTAAGTTAAGCACTTTTATAGAAATTAACTCATTTGACTCTCATAACAATTCTGTAAGAGGTGAAGTCTTGTATCATAACGAGCACAAGTCTGACACAGGATTTCAAACCCGTGCCTTCTTAATTCCAAGCCCATTATTCTATCTACTACACTCTTCCCTAACTATCACTCTCTCCACAAAGGTTTGTTTCAAACTCTCTGTTCTCCTACATCATCCCTTTCCCTCTCCCTCTCAGCAGAGAACCTTGCATCTTTCTTTACTGAGAAAATAAAAGACTATTTGCTGTAAACTTCCTTTTCTTCCCTACTCTACACCTTAAAATCCTTGATTTTATCCCATACTCAGACCTCCTTTACAGCAGTTTCTGATAATATCTGTTCTTTTCCTCAACAAGATCAACCCTCTACTTATACCCATAACTCTCTCCAGAAAACTGACCCTGCAAATATGCCCTCTCCCCAATCTTCAATGTCACAAAATACTCTCTAAAGAAATAAAACATTACTTAAATAACTCAAGAGATATTCATTTTCATGTTTAAGATATATCAATATAATAAAAAGTTAATTTATAGATTTAGTGGTGTACAAATCACCAACAGGTTAGTTTGCAGTCAAGAAAAATAATAACAAAATTCATTTAGGAAAAGTAAAAGGTCTAAAATCTTAAAAGATATAATGGGTATACAGGGGCGGAGCCAAGATGGCGGTGTAGAAACAGCTCATCCAAGCCACTCTGCCCCCAGATTCCCCCCAAACTATGTAAAAGGGGACTCTGAACAACTTCTGGAGCCCCAGCACCCACAGAACAACACAGAGAAGCTAACCTCCCGCTGAGGACAGCCCAGCAGCCCTGCAGGAAGGACCAGTGCAACGGTCTGGGAGCCAGCAGCGCGCAGAGTGCAGGGAGCAGAGCCAAGCGGAGCCCAGGTCCATGTGAACCGAGGTTTTAGCCCAAGGGCGGCAGGGCCAGCAGCCAGCTGGAGGAACCCCAGAACACCAGCAGCTGTGGAGACTCCAGAATTATCAACATAGACATGCCTAGGACAAAGTAAGAGGTTAGTGTCCTATGGACTTTGGGACCTGTATTTGGGGAATGCGTCGGCTCCCTCCCTGGGGGCTAGAAGCCTCTGAGGAGACACGCCATTTTGTAGTTTTCAGAGGCAGCTCCAGCTCCCGGCCTGCGAATTTGTAGGGAGATCCAGCGATCAGTCTTGGGGGGTAATCACTCTTGCTTTAACCTCCCTGGATCTGGATTGTGATCTAGGGTAGAAGTCGTGGGTGGGTTTACAGCTTGCCAGAAACGGAAGTTGCCCCCCACACATTCGGGACGAAAATTCCTCTATCTGGCCTTAAAGCCATAGTGTGGCAACAAGCCCAAAAGTCAAGTAATTAAGTGGCAACATGCCAAGGCAAAGGAAACAGAAAAATGCAACCCCAGACTCCTATTTTGGGGACATAGAGCGGGAAAAGGACTGTGAGGTCAGAAGTCCTGCTCCAAAACCCCAGGGGAAAACATGAGCGGGTTGCAGGCCATAGAGGACCTTAAGAAGAACTTTAAAAATCAAATAAGAGAAGTGGAGGAAAAATTGGAAAGAGAAATGAGAAGGATGTAGGAAAAGCATGAAATGAGGGTCAACAGCCTGACTGAGGAAAACAACACCTTAAAAAATAGACTGACTCAAATGGCAAAGGAGGCCCAAAAGGGCAATGAGGAGAAGAATGCCTTAAAAAGTCATATTTGCCAGATGGAAAAAGAATCTCAAAAGTTCACTGAGGAGATTCATTCCTTCAGAGTTAGACTGGAGCAAATGGAAGCTAATGACTTTATGAGAAATCAAGATGCTGTTAAGCAGATCCAAACAAACTAAAGATTAGAAGGCAATGTGAAATATCTCATGGGAAAAACCACTGACCTGGAAAATAGATCCAGGAGAGACAATTTAAAAATTATTGGACTACCTGAAAGCCATGATCAAAGAAAGAACCTAGAAATCACCCTTCAAGAAATTCTCAAGGAAAACTGCCCTGATGTTTTAGATCCAGAGGGCAAAATAGAGGTTGAAAGAATCCACCGATCACCTCCTGAAAAAGATCCCAAAAAGAAAACTCCCAGGAATATTATAGCCAGGTTCCAGAATCCCCAGATCAAGGAGAAAATACTACAAGCAGCCAGGAAGAAACAATTTCAATATTGTGGAAACACAATCAGAATAGCCCAGGACCTGGCAGCTTCTACACTGAGGGATCAAGGGCATGGACTATGATATTCCAGAGGGCAAAAGAACTGGGAATGAACCCAAGGGTCACCTACCCAGCAAAACTGAGTATTTTGTTTCAGGGGAAAATATGGTCATTCAGTGGAATAGAGGACTTTCAAGCATTCTTGAGGAAAAAACCAGAGTTGAATAGAAAATTTGACATCTAGACACAAGAAGCAAGAGATGCCTGAGAAGGTAATCAGGGAAAAGAAATCAAAAGGAACTTATCAAAGTTGAACTATTTACATTCCTATATGGAAAAGCAGTAACAGTGACTGATGATATCTTTCTCACTATGAAAATAATGGAAGAAGGGTGTATGGTCATACAAATACATATGTGAATGTGTGTGTATATGGTTACAGTTATATATGGATAGAGGGCATAGGTTGAATCTGTTGGGAAGGGAGAATACTCAAGGGATGAAATTATGAGGTGAGAGAGGAAAGTGGCAAGAGGAGATGGGGAGAGACAGGGTAGGGTAAACTATCTCATGTAGAAGAAGCAAGGGGAAGTGGTTACAAGGGAGAGGGAGAATAGGAAGGGAAAAAAAGGCAAAACCACATTCTCATTGAATTTCGTTCAGGGAGAGAATGACATACATACTAAATGGGTTATCTCAACCTGCAGCAGAACAGGGGGAAGGGGGATGAGAGGAGGGATGATGGATGGGAGGGCATCCTTGGGGGGAGGGGAGGTTGGAAGTACCCACTAGAGAAGAGGGACAGGATTATGTAGGGAATGGACCAGGTGGGGGATGGGATGAGTAGGAGGGAATTATAAGCAGCCTTGTACAATATATCTACTATGATAATGTTTTGCATAGCTAGACATGTACAACATATACTGAATTACTTATCTCCCCAGAGGGAATGGGTGACAAGGGAGGAAGGAAATGGATCTGAAATTCGAGGTCTTAACATTAAATGTTTCAAATATATATAAATACTATTATTAATACTCTTTTGCTTATAATTGGGAGATAAGATGTGCAGGCATTGGGACACAAAGATTCACCTTCCTCTAATGGAAAAGTCGAAGGGGGTATGGGAGAAGGTATGGGAGAGAGCAGATTGGAGGAAGCAATATCTTGTGGGACTGCTATTCTGGGAGACTGGGTAGGGGAATAACGGGGGGGAAATGATTGTAACTCAAAATCTGGCGGAAATGAATGATGTAAAACAGAAGTTAATAAAGCATGTGTTTAAAAAAAAAAGATCCTATGCAGATAGGACAAAAATGAACTTAATTGTGCTTGACATCCTAACAATTTACTTCCTAATATGTTTAAAGAAAGAATAAAACGACTAATTATGTACATCAAAGGCAATAAAAACTATGATCACAAAAAAAAGATATAATGGAAGAAAGTAGGAATGAAGAGAGAATAACAATATGAATGTAACAGAATATTATCATCCATAAAAAGATAAATAGGAAGAGTTCAGAAAAACATGCAAAGACACATGAATTAATGATATACTATACACAATAGCTTCAATAACAAAGAGAAAAAAACAACAAAAAGAAACTAAATACTCTGTAACTATATGACTAAGCTTAGCCTTAGAGAAAATGTAGCTCTTTCCTTTCCACTGCAGTTGGGGGCCTCCGGGTATAGAATGCTGTATATGTTGTCAGATGTGGGGTCAATGCATTTATTGGTTTTGCTCAACTTTCTTACTCTTCCATTAATCTTGTTATAAAGGAAAGGGTGAGGAGGGAGAAGGGAAAGGAGGGGAAAAAAGGAAAGGGAATATTTCAGAAATAAATATGATGTAAAAAAAACAAAAAACAAAATTCTCTGATTTCTTTGATCTTTATCTTCCTTACCTAAAACCTTGATCCTTTCCTGCTAACCACCAATATCCCCATGTCACCTGACATCACCATCACCACATCCCCTTGTAGAACCAAATTCCTGAACAGTTAGATGGCATAGTGGAAAGAGTACTGGACTTGAACTGAGTTAAAATTTGTCTCAGACACTCCCTGTGTAACCCTGGGCAAGTCACTTACCAACCTTTGCTTCAGTTTATTCATCTGTAAAGATGGGGATAACTGCACCTAATTCACAGGAATAGTGTGAAAACTAAATGAGATAATATATGCAAAGTACTTCATACATCTTAAAAACCTCTATACAAATGCTAGTATGATGATGATGGAAAGTTCATTTAATTCTGCTTCCTTTCCTCTCTCATTTCTTAATTCCTTGAAATCTGGCTATATCCCAAAACCAGCTAGTCAATCAAAGAACTAAGCATCAGGCACTGTGCTAATAAGCTATGGGGATTTAAAAAAAAAAAAAAAAAAAGGTAAAAGACAGTCCCTGCTCTCAAGAAGTTCACAGTCTAAAGAGAAAAAAACCATGCCAACAACTATGTACAAACAGGACATATGCAGGATAAAGTCTATATAATCCACAGAGGGAAGGCACTGAGAATGTTACCAACGATCCTACACTTGGTACATGCAAGGGCCTTTTTCTCCTATCTGTTGCATCTGATGATATTAACCACCCACTCTCCTTGGATAATTTTCTGGGTTTTTAGAACACTGTTCTCTCTAAATTCTCCTCCTGCCTTTCTGGTTGCTCCTTCTTAATCTTCTTTGCTGTATCATCTTCCCCATCTCTCTACCTGTGGGTACATCACAATACTGGACCCTGTGTCCTCTTTTCTTTCTATAGTCTCTCCTGGTGATCTCATCAGCTGCCAGTGGTTCACTTATCTCTATCTCCAGGTGACTCCCTTATCTTTTTATTTGGCCCTAGTCTTTCTCCTGAGCTCCAACTACTTAGAAGCCTTTCAAATGATATTCCACAGACATCTCAAAACTTAATATGTTCAAAACACGATTCATTATCTTTTCTCCTAAACCCATCCCTTTTCCTAACTTCCACATTCTGTCAACAGCACTGTCTTTCTTCTAGTTACTCAGGTTTGCAATACTCCTTTAACCCTTATTATTTAATCTGTTGCCAAACCCTGTCAATTCTAACTCCCTAACATCTCTCTCATATGTTCCCTTCTCTCCACTCACATGATCATCAGCCTAATTCAGGCCCTTATCAACCTCTTAACTGAAATATGGCAAAAGGCTCTTCACTGTTCCCTACCTTTGTTCTCTCCTTTCTCCAACCCACCTTTCAGAAAGATATCAAAATGATATTCCTAAAATACAGAATTGACCATGACACTCCTCTGCTCAAAAAGCTCCTATACTTCCCTACTGCTTTTAGGAACAAATACAAACTTCTTTATTTGACATTTAAAACTCTTCACACTATAGGTGGAGTGTAATAGATAAAGCACTAAATTTGGGATTTAGGAGTTCAAATCCTGTTACAGACAATTGCCAGTTTTGTGACCTTGGGGTAAATAATTTAATCTCTCTGTGGCTTAGTTTCCCTTTCTGTAAAATGAAGAATGGTTTGACTCAATGGCTTCTAAGATCCTTTGTAGCTCTGTGTCTTTGATCCAACCTTTCTAATCTTGTTATATGTACTCTATGTTCCAGCCAAAATGGATAACTTGCTGTTATTAACATGGCAATCCCTCTCCTGTCCTCATATCTTTTCATTGGTTCTTATACCTAGACTACACTCCCTATTCACCTTTTGTCCAACACAGTCCCTAGCTCCCTTCAAATTAGACTTTTCTGCATACACCTGGCTGGATACACCCTGAAAAAAAATCCCTTATTTACTTACATGGATATATGTTGTCTTCCCCTACTATAATATAAACTCCTTAATCGAGCTTTCTTTGTATTCCTAGCACAGTGCCTCTGCACATAGTAGACTCTAGTAAATGCCTGCTAATTACACAACTCCACAAACATCAGATAAAAATCTAACATCTAAAATCCACAAGGAACTGACAGACATTCATAAGGATAAAACCCATTTTCCAATGGGTAAGCAGTCAAAGGCTATGAAGAAGCACAATTCTCAAAAGAAGAAACTGCAAATAATCACTTGAAGAAATGTTCAAAATCACTTATTTTAAGATAAATGCAAATTAAAACAACTCTGAGACATCACCTGAACTCCAAACTGGCAAAGATTGTATAAAATTTCAAAACTGAATATTGGCAAGGATCAGAGAAAACATACATCTAATTCAATTCAATTGGTGGAGCTATGAAACAATAAACTATTAGACTACAAAAGTAACAAGAAATATTCATGTTCTTTTACACCACTTTCAGGTTTATATTCTGGGAGACTGGCAACAAGAAGACAAAGTCCATAGAAAATTCATAGAAGTACTATTTTTAACAGGAAAAACTCAAAACTATGTGCCCTATAATGGGAGAAGGGCCAAATAAATTGTGACATATGAATATACAAGAATACATTCCAACATATATCATAATGGATGATGACAAATATGAAAGGAAATGGGAGAAGAAAAGGGAATAAACATTTGAAGAGAGCGCATACTATGTATGTGCTAGGCACATGCTAAGCACTTTACATAATTTCATTTGAATCTTACAACTCTATATTGGTGCTGTTACTTATCCTTATTTTACAGTTGAGAAAACTGAGGTAAAGAGAAATTTGGTGATTTGCCCAGGGTCACACAGCTAATAAGTATCTAAGACTGTATTTGAACTTAGGTCTTCCTGACTCCAGGCCCAGCACTCTATCCACTATACTACCTAGCTGCCTCTAAAAATACAAAGTAAAAAAAGAAACACGAGAAGAATACATCAAGTGATAAAGAACCAAAAGAACAATATACATGTGAAAGGAGATGAAACTTATTGTAAATATAATGGACAATGCTGGTGCTGCCTTACAAAAGCTAATGCACACGATTTTTATTTCCTTTAGTAAGTGATGAGTACAGCATACTGAAAAATATAAAATAAATACAATCATTCATAATGCTTAAATCTTTTGTGTGTTTTGTGGAGCCTTGGGGGGATTTTATTTTGTTTATATTCCAATTTTCTTCAGATTGGTTTTGTTTGCAAGTTTATTTTAGTTTGCTATTGTTTTCTTGATTGTACTGTTTTTTAGTTCTTTTTTCATATATCTGAATGCTTGCATATGTTACTGGAAATTAAACAAAACTTATTAACTTATTAAATAAAGCTTATTAAGAAAAAAAGGGTTTTCAGTAATAAGAAACATAAGCTAATTCATTAATGATTGTGAGATACATCTCCAGGTGAGCAAGAAATTAATAAGCACTTACAAGATCCCAGTATGTGCCAAGCATTATATTAGTAGCCCATAAAACCACAAACATTAGTGAAATCACCCCTGATCAAGATGCTTATATAAATAACTAAAAGTAAAGACATCCAAAAATACTCATGTGCAAAGAAAACTCCTCTATGACATCTCATAAAATTAAACCTCCAGTCTTTAACTGAAGACTTCCAAAAATTAGATGCCTATTACCTAAAGATATGCTTAACAGCTATTAGGTAGTTCCTTCATAATACTGAAGGAAATTCTACTTCCCTGTTAACTTTTACATTCTGGTCCTAATTTTTTTTCTGAAGTTACCAAGATTTAAGATAATTTACACTAAAACTCAGGTATGCTCTCAAGGATGTGTTCTTTCCACAATCAATTCCCTTCCCCAAAGAGGCACATGCTATAGAAAGTAAGTAAATATCAGCTTGCCTAAAAACCAAACTAACCCTAATGACTAATCATTCATGATGAGGCTGAGATGATGTCTAGTAGCATCCTATATGCAACTTAACTTTCTCTAATGAAACAACATTTGTAAAGTATTTAGTACAGTGCCTGGCACATCACAGACAGCTAATAAACGCTTACAGTCTGCTTTGTAGATAACTTGTTTGCATATTCATTCCCCCATTAGACTGTGAGCTCCCTGAGGGCAAGGACTGTCTTTTGCCTCTTTTTGTATCCCCAGCACTTAGCACTGTGCCAGGCACAAAGTAGGCACTTAATGAAAAGTTATTGATTTAATTCTTTCTTCCCCAAATAGTATGATGGTATTGCAGTTTACTGGGATCAGAGATCTACATGGCTAATCATGGCTATTTTCAAAACAGCAAAAAATTATAGCACACAACCCTTTTCTTTCTCCACCCTCAAAAACACTCACATGATCTCCACTGGCTTGTAGAGAGAAAACTGTGCATAATGTGAAAGTGGCTAGCAAAGCACCTGCACGGAGTGTTTCTTGGCATATGCCTACCAGAACAGACAATATGCACAAAACAAGATTATAAAAAACCATACCTAGGATGCAAAGGAAGCCACAAAGAAGAGGAATCAGGCTATATTTAAACATTCTTCTTTAAAAAAACAAAACAAAACAAAAAACAAATATGGCTGTTTCCTGAAAATTTGAAGCAATTTTCTAAAAACTGATGTGTCCACAAAAATTTAGCTATTCTTATACTAAGAATAGTATAACATCCAGAATGAGAATAAATATGGAAGAAGTATCTAACCTTGAACGGTTAATACTTATGCTAAGACAATTTGCCACAGTTTAGTCAAAACACTCCTGCACATAGTATAGTATCAATGTACCTATGAATTCATTTCCAAGGTGTCAATCTAATCTTATCAATACCAGCCAATAAGCTTTAAAGTATCTATCCTAGTCCTACAGTCTAATTTAAACACTTACATTTTGAGCTCTGACCTCAAAACAGACAAAACACAGAAGCAGCTAAGTGAGCTTTTATCTCTAAGAAAAGAAAACTCTTTTCCTTCAAAGCAATATTTAAGAAAAAACAATATGCATTCAGGGGAGAAGGGGTGATTTCCTGGATAAAGAAATTCCTAGTATATATGTAAATTAGTCCTAACAAATCAGATCTGCTTACCTATGACATGCAGTCTTGGCAAGAAGCCTAAAGACATTAGGAAATTAGATGATTTATCCATGATCACTGAGCCAGTACACAACAGAGGCAGAGCCTGAACCCAGGTCTTCCTAACTCAGGGACATTATCTATCCACTATACCATATAATAGCCTCTCATCAACTAAAAATATACTACTGCCCAAATTCATATGTAACCTTTTAAGCCAAGGATTCAGGTTTCTGTCAAGTAAATCCTATTCAGAAAGTCCTATTTTTACTGTTGTGAGTTAGTTGTTTTAGTTGTGCCTGACTCTTCATGACCCTGTCTGGGCTTTTCAAACCCCTGCAGTGGTTTGCTATTCCCTTCCCCATTTTACAGATGAGAAAACTAAAGCAAACTGGATTAAGTGACTTGCCCAGGAATACAGCTAGTGTTTGAGGCTGGATATGAAATCAAGTCTTCCTGAAATTAAAGCTATCTATAGTCACATGAAAAAAATGTTCTAAATCACTACTGATTAGAGAAATGCAAATAAAAACAGCTCTGAGGTATGATAACATACCTATCAGATTGGTTAACATGACAAAACAGAAAAATTATAAATGTTGGAGATGTGGTAAAACTGGAACACTAATGTATTGTGGAGTTGTGAATTGATCCAACCATTCTGGAGAGCAATCTGGAACTACGCCAAAATGGCTATAAAACAGTACATAACCTTTGACCCAGGAACTTCTAGGTCTATATCCCAAAGAGATCATAAAAAAGGGAAAAGGACTTACGTGTACAAAAATATTTAAAGCAGCTTTTTGTGGTGGCAAAGAACTGGAAATTGAGGAGAGGCCCATCAATTGTGGAATGGGAGAATAATTTGTGGTATATTAATGTAAGGGAATACTACTGCGCTGTAAGAAATGATGAGCAGGCAGATTTCAGAAAAACCTGAAAAGACTTATACATGAACTGATGCTGAGTGAAGTGAGCAGAACCAGGAGAACACTGTACACAGTAACAGCCACGATGTGCAATGACTGACTCTGACAGACCTGGCTCTTCTCAGCAATGCCGATCTAAGACAACTCCAAAACACTCATGATGGAAAATGCCGTCCACATCCAGAGAAAGAACTTTGGAGTCTGAATGCAGAGGGAAGCAGACTATCTGCTCTCCTTTCCTTTTGTTGTTTTGTTTCTTCTACTGGTTCCTCCCATTAGTCCTTATTCTTCCTTACCTCATGACTAATAGGAAAATATATTTAAGCCTATATCAGATTGCATGCCATCTTGGGGAGGGAAGAGGAGACTCAATCTTATAGAAGTGAATGCTGAAAACTAAAAATAAGTAAATTAAAAAACTAAGTAATTAGTTAATTAATAATAATAAAAAGAAATAAGGTCTTCCCAATTCCAGGTCAGGTACTCTATCCACTGCACCATCTAGCTGTCTTCATGATATTATGATATTTGCTATTTTCCAAGACAATTCATGTAACAAGATATTTTAAAACCTAGAAAATGAGCCTATTCATCTGATTCAAACAGTTCTTCACTATTTACCCATTTATAAAACAAGTTTACCCATTATAAAACTATAATGTATAGATGGTTTTAAGTGACTTATGAAAACAAGAGAGACTGTTTATAAGACCTTGATATTTAAAAAGGCATGCTGTGGGAACCTATAGTTCTTTCTTGTGTCACAAGGATGTTAATGACTATTGTTAAATATTTTAGTAGGCAAATTATGACAGGAAACCCAAATACTGTTTTATGTTTACATGTAGATGTATTTATGAATAATAATCAGCTGGGGTTGCATCTACATTGGCTGAGAACATAATTAGTAGAGCTCTTCCAAAAACCAGTTAAGAGAGTTAGGCTATAACTGGAACAATTTAGAACTGTACCTATGGTACTCTAGTTTAGCATCCTAATCTGAAAGAACTCTTAAGGTTTTTCCACTTTCACCTAATGAAAACTGTCACACAGTTTGCCTTGATCATCATGCTGTATTAAAATGTAGCATCTTTCTTTAAGTAGAAAGTCTAAAATATTTCTAAAGGTATGGAGAAATCTCTGCCCACAACACCCACACCCCTCCTAGCATTATCCTAATTATGAGTCTGGCCTTACCAATTTGTAAGGCACCCTGACATGTGATAGTAAAATGCTCAGTCGTCAGACTAACATCAAAGAAAAGATTTCCTAATCAAGTCATTTCTGCAAAGCATTTAAATCATATCGATTCCAAGTGTCAATAGCTCAAATGAATAGAAGAAATTCAAACAGTAGGACAAAATGCTTCTGAATCTGTTACAAGTTTTGAATTTTCCACAAATCCCTACATTATTTCAAAAGAATAAGTTTCCATAATGGAAGTATAAAGGAACCCTGCATTATTCCATCAAAAAAGGTTCACAGATTTAGAGAATATCTAAAAAAAAATTGGTTCCATCTCAGAACAGAGGTGACAAAGCTTAGTATATAATGAATAGCTAAAGGTTTCAAGAAATACATTTTACTTATCATTAGGCTGTAGCAACAGACTGAACTAACAGTGATGATGACCTGGTTCAACACTATTTCTACTGATTTGTTAAGTCAGGTATCTCTCTATTCTCCACACCACAGCAATACATTTCTTTATTTCTAAAAAAAAAGGATTCAGGCACGGGATTTTGTATAGGATCAAAACGAAAGATAAGAATGTATTTTTGCTTCTCCTCAAGCTATATCAAGCAATCTGTATCAATGTGTTCCAAAGGTCCCCAGGGTATGGAAACATGTCTTAGAAGAAAGAACACTAGACTAGGAGTAAGAAAATCAGGGTTCTAATCCCAGTTTAGGGCAGTTAGGTGGCATAGTAGTACAGGGCCTAGAGATAGGAAGACTCATCTTCCTGAGTTCAAATCTGGCCTCAGGCACTTACTAGCTGTGTGAGCCTGGGCAAGTCACTTCACCCTGTTTGCTTCAGTTTCCCTATCTATAAAATGAGAGAAAGAAAGAAATAGCAAATCACTCCAGTATCTTTGTAAAGAAAACCCCACAAGGAGTCACAAAGAATTGCATACAACTGAAACAACTAGATAACAACAATCCCAGCTTCACCTGTGACCCACATGTTACTAAATCTCAGCTAACCTACATTTCAGCTTCACTGACTACAAATGACTTGCCCAGCTTAACTCATGCTACTGCTATTTTGGAGATCAAATGAGATAATGTATATAAAATACTCTACAATGAATAAGGCTACATATGAATGCAAGGTAGTGTTACTGTTATGTGCCTTTTTTCTTTCTTCACTTCCCCTCTAAATTCTTTACTTTAATCTTTCTGTCCCCTTCCCTTGTGGGCCTTTTCTGTGTATGCACCCACCAGCTTAACCCTACTGACTGTATTCAGTCTGCTTACTCTTGTTAAGCCGATAGTCTACCCCCAAATTAACAAGAGAACTCTATACTCTCATCTACTCTAAGTACAGTTTTCTAATGAAAGCTTCTAGCCATCTGCACCCTGCAGAGCAGCAGAAAAAGCTGCCAAAAACAACAGAATGCTATCAGTGTAGTTTAGTGTCCCTCATCTGTGGCCAAAGAATCTCTCAAGTTATTATAAAAAAACTAAAAACAGAAAGTCACACAGAAAGGCTAGATTCTAAGTCATTTTCCCTTTCCCTGCTGTGTTTTCTGAATCAAAAGGCTATGCCCCTGGATAGTCATTACAGTCATGGGGAGTGCCATGCTGGGGAGAAAAGGAAACAGCTTCAAGTTTCAATGAAGCAATTTCTCACCTCCCAACAGGACAAAACAACACAGTAAGTTTGACACCAAAGAGAACAGAAAAGCCAGGAGTGGCTAGGTGACACAGACAATGGAGCACTGGCCCTGGAGTCAGAAAGACCTGAGTTCAAATCTGGCTTCAGACACTTAACACAAAAACTAGCTGTGTGACCTTGGGCAAGTCACTTAACCCCAATTGCCCTACCTTCCCTCCTCCAAAAAAAAGAAAAAAGAGAGAGAATAGAAAAGCCAATCTATTGGCATGTTTCCACCTTTAACCAACATACTCTTCTAAATAAGTATAGTTTTTCTACAACAAGATTCTTTAGCCTATTTTAGTGATTTTAGCTTTGGATACTATTCTGTGCACGATGAGGATATCTACCTCCTTTTGTCTTCCTCTGTTAGAATGTGCTGTACTAAACAGAGAATTAGGAGAATCTTAATTCTAGTCCTAGCTCTGCCCCTAATTCATTGTATGACCTTGAAAGTAAGCTATTCTTCTGTAGACTTTAGTTTCTTCCTCTGTTTAAAAAAAAAGAATTGAGAGAGATGATTCTCAAAACTATGATCTTCAGTCTAGATTGTATTACATGAAGTCTTCTACATAAAACTACAGTCCAAGTAATCTGTCTAAGCTCATTCTGTGACAAATATAATCATTTAAATCTTTAGCTTCATTCTCAATTGCCTTAATAAGGCTACAAGTCCCATAAGAAAGGGAATCTTTTTGTCTATATTCTCTTAATTCTTGCTCTTCATAGAAGTATCTCCAACCAGTAGCTCTAATCTCCCCCCACTTTTTACAAAAGGGGAAGCTGAGGACCTAAGAGAGGTGATTTGCCCAAAGCAACATAGCAAGATAGTAGCAGAGATGGAATTGAATAATGTCCTCTAATTCCCTACAGGGTACAGATGGTTGAAGGAGAACACGTCTGGGATTTCAAAAAAATAAAGTACACTTTGACTGAAGTTTTGCAAAAGGAATGTTCTTTGCCCACGGTTCTTATATGCTGGCTGGGGAAATATGGTCACTATTTCTATAGTACCCAATGCTTTGAATCCTATGTCCCTCAAAAAATTTTTAATGAGGATATAACACATCTATAAGTACTGATTTCCATTTGTTATACCCTATTACTCCCAAATCTTCCTAATGATATGGAGATAAATGCTGAAGACATTACTTCATGGATACTAATTTCTGTTTTTGTTTTTTACTTATAGCTAATAAGGACAATTCTTTACCCAAATAAGATGAAGTTTGTTGTCCTAACTTTTCTCATCCTTATGATACCAACAACCATTTTTGTATGGTCACTCACAGAAATTTTTGGTGCTCTGAAAATGTATTATTTCAACATACCCTTAGTTATAAACTATAAAGTAAATATTCTCTCACCTGAAGTAATATAGCTAGTGTGAACATTTGCCAGAGACCTAATAAGTGAACACTAAATGAACTAATTAAATAAAAATTTTATTATTTATTGTCAGCAGAAGTTTTTTTTTTCCCTAGACATGGACTGATCATTTCTAGATTCAACTAGTTTCATCTGCTCTATACTTACAATAAAGGAGTCCATGTTTCTTTCTTTAACTTTAAAAAAGAAACTAGTGCCCACCTCTATCCCACCCCCTTCAAATTCTACATATAGTAAAGCAGAGAAATAAACTCAGTTAATACAAATGACACAGATTAAAATGGAAATGGAAAACATTTATCAAAATAAATGAAAATAAAACATTGACAATGTTAATTTGTGATTTTCTGAGTCAATACCATAGATACTCACCAGGAGGCAAAAGGAGTGTTATTCAGAATTAGATATTTAAACTTAAATTGTTGCTTATATAGCAACAAAAATCCAAACTCTTCTTTGGTATTTTGGGAAAGCACAAATAAACTCCTCAGAAAGAAAATTATTTTTCCCCATATAAGGAAAGTGTGAAAAGAGACATTTCAACCAGCATTTTGATTCAAAATTTCCAAAGTTCTAATATGGATCTGGCCATGGAGCTACAAGAAGTCATCTCCAATTTAGGTACTCTCCTCCAGTGCAATAAGGGAAGCTGTTACGTTTTGCTCAGCTAGTCTCTGACAGTAATAAAGATTAGACAGTACAAATTACTCAGGGGAAAACACTCAGTATGAGAATTTTTCTTTCCCTACTTAATGGCAAAAAGGGTTTTCTTTCTTTGGAGAAGAAAAATATTCTAAGAATGGGAGAACCTGACATATACCTTACAGTCCTAACAATCTCCATAAAAATGCAACAGACCCTTAAGACCTAAGGTGGAACTAAAATCTCAGATTGCAGATGAGGTTGCTTGCCAAGGATAAAACTAATTAAAAACTACCCTTTCACACTTTTTTTAAAATATACCTAATAATTTCTGTTTGTACTATAACAAACCTAGGAAAATATTTAATATTAAGAGGCTGCTAGAAGATAGTTAGGGGGGGATTCCTGAGCTGACTTGTGGACTTTATAACAGAATCCTTTTGTATTCTTTATTTGTTCAATTTCATCCTTATCCCAAGGTCAGTGTTGCAATGGGACCTAGACATTCTCTAGGGATTGTCAAATATGATGGTATTTATCAAGCCACTGCTCTACAGAAAATGGAATGATCACCTGAAAAATTTAAGTGGGTACCAAGGTGGAAACAGAAAACATAACAAAGAGTTAATCTGTTCTACCAACCCAATCTCTTCTCAAAGATGCTGTCTTCTATGATAGCTTGCCACGTTCCACCCAACAACAGCTGCTCATGATAATCAATGTCTGACAGTTCAGAGAAAGCCCTTAATGTGTCGCCAAGGGGCAGTTCAACAGATGGCACAGTAACTTACAACCAGAATCATTAATTACATTCCCTTATTAGTCCCGGGGCACAGTGCTGAAAATGCTTCCTCAGTGAAAGATGAACATTTCAGATAAATGACCGTCTGGTATTGCCTGTGCAACTCCCTCTAGGACTTCTGGTCATTGCTGATTTCTAGTCAAAATGATGCTATTTTTACAGCCATTTCACATCTTCCAGGTTCAAGCTGGCTATGAACACGAAGTTCTTACCACCACTATTCATAATTACTCCCATCATCACTGCAGGTAAGGATAATGTACAACATGCACATTATTCGTTTTCTACTGCACAGTCAGATGACAGTGTTGAAACAAACTCACTTAATCTTAATCATCTCACCTCTGAAAGCCTGAAGACTTAATTTCTTTCCCCTCTATGCCAAGGAATTTATGTTTTCTGAGTTGAGGCAGAGGAAAATTTCCTCTGCTCTCTTTATATCATTTTCTCTTTGGTATACATTTACAAAACTATAAAGTTTAAGACAAATTCATGGGTATAATTAAAAACAAAAAAACAAAACCCCGTTTTCCTATGGCCAGTACTCTCCAGTAGCCACAGGTGATAATACTTTTCCATAGACTATAAGGTCCCTGAGGACAAGAAAAGTGTCTTAATTATCCTTAGAATTTTCCTAGCATCTAGCCCAGTACCCTGGTACTTAAATACTTGAATGATTATCTTCTTACAATCAAGTGCACTGTTGGAGTGGAGGTAACAGCAGGTATTTGTGTGGTAGACTACCCAAAGACAAGTGCTCCCAGTCCTTCTCTATGAAAAGACTACATGTGATGTAGCATTTCCTAAGTGTCAGAGGGGAACAATCCTTATTCTGCCCCCGCTCTCCCTTGATAAAATCCTACTAAGGGTATAAGAATAAGAGTTAAACTTCATAGAATGTCAACTACAAAATTTCCGAATTAACAGAATACAGGGCCTTGAAGGTCCATTGTATGTAGACCTTTTATCTAACACTCATAACTAACTTTGAAAATGACTAAAGAAACTTGTGGGCACTCTCCAACTTCTGTCTGATCACATTCTTCTATTTCAGTGCCATTCCTGAGGCCTGTACCTCAGGCAACAAATATTTTACCTGAGTTGAAACTGGTATGTTAAAAATTAGGCTCTAAAATGCCAAGACTAGGAGTTCATGAAGTTTCTTTCCTTAAATCTAAGGCCTGCTCTTTCCTGGCTATAAGGAAATATGACCAATATTTACAAGAAGGTTCAAACAACTATGATACCTAACAGAATTTCCCCTTCTCATTTTTTTTTTTTAAATAAAAAGGGCTGTTTCAAGGATCATACCCACTGAGTGGTGTGAACTACAGGGAGGGGAACTGAGGGATTCTGGCTCACTTTGAATAGTACTTACTTCTAGTTTTTTCTCCTTCTCTGTCAAAACATCTTTCTGGTTCTGGGTATACTCCACCAACATGCGTGCCAGCTGGCGTCGGTCTTCCAGTTCTGCTGCCAGTCGCCCGTTATATTCTGCTAGTAATAAACATGCTTCATCCACTGTCTTTGAAAGACGCTCAGCTGCCTCTTTGTCTAAGCACAAATGTAACCAAAAAAAAAAAAAATTTGAGACAACCTACAAATCACATGGGCATGCCTGAGATGACTGGGCAGGGGGAGAAGTGTGGAAGGGCAGTTGGAATGGGGACAGGGATGCTCAAAGGACTTCTCCCCAAAGTACGTAGTCTTCTTTTCAAACACAAGAACAGACCTGGACTTAGAAGAAAATAATGAAAGAGTTACAACTTGGAAGTCTACCATCATCTACATAAATTATTTCTGAGATACCTGAGGTGAAAGAGCTCTGGAGTGGGAATCTGACCAGAGGATCCCTAAATTCTCTATTTTATAAAAGCACTATAGGAATGCTAACATCCAAACACAATAGACAATGACCTTGATTTTAAAGGTTAAGCTAAAAAGAATTGTTCCTTTTCTCTAATATGTTTAATCTATTTCCATTTATGTTACCTTATTTATCCCTCTTCAAATAATGCCAGATATTTACTATTTGGGGGGTGGTTTTGGAGCTCCAGCATCATTTCACTAATGTAGGAAAATTCTGGTGAGTAAATTCCTTCTATTAAGGCAGATCAGCAACTGTTTTGCCATTTCTAGTCTTAAAGAGAGGTCTAGGGACCTCAGATGCCCAGGGTCACAGTTTTTGTCAGAGGTAGGACTTAAATCCAGATTTTCTTGACCTGAGGGTGGCTTTCTAACCACTATACCACACTGTCTCTCATTAGAACTACAAACATGCAAGGAAGAAGTATTATATTACAAACCAAAAAGAGCCATGATAATCTCTACATTTCAACAGATGATTTTTAGGATGCCTCAAGGTGGTATTTCTATAGGAATTCAACCCACATTTTGGTATTACCCAAACAGAAATTCAGATTTCAATACATGAGCTATGATTATATGCCTTTGACAACAAAGAAGTATGCCTTCTGTCCAATATAGTATGAAAGCTTAAACCTTCAGCAATAAGTAGATCTTATAATTTAGTGTGCAGCAGGTATTTTCCCCCTCTTTTACCTTGTACCCAAAGGTCTCACCTGTAATTTTCTCTAGAAGTGAAACATCTTGAACTTCTTGTGGTAGTGAAGCAATTTTCTGCCTCACAGTAGCATCGCCTGAGGCAGCATTTTCCAAATCTTGCAGGGCTTTGATCAGTTCCTCCGTCTATCAGACAGAAAGCCAATGAAAACCATTAGTACATACAGAATTTTATGTTTCTTAGAAATTAGTTTAAGTTAAATGAGGTGGAGACAAGTTTTAAAAAGTTACTCCAGATAAGTTTATAAATTCTATCCTGAGAACTCATACTACTCATTCTATTTCCCCATTTACTAAAAGTGTAGAGTAAGAGAGCATACAAAATATCTGAAATTTAATCATGGCAAGACAAAGACGAACTCCTACACTATACCTTAAAGATCACATTCAAAATATACAGGCAAAAAGACCCTAAGATAACATTTTCTGTTTTAAAATAAGTTTCTATTGATAGCTTTTCTGTTTTTACATTGCCTAAATTTTCCCCTATGCCCCTCCTCCTTCTCTGACCATAAAACTGTCTTATAAAAATTTTTCTTAAGAGAGGAAGAGGAAAAAAACCACACTGATTAATACATTTTTAAAAAATGTTATATACCCTGTTTGATACTCATGGAACACCTCTGCAAAAGGAGAGAAAGATCTTCTCATATTTTTTCTTTGGGGATATGCTTATTTTTTATAATCTTGGAACCTTCATTTATTTTGTTGTTTTGTGGTAATTCTTTCCAGCTGATCTTGCTACTGTCATGATGCATATCATTTTCTTGGCTCTGCTTTATTTTGTGTCAGTTCATGTAAATCTTTCCACATCTTCCTGTATTCCTCACAGTCATCATTTCTCACAGCATTATAATATGCCATTAAATTCAAGTACCACAAATTATTTTCACCATTCCCCAACTGATGAGCATTTCCTTTGCTTCTGGTTCTTTGCAGCCACCAAAAAGTTGCATAATATTTGTTGAGGAGATGTGTAACAAATGCTTACTGGATGAAAAAAATGCACAGTGCATGTTTCAAATTATTTTGTGACTTTGCCCCCCAAAACACAGGAATTCCCATTTTCTAAGAAGGTCACTGAGCCACCATTTTTAAGGCTAAAAAGAAAAGTATACCAAATTCATTAGTAGCAAAAAATTAAGGCCCAACATGTGTCAATTCCATACCGTTCAAAAGTATTTGTTAAACTTATTTGTACAAGGGTCTGGGGATGCAAAGGAAAAAAACCCAAAACATCCCCTGATCTTAAGGAACTTACATTCTATTGGGGGTGGGAAAGAGGGGAAGGGCCTACACAAAGAAACAACTTTATACAATTTAAATACAAAATAATTTCAGGATAAAGGGGACATAACAGGGGATGTAGGGGGTGGGATGTGTATTTGTGTGTGCACGCATGCACACATTGATTTACAGCAAAGGTGTTTGTCAAAGGTAGGGTAGCACTTGAGCTATACCTTGAAGGGTACTAGAGATGACAAAAAAGGAAAACAATCTGGGTATGGGGAGTAGCCTATGCAAACACTGTGGTAGGAGATGGAATATCATGGAACAGCATCTTAAGAAAAGCAAATAGGCCAGTTTGGCTGGAACATAGAATATGCAAGGGGGAGTAATATAAAATTAGTCTGAAAAGACAGAATGTAACCAAATTGTGAAAGACATTTTAAAATATAAAACCAGGGGATCACAGCGAGCAGGGAAGTGATGTGTGGAGGATAGATTAAAGAAGAGGGAAGAGACTCAAGACAAAGAGACAAATTAAGAGCCTGGGGTAATAATCTAAGTGAAACAATAAGGGCCTGAACAAGAGTGGTAGCTGTGTAAGTAAAGAGAAGGGGTTGTTAAATGTGAGAGAAGGTAGAGTCAACAAGCCTTAGCAACTGACTGGAAATGAGGAGGGGAGAGAGGGAAAGGAGAAGGAGAGGGAGGAGGAGGAGGGGAGAGAGGGAGAGAGAGAGAGAGAAAGAGAGAGAGAGAGAGGGGGGGGGAGGGAGGGAGAGGGGGAGAGAGAGAGAGAGAGAGAGAGAGAGAGAGAGTGTGTGTGTGTGTTGCAAGACTCAAGAGCTGAAGATGACTCCAAACTTTAAATCTGTATGAGAATATTTATATAAAGTACAAGTCAAAAAAAGAAAGAAAAATACAAAATGTTTTGAAAGATTCACCACTTAATAATAATTTCTGAGGAGCAGCTGACTTTTTAGCTATTAATCAAATGAAAACAAAATGTTTAATTCTCTAATTCTTTATAATTTACAAACATTAAATTTAAATCCAATAATCATTTAACCACTCACCCCCAGCACACTTAAGAAACAGACAAGCACCAGAAGGAGGCTTTTATAAGATAAACAGGCATATACAACTCCACTAAAGTCTTCCTTTGATGCTTCATCTCTGACAGGTCCTACTAAGGCTAAGCAGCATCAATCTGGGTAGACTAATATTAATATGCCTACTGTTAGTCTAGAACCAGTCCATGCTGAAAATCTGTTATCACAAAGTTGGCTACTAAATGATGAACTTTGGGGCCACAGTAATGAATCTAATGAAGCAACGGCACCATGTGTGCACACACTCTAGAAATGTGGGAAGCAAAATTTGAACTCTATTAGTGAAGGGAATTTACAACAATAAAGTTAAGGATCATTTGAACTAATATATAGTATCATCAACAAAATTTACTAAATATCTAAAATGTGCAAGATACTATACATGGGGATATAAAAGTTCCTAATGCATGTGTATAAATAGAATTTTAATAAATTGGTTATGGCTTAGAAAACCTGCAATCTGCTCTACACACACACACACACACACACACACACACACACACACAAAGTCAACTCTTTTTTTCACTATGATGACCCTCCTTAAGGATAACAGTGGTATGTAAACCATTTGCAAAAAACTTGTTAGTTACTAATTCCTGAAGAATCACATGCAAATGAAAAAAAATCTGCTTTAAATAAAACATCAAAGAAAAGCCAATCTAGTTGTTTAGCCAGTCAATAATGCAAGAGAGGTTCAGCAGGAGCTACCCACTTTAATCTTTTTTTTTTTTTAAACTGGGTATCAGCACCACCTTGTGGTCATATTTTCAACTGGGGGGGTTGTCATTTTTCAAAAAATAGATCTTTATGGATACCTTTTCTTTTTACATTGCTTACACTTCTCATTCAATCCTAGTTTTCCCTCTTCCCAAAGAGCCATCCTTATAACAAATTTTTAAAGAGAAAAAAACTCATCAAAAGCAATTGATACCCTAAAAAAAGCCCACAAACCTGACTATAAGCTATGTTCTACACCTCTGCAAAGGAACAGGTACAGCTGTCTTCCCACATCTCTTTAGGGTCAAGTTTCTCTATAATTTGGCAAAATTCACTTGCTTTTTATGAATTTTTAAAAAATCTTAATAGTTTTCTTCAATACCCTCTTCCCTAATGAAAGTATATCTAATACCATAACAGTGTTTTGTTTTGTTTTGAATAAGTGTTTTTTTAAAAAGAGAAGAAAAGAAATCAGTACAAATGTTCAATAATTTTAAAAGTGCAAAAACATGTGTAACAGACAACACCTGAGGATCCCCCATCTCCAAGACAGGGTGGTGGTTTTTTTTTTTCTGAGCCATATCGAAAAATGACAAACAATAGTTAAACTAGAACCTCCCGCACCTCCACCCCCAAAACATAAAAATGATAAATAAAATAAAAGCTAGTGTTTTAAAAAGACTGACAAAGTTGACTGACTTTCAGCTAATCTGATTAAAAAGGAATAAAATCAATAAAATATCAAATGAGCAAGATTAAATTATAACAAAATGAAAGGCATAGTCAGAACCTCTTATGCATAATTATATGCTAATAAAACCGAGAACATAAAAGAGAAGAATACCTTCAGAAATATACTCAAAGTGACAAAGAGATCATAAATAACTCGACCTAAAAAAACAAAATTCCTGTTCCTTATGGATTCACAAAGAGAATTCTACCAAATTTTAAAAGAATTATTAATTTTGTTGTTTAGTTGTTTTTCAGCTGTGCCTGAGTCTTCATAACCCCATTGGGATTTTCCTGCCAAAGATGCTGAAATGGTTTGTCATTTCCTTCGACAGCTCATTTTATAGATGAGAAAACTAAGGCAAACAGGATTAACTGACTTGCCCAGCGACACACAGCCAGTAAGTGCCAGAAGCTGGATTTGAACTCAGGAAGATGAGTCTTCCTGACTCTAGGCTCAGCACTCTATCCATTATACCACCTAAGCTACCAGCAATAATTAATTCTCACACCATACAAATTAGTCTCAAAAACTGAGAAAGCAAGTTCCCTACCATAATCCTTCTATGACATATATTACAGTCCTAATATTTAAATGAGGCAAAGATAAAACACAGAAGGAAAACCACAGGCCAATATCATTCATGAATATATATATATATTTTTTAATTTCAATAAAATTCTGAGACTACAGCGAATTATCCAAGAAATCATTCATTATGGTGCTAGATTTATGCCAGGGATGCAAGGATGGTTCAACATTAGGAAAAACAGAAAAGCAATCAACATAATTTATCATATTAAAAGGTCAAAATGTCCAAAACCATATGATTACCTCAATACATGCAGAAAAAAAAAATCTCACAAAGTACAATACTAATTTGTGCTTTAAAAAAAAAATCAACAATAAAATAGACATAGAGGGAATTTTTACATATTGTTTTAAAAATCTATTTAATTTGCATGACATCAGATATATGATGATACAGATAAGGATAGAATTAGGAAATGAAAATAAAAATGAAAAAATAAAATAAAACCAGAAGCAAGTATCATGAAATTAAGATACACTGAATCTTTTCCAATAAATAAGGGATGCAAAGATGCCCTTTCTACCCACTGTTACTTGATAAAGTTCTGGAAATGTTAGCAATAGCAATAAAACAAGATAAAGAAATTAAAGGCACAAAGATAAATACAGAAGAGATAAAACTATCCCTATTTGCTGATAATGACAGTAAACTTGAAAACTCATAAGTGAATTAGCAAAGATACTAATCAAGACAAAACCTTCAGCAAAACTGCACGCTAAAAAATAAAACCTCAAAAATAAACTGCATTTCTATTAATAATAAAATTCAAGGAGAATAAAATATTCCAAATAACTGCAAAATGTATAAGGTATCAGGATAATACTGAAACACACAAAAGGCTTGTAGAGATTCAAAAATTACAAAGTGCTCCTTAAAGAAATAGAGGAATATTCAGTGTTCATGGCTGGGCAATGCTGGTGTTATAAAAATGAATAACTACTATGAAAGTTTGTACTTTCAATGTTATATCAACCAAATTACCAGGGGAATCCTTTACAGAATTTGATAAAAGAATAACAAAATTCATCTGGAAAAACAATAGATCTATAATATCAAGAGAAATGATGAAAAAGGGTCAGAATAAAAGGGAAAAACAGCACTTCCAGACCTCCAGTTATTTTATAAAGCTACCTTCATGAAAACCATCTGGTACTGATTAAAAAAATTGAGGTAGATCAGTGGAATAGCTAGACCAACGAGAATCAGAAACAATGTAGCTCACTATTGCAGCCTCAGCAAATTTCTGCAGTTTAGAGTTTAGATCTTCAGGCACTGGAAAGAAGTGGGGAGGGTCACATTTTTTTGCAAGCCCATAGTTCCAGCAGGCTATTGTAGCCTTGCCGATGGGAGAATGGTGAATAGTAGAGAGAGGAAGTATTGAGTGAGCTAAATTAGGCGTTAAGTTCATGGAGTTTTTACTTTAGTCGTGTTCTTGGTGTCCTATACCATGGAGACAGTTGAAATCATTTTTTATGGTGCTGCATTTGTTTCAGAAAGGCTGATATGTTGTGAGAATCCAAAAACAAAACAAAACAAAAAAAACTATAAGAAGTCTAGTCTTCTATCTTGTTGGTCAAATGACCTGGAAGTCCATAAATTTTCAACGGTTCTTTGGTAGTAGTTCTTTCCATTTCGACTGTTGTAGTCATTGTATTTATTGTTTTCCTGACTCTGGTTTAACCACTTCACTTTATATCAGTTCACACAAGTCTTTTATGATTTCTCTGTATTCAGCGTATCTGTTGTTTCTTCCAGTATGGTAATATTTCTTACATTCATGTACCATTATTTGTTTAACCACATCCCATTTGATAGGTACCTACCTTGTTTCCAGGTGCTAGGACAAAAATGCCTTATAAATATTTTGGTGCATGTGGAGCCTTTCTTTTTGTCAATGACCTCCTTGGGGCATATGCTTAACAATGAAATTTCTGAGTCAAAGAGACATTTTAGTAACTTTAACTTGCCTAATTCTAACTTGCTTTCCAGAACAGGTATACAGATTTGCAGCTCCACCAACATGCATTGGTTTGCCTGTCTTTTCATTATTTTTCCAAAACTATTCCAACACAATACTATACAACTAGGTATCTTTTGTTATTTTTGACAATCTTCTGGATTTGAGGTGAAAGTTTAGGGTTACTTTGATTTGAATTTCTCTTCTCATTAATGATATGGAACATTCTTTCATAAAATTCTTTTGAGAATTGTTTGTTCACATTTTCTGACCACTCATCTACTGGTGAAAGGTTTTTGGTTTTGGATTGTTGTCCCTATATCTTGGATACCAAATCCTCAGAAATACTTGATACAAATGTTTTTTCCCTTTTTGCAAAAGCTTTCAATTCATGTAATCAAAGTTATCTCTTTTAACTGCCTCTACTGGTTAAGAATTTCCCTAAGGGTCAAATCTTAAGTAGTTTACCCCCATTCACTGAACATACCAAGAGTGGGCCTGCTGTAGGATCTTGGGGAGAGTAGCTTCCAGGGTAATCATCATCTTCGTCCTCTTGTATCTGCTGAAAAGTCCGCTTGAGAGATTTCTTCTCCTCTGCGGCTATATGACAAAAACAAAAAAACAAAAAAAAAACTAAGTCACATAGTCTTAAATAATATGCATTATTTCTTATATGTAAACTCGGGGCAAAATTTTTACAAATTCTAAAAGAGAAAAAGTTTAACTTTTTTTTTAAATTTTCCAATCTATTTATTTATGTTTGTTTGTTTATTTTTAGTTTTCAACATTCATTTCCACAAGATTTCAAGTTACAAATTTTTCTCCCCGTCTCTCCCATACTCCCATCCCAGAACAGCAAGCCAACTGAATACCCCTTCCCCCAATCTCTTCTCTTATATCCTCCCTCATCTCCCCCCCCCCAACTTTCTAGTAGGGCAAGATGGATTTCCATAACCCAGTGCCTGTATAGCTTATTTCCCAATTGCCTGTAACATGCATTAACATTTGTTTTTTGAGACTTTGAGTTCCAGAGTCTTCCCTTCTTCCCTCCTCACCTACCCCCACTGGGAAGATAAGCATTTCAACATAGGTTGTACATGTGTAGCTACACAAAACATTTCCATAGTAGTTATATTGTGAAAGACTAATTATATTTCCCTCCATCCTATCCCGTCCCTCACATTCCATTTTCTACTTCGATCCTGTCCCTTTTCAAAAGTGTTTGCTTCTAACTATCCTCTCCCCCAATTTGCCCTTCCATCACACCTCCCCTTGTCTTATTCCCCCCTGCTTTCCTGTAGGGTAAAATACCCAAATGAATGTGTATGTTATTCCCTCCTTAAGCCAAATTCAGTGAGAGTAAGGTTGACCCATTCCCTTTCACCTTCTTGCTCTTCCCCTCCACTGTAACAGTGTTCTCTTGCTTCTTTTATATGAGATATTTACCCTAATCTCTCTCCCTTTTTCCTCCCAATATATTCCTCTCTCACCTCTTAATTTTATTTTTAAGATACTATCCCTTCATATTTAACCCATCCTCTGCCCTCTGTATATATATACATGTACATACACATGCACACACTCACATATATATATATATATATTTATACACACATACACCCTCCTATACATATATATTCCCTTCAACTATCCTCATATTAAGAAAAGTCTCATGAGTTACAATTATCATTTTCCCATGTAGGGATATAAATAGTTCAACTTTAATAAGTTCCTTATGATTTCTGTTTCCTATTTGCCTTCTCATGCTTCTCTTGCTTCTTGTAACTGAAAGTCAAATTTTCTGTTCAGCTCTGGTTTTTTCATCAAGAATGCTTGAAAATCCTCTATTTCATTTAATGACCTTATTTTTCCCTGAAGCATTATACTCAATTTTGCTGGGTAGGTTATTCTTGGTTTTAATCCTAGCTCCTTTAACCTCCAGAATATCATATTTCAAGCTCTTCAATCCCTTAATGTAGAAGCTTCTAGATCTTGTGTTATCCTGATTGTGTTTCCACAATAGTAAAATCATTCCTTCCTGTATGCTTATAATATTTTCTCCTTGCCTTGGGAGCTCTGGAATTTGGCTATGATATTCCAAGGAGTTTTCTTTTTGCAATCTTTTTCAAGAGGTGATCAGTGAAAAGTTCAACATTTTAACAAATAATGCCATGGGTTTTTCACCTAGTCTCAGGGGTACATAGCATTAAGCATGACCAAAGGTAGTATCAGTCTATGTCAGTTTAGACTAATGAGAAGAAATATTTGTAATAGTGAAAAAGTGGAAGTTGTCTATTTAATCAAAAAACATCATCATTTTAAAAGAAATCTGACTGAAAGGTGAAATAAGAAACATCAAGCAACGTGAACCTGATGGCAAATCCTGGCTCTGCCACTTAAGTACTTTATCTTACTGGACCTCAGTTTCCTCATGTGTAAGATGAAGTTCTGATCTCCTAACTCTAAATCAATGATTTTATAATCCAATTTATCTAAATAATCCAATATAATTGATATTTCAGACAGATCATTATTCTTTATGTATAAAAAAGTTTTCACTGCTGTGGCTTTAAAATTACCAAAGACAACATATTAAAAATGCATGGTCAACAAATTAAGCGTTTTTCAAATATGTACATTCTTACTAGCTCTTTATAAAATAAGTCCAATTTCACTTTAAAATAAAAAAAATTACTGAGAAATGCAAATGAAACTAAAGGGTTCAGAAATTAAGTAAACTGCCCAAGAGCCACTGAAATTAAACCTTTTTTTGTTGACAATTAAAAATTTTAATTTTTCTCCATGTTCTAGGTTTCTAAGAGATGTACCAATTACTTTTCAAATAATTATTTTCACATTATGTTGCACAGAAAACCAAGATCTACCACAAAGAAACAAATACAATGTGATGCAAATTAATAGAATGAAGATACTATTTAAGTTTTTTCCATGATTCTAAACATGAGCTACTTGAAGGGTAATAATCTAAAATCTGAGAAGATAAAAGATCTAAAACGCCATGGAAAATAAACCTACTAGAAACCATATTCATTTTCTTTGGTACAGTAGAAAAAGAACTGAATTTGACTGAGTAAAGAAATCTAAGTCAAAGCTTCATCCCTGGGGCTCATTTGCTATGTGACCTCAGGAAAGTCACTGAATATTTATCTCTAGACATCAATTTCCATATGTGTAAAATAAATATACTTATACTCCCTATCATACAGCTTTAGGATTGGCAAAGTGCTTTGTAGAACAAAAATATGAGTTAGCTATTATTAACTACTACAGCAAAGAACAGCTAAGGGTAGGTTGGAGACAATAGGACCATTGAGAATGATTACATTTGTACATCTGTGCAACAAAACTTCTTTCACATGCTGAATATGTCATAAACACAAACTAGCAAAAAGAAACCTATAGGACTCCTTACTTGAAAGACTCTCCATATAAGCATATAACAAGTATAAAAATAAATTTGTCCACAACTCTCACCTTGGAGGCAGTATGGTACAGTAAAAGATAAGTCACAGAACTCAGGTTTAAAATCTCTTATGCTTATTACTTGGGAAGTCACCTGCCCTCCATAAGTATCAGTTTCCTCATTTGTAAAATGAAAGAGTTCTCAAACTTTATACCTATAAGCTTATGTTACTACAAACAGCAAGAAAGATGCAAAAAAGGACAAAATTATTAATACTAATAAACAATGAGCATATCAATCTATTTATCCCTTTCCTCACCATCACTACAGCACTTCATTTTGACAATCCTCATACCAATTATGGCCATCATGTTCTTGGACTACATGATTTTTCTATATCAGATACTGTTCCTTATATGAGATCTGAAGGCTAATTTAAAAATATATTTAGGGGCAGTTAGGTGGTGTGGTGAAAAGAGTACCAGCCCTGGAGTCAGGAGGACCTGAGTTCAAATCCGACCTCACACTCTTAATCACACTTACTAGCTGTGTGCCTTAGGCAAGTCACTTAACCTCAATTGCCTTGCCTTTCCCCCTCCAAAAAAAAGAAAAAACCCAAACTAAAACAAACAAACAAACAAAAAAAAAATATATATATATATATTTAAACTTATACTTATCTCTTATCTATGCCTACACATAATTTGAAATATCCTTAAACTGAAACAAATGGATATATAATATGATCAAGTAAATCATTTATGATAAGTGAAGTGTAGAAACTTAACAGTGGTATAAAAGTGATCACATTAAAACTCCATACTTACTTCCTCCAATGTTTCAGCACAGCAATGATCACCAAGTCTGCCAAATCCTGCCGAGATGGGAAAGCTTCAAGTATAGGCCTAATAATGGATCAGATATCTATAGGCTGCAATAAAGTTCTCCATATCAGAGATTTTACCAAATGACTAAGTTTTTTGGAAGGGATTGTAATCTGTACCAGTGGTAGAAGAACCTATACCAATGAAATCAAGAATCTCTGAAGAATTATGTGGGGGGGCGGAGCCAAGATGGCGGAGTAGAAACAGTATTTCCAATGTGCTCTGCCCCACACAAATTTCAAATAATGTGAAAGGGGTCTCCGAACAGCTTCTGGAGCCACAGCACCCACAGAACAGCACAGAGAAGCTAACCTCCTGCTGAGGACAGCCCAGCAACCCTGCAGGGAGCGGCCAGCACAGCACTCTGAGAGCAGGCAGCACAGCGCACTGGGAACCTACAGTGCAGAGCGCAGAGCCGAGCCCAGGTCCGCGGTTTTAGCCCCAGGGCGGCCGGGCCTTCAGCCGGCTGGAGGGACCCCAGAACACCAGCAATTGTGGCGATTCCAGAATTATCAGCACAGATATGCCTAGGACAAAGTGAGAGGTTAGTGCCCTATGGACTTTGGGACCAATATTTGGGGAACACATGGCTTCCTCCCCTGGGGGCAAAAAGCTGCTGAAGAAACAGCTGCACAGAAGCCATTTTGCAGCTTCAGTAGTGGCTCTAGCTCCTGGTCTGCAAACTATAGGGAGATCCAGCAATCAGTCTGGGGGTTAATCGCTCTTAATTTAAACTGCCTGGATCTGAATTGTGGTCTGGGGGGGAAGTTTGGGGTGGGTATCCAATTTGCCAGAGTGGGTGGAGGCTTTACAGAGGCCACCCAACTGGCAGAAGTTGTGAAGGCCCCACATTTGGGCGGAAGCTCCCCTGTCTGGTGGCAGAGTCCTACTGTGGCAACAAGCCCAAAAATCAAGTAATTAAGTGGCAACATGCCTAGGCAAACGAAACAAAATAAACAGAAAAGTTCAACATTGGACTCCTATTTTAGGGGCAAAGAGGCTCAAAGCATGGAGGAGGACTGTGAGGTCAGAACTCCTGCACCAAAAGCCCCAAATGAAAATACAAGCTGGCTACAGGCCATAGAGGACCTTAAGAAGCAGATAAGAGAAGTGGGGGAAAATTTGGGAAGAGAAATGAAAAAGATGCAAGAAAAGTATGAAATGACAGTCAACAGCCTGACTGAGGAAAATAACACCTTAAAAAATAAACTAACTCAAATGGCAAAAGAGGCTCAGAAAGGCAATGAGGAGAAGAATGCCTTAAAAAGTCAAATTTGCCAGATGGAAAAAGAATCTCAAAGCTCACTGAGGAGATTCATTCCTTCAGAGTTAGACTGGAGCAAATGGAAGCTAGTGACTTTATGAGAAATCAAGATACTATTAAACAGATCCAAACAAATGAAAGAATAGAAGGCAATGTGAAATATCTCATGGGAAAACCATTGACCTGGAAAATAGATCCAAGAGGGACAATTTAAAATTTATTGAACTACCTGAAAGCCATGATCAAAGAAAGAACCTAGAAATCATTCTTAAAGAAATTCTCAAGGAAAATTGCCCTGATGTTTTAGACCCAGTGGGGGAAATAGAGGTTGAAAGAATCCACAGATCACCTCCTGAAAAAGATCCCAAAAAGAAAACTCCTAGGAATATTATAGCCAGGTTCCAGAACTCCCAGATCAAGGAGAAAATACTACAAGCAGCCAGGAAGAAACAATTTCAATATTGTGGAAACACAATCAGAATAGCCCAGGACCTGGCAGCTTCTACACTGAGGGATAGAAGGGCATGGAATATGATATTCCAGAGGGCAAAAGAGCTGGGAATGAACCCAAAGGTCACCTACCCAGCAAACCTGAGTATCTTGTTTCAGGGGAAAATATGGTCATTCAGTGGAATAGAGGCCTTTCAAGCATTCTTAATGAAAAAATCAGAGTTGAATAGAAAATTTGACATTCAGACACAAGAAGCAAGAGATGCTTGAGAAGGTAATCAAGGAAAAGAAATCAAAAGGAACTTATCAAAATTGGACTATTTACATTCCTACATGGGAAAACAATAACTGTGTTTGATGAAACCTTTCTCATTATGAAAATAATTGAAGAAGGGTACATGGCATATGTTCACAGATACACATGGATAGAGGGCACAGGTTGAATTTGATGGGAAGGGATGATTTTTTTTTTTTTTTGGAGGGCAATTGGGGTTGGGTGACTTGCCCGGGGTCACGCGGCTGGGTTTCTGTTTGTGTGTTGGGTGTCTGGGGCCGGATCCGAGCTCGGGTCCTTCTGGCTCCGGGCCCGGCGCTCTGCTCACTGTGCCACCTAGCCACCCCAAGGAAGGGATGATTCTTAAGGGGTGAAGTCAAGAGGTGAGAGAGGAAAGTGGCAAGAGGAGATGGAGAGAGACAGGGTAGGGTAAATTATCTCATATAGAAGAGGCAAGGGGAAGTAGCTGCAGGGGAGGGGAAGAACAGGAAGGCAAAAAGGCAAAAGCATATTCTCATTGAAGCTGGCTCAAGGAGAGAATCACATAGATACTAAATGGAATATCTTACCGTCACTCACTCTCCTGAGTAGGGGAAAGGAGGATGAGGGGGGGATGATGGAGGGGAGGGCATTCTGGGGGGAGGGGAGGTTGGAAGTACCCACTATCAAAGAGGGACAGGATCAAAGTAGGAAATGGACCAGGTGGGAGGTGAGATGGGTGGGAGGGAAATATAAGCAGTCTTTTACAACATATCTACTGTGGTAATGTTTTGCATAACTATACATGTACAACACATACTGAATTGCTCATCTTCTCAGAGGGAGTGGGTGACAAGGGAGGAAGGGAATGGATCTGAAAACTGAAGTTTTAAAATTAAATGTTTCATAAGATGTCCAGGAATTGGGGCTCAGAGATTCACCTTGCCCTAATGGCAAAGTTGAGGGGGGTATGGGAGAAGATATGGGAGAGAGCAGATTGGATGAGGGGATATCTAGTGGGACTGCGATTCTGGGGTGGTGGGTAGGGAAAAAACGGGGGAAAATATAACTCATAATCTGGTGGAAATGAATGATGTAAACCAGAAGTTAATAAAGCATTTGTTTAATTAAAAAAAGAAAAGGAATTATGTGTGCCACACCTCTCTTTTCCAAAACACTTAGAAATAAATATTCTCATATGATTCCACAACAAACCTGGAAAACACTACAAGGTATTATTCACATTTTGCAAATGAAGAAGACAAAACTTAAGATATATCAAGTGACTTGTTCCTGGTCACACAGCTTGTAAATGCAGGGGCCAGTATTAGAAAGGAGTCTTCAAAATGCCTTCTCTCCAGACAAAACTAAATCATAGCTTCAAGTTAATAGTTTGACCCATAGGATGCGAAATTTGTGGATGATGTTCATCAGTGAGGAAGCCAGAAAGAGAAAGAATAAGTATAGTCAAAGTAGATTATGATCATAATCTTAACCTCCCACCTGTCTACCTTTCTTTCCTCTATGCATTATGTCAAAGACTGGCTCTAGCTCTAGACTATGAATATCCCATACTTCTGTTGACAAAAGTCCAGTTGCCTTTGGAGTAAGTGCCAAAAGGCATTAAGGATCTCTGTGCAACAAGATAAATCACAAATCCTAGAACTAATGTAATCTTTCTTAATATAGAGAAAAGTCTATTATTCCATCAGTTTGTGCTCTACTTCTCATATCTCACCTAACAAACTTAAGACATACTCAAAAAATAATAATCTAGCTTTGGACATCAAAGTTGCAGCAAAGGTTTTACCTAGTTGCTAGACCCAAAATTACAGTAGCAAAGAGTGATCAGAAGTCATTAGTAAGGTCTGTTCATCCCAGCAGTCACAGCTATTTTCAAACTGAGATTAAAAAAAGGTAAGACCTGCCTCATTCAATAGAAATCTTTCCATCAAGACTAGATACGGTAACATTATTACTATTTTGTAGAACATTTGCAGATGTACCTCACTTTACATCAAACGTATACTTAAAGAGTTGAGTAGAAACCAAAATTTTGCAATGGAATATCTCACAGGTACTAAAATACAAGCACTTAGGGGAACTCCCTTTATAGAATTAGTAATATTTTGTGAGGCAACTCACTAAGTCTAATTGCAAAGCAGGAGGTGATTTGCACTGGTTGAGGAAGTCTCCTGACTGGGAATTTCTTATATCAATTAAATAAAAGAATCTGTTATCACTCCCCCAAAAAAGTCTACTTTTCTGAAAAAGCAAATAACCAGCCTATGGTAACCGAGAGCACGATGGATCAGAAGGCAAGACACTTGTGTTGTAGCTCTGGTTGTATAGTAAGTAACTTTATTTATTCAGTTTCGTATTTCCCTTGTCTATAAAACGTGTTGGGGTACAGAAATAGCTGGAGGAGACTGATTAGCTCCCCAAGTCTTTTCCAGCTCTAAAATTATAACTGTTCCCCATCCAGCCTCAGCAATTTTATTTTCACATACAGCTTTTCTTGAAGTAGGGAGCATACCCATATTTGCAGTAATTTTAAAATAAAAAAAGAGGCAAAAGATATACATTTCTAATCAATCTGAACTATGCATATCCGTAAACTACATAATCTCAGCCACATGGTTCCAATACCTGGTTATCTATCAACAGTATCTATCAACATGTTATATCATGAATTTCTTTAAATCACAAGATGACAAAAATACCTGCTCCTGAGTACCTTATTGGAATGCTGTAATAATTCACATTTATAAAGTACTTTATTATTTAAAAAATTCTTTCATCATGACAACCCCAAGAAGCAAGTAGCACAAATATCCCCATTTTTCAGATGAGGAAACTGAGACTCAGGAGGTGAAATGATCTGCCCAATGATATCACGCTAATTAGTGTCTGAGTTGGGATTCAAACACAGGTCTCTTGGTTGTAGGTCCACTAAACAGCTCACTCCACTAAACAGCTTACAATCTAGCCAAACTGGCCTTCTGGCTGTTCCTCAAACGTACTTGTTTCCATACCTTTGTATTCACTGTCCTGCATACCTATGTCCTGCATACCTATACCTAATGCTTTGGCTCCTCACTCCCGGCTCAGGAAATACATCCCTTACTTCCTTTAAGTCTCAGGCTCAAGTGTCACTTCTGCATGATACCTCTCCTATATTGGACATGTTTCCTTTGGCTGAACATAAGCTCCTTCAGAGGAGGGAATTTTTTTATTTTTTTCTTTGTACCATTGGCACTTAGCACAGTGCCTGGCATATGGTAGGTGTCTGATAAATGTTTCCTGACCAACTGATAAATCACTCTTTTTATTTTTGCTTTTTGGAGGGGGGAAGGCAGGACATTTGGGGTTAAGTGACTTGCCCAAGGTCACACAGCCAGTAAGTATTAAGTGTCTGAAGACAGATTTGAACTCAGGTCCTCCTGACTCCAGGGTCAGTGTTCTATTCACTCTGCCAACTAGCCACCCCTGATACACCACTCTTGAAAAGGTTAGATTTAATCTGAATTGAAGAGTTGGAAGGGAGCACAAAGTCCATCTAATTCAACTCATAACTGACCAAGAAGCATTTCTACAACTGTGTCCTAAAATGGTCATCCAGCTTATTACATGAAGAGTCAAGTATGTGAGTTTAAATCTGTCTTTGTCACTGAATATGTGGGAGTTCTGCCAAGGCACTGAACCTTTCTAAGTGTCAGATCTTTTACCTATAAAAACGAAGAGGCCAGACCAGATGGCTT
>WOXC01003302.1:0-141436 GCA_011680675.1 Gymnobelideus leadbeateri
AAGTCCTTCTTAAGGTCCTCTGTGGCCTGCAACCTGCTCATGTTTTCCCCTGGGGCTTTTGGAGCAGGACTTCTGACCTCACAGTCCTTTTCCTGCTCTATGCCCCAAAAATAGGAGTCTAGGGTTGCATTTTTCTGTTTCCTTTGCCTTGGCATGTTGCCACTTAATTACTTGACTTTTTGGCTTGTTGCCACACTATGGCTTTGAGGCCAGATAGAGGAATTTTCGTCCCGAACGTGTGGGGGGCAAACTTCCGTTTCTGGCAAGCTGTAAACCCACCCGCGACTTCCACCCTAGATCACAATCCAGATCCAGGGAGGTTAAAGCAAGAGCGATTACCCCCCAAGACTGATCGCTGGATCTCCCTACAATTAATTTGCAGGCCAGGAGCTGGAGCTTCCTCTGAAAACTACAAAATGGCGTATCTCCTCAGTGGCTTGTAGCCCCCAGGGGAGGAAGCCGACGCATTCCCCAAATGGTCCCAAAGTCCATAGGACACTAACCTCTTACTTTGTCCTAGGCATGTCTATGTTGATAATTCTGGAGTCGCCACAGCTGCTGGTGTTCTGGGGTTCCTCCAGCCGGATGCTGGCCCTGCCGCCCTGCGGCTAAAACCTCGGCTCACGGGGACCTTGGCTCGGGCTCGGCTCTGCTTCCCACATGCTGTGCGCTGCTGGCTCCCAGAGTGCTGCACTGGTCCTTCCTGCAGGGCTGCTGGGCTGTCCTCAGCGGGAGGTTAGCTTCTCTGTGTTGTTCTGTGGGTGCTGGGGCTCCAGAAGTTGTTCAGAGTACCCTTTTACATAGTTTGGGGGGAATGTGGGGGCAGAGTGACTTGGATGAGCTGTTTCTACTCCGCCATCTTGGCTCCGCCCCCGATCAAATAGGATTTAAAAATTTTTCCCTTTTATTTCCTAGAGTCCTCCAGAATTCATAAAATTGAGAATATTGAATCCACATCCCCCTCCCAACTAGCTTCTTGTCCTTGAATGTGCCCTTAAAAATGGTGGCCTTGCAAGTCTAGAGGAGCAGGAGAATCTTGTGCCTGTTTCCTTATCCATAAGATAAGGCAAGAAGAGCTAGATGGCCCTCAATGTCCCTCCCAACTCTCAGATTCTTTGGTTCCACTCTCACTATTTGTATTCACCCTGAGTATTCCCAGGCTAACTAGGTGGCTCAGTGGATAGAGTGCTGGGCCTGGAGTCAGGAAGACAAATTCAAATCTGGCCTCTAGCTGTGTGACCCTGGGCAAGTCAGTTAATCCAGTTTTTCTCAGTTTCCTCATCTGTAAAATGAGTTGGAGAAGGAAATGGCAAACCACTCCAGTATCTTTGCCAAGAAAACCCCATATGGGGTTATGAAAGATTGGACATGACTGAGTGATTCAGCAACAACAGTGCCAAAGCTAAAGAGCATTGACCAATACCATGATATAGCAGGTGTCAGGATGTGCTCAGCATCTCCCACAGGAAAGGAGGTGGGATGCTGCTGCAACATTGATCCCAGGCCTCCATTAGAATCCTATACAAGCAACAGAGAGGCAGTGGATAGAAAGACAGCCTCAGAGTCAAGAAGACTTTGCGTTCGAGTTTCACTTCTGATACTTCCTGAGCAAGTCACCTAACCTCTCACTGCCCCCAAGTTCTGTCTAAGATAAGGATTCTTCCCTTGGAGTCTGTGGATAGACTTCAGGGAGTTGACTAACTTAGATGAGGAAAAAATTACATCTTCATTTCAATATAATTGAGTTTCCTTGAAATTTTGTGCATTTCAGTTTTCAAAAAAATATTATTCTTAGAGCACCATCCCTGGAGTCAGGAGGACCTGAGTACAAATCTGACCTCAGACACTTACTGGCTGTGTGACCCTAGGCAAGTCACAATCCCAATTGCCTGCTTGTTTCCCCAAAAAGAATTTTAAAAATTATTCTGAGAAGGGCACCATAAGTATCACCAGACTGGCAAAGGGATCCATAATACATAAAAGGTTTAAGACTATCATCACAGAAGCATCAATTTAGCACTGAAAGGTACCTTAAAGGTAATCTATTTCCAACCCTCTCATTTTACCAAAGAAACTAAGACTTGGAAAAATTAAGTGACTTGCTCAAGGTGACAGAACATTACAAGGTTTCTGATTCAGGAGCCAGTCCTCTTTTGACTGTACCATGTTGACTCCTCAGTTGCAGGGTACTCACTGATCTTTTGGGAGAAGGAGTTTCCTCACCTGGAGTTCCCAACATCAATGAAATCATGGGTCCATTAAAATAAAATAAAACAAAACAAAAACATGCCTCCTAGTTTCTTAAATAAGGTAGGCCCCTGAGTGGCCCTTTGATTGTTTTTTCCTCCTTGCTTGAGTGACTGGTCATTTCATCACACTGCATTATTTTATTCAATTAGAAGCTCTTTCCTCAAAACTTAAGGTGAAATGAGGAGTACCTGTGGGTCAGGGGCAAGAGAACAAAGGATACCCTCCCCCTGGAGAGGAAGTGCAGAAAGGATTATCCTTTTCAAAGGTGCTCAAATGAAATACTTTCCTTCTCCTGGACAGGCAATTTTATCAGGTTCAGTGCAAGGGGAACAAGATGCTATTGTTTTGATGTAATTGGCATAATATACTTTACCCACCCATCCTCAGTAGAAATGATAATTCAGATATCTGCTAAATGCTATCTGCTTCAAAATGAATTCTAGTTAAACACCATGGCTTTCTTTCTTCACCTTCTTGTCTAAGACCTTTCATGAGCCTCCAAGCACAACTCATCCCTTTCTGTGATTATCTCATTCACCAAAACATTTAGGCTGCTGTTTCCCAGGTTCTGGAATTACACTTGGAAGACTGCATGATTCTGAGCCCTTCTCCCCTTTCAGCCTGGGGGCACAAGGCTCATGAGCCAAGTTGAGATTCAGCCGTCCCTGGCACAGTCACATACCTTGGAAACTAAGAGAGCTTCCTTCCTGAAGCACCATCAGACTCTCTGCCAACCTTGTCTGGCAGGTGTGGTTTGGGGTAGAACTTAGCAAAAATCTATGGTGGGAAGAGCTGAGGTGCTGGTGTGTTGGCCCTCAGGAGAAGGACTCAGTTCCAATCCAGCTCCGCTATTAACTGTCTCTCTTTTCTTGGACACTTCATGTCACCTTTTTCAGTCTGGTTTTTTTCATAGGCTTCAACAATCAGGAGTTCTTAGCCTTTTTCATTTTGCAGTCTGATGAAGCCAATGGACCCTTTCCCAAAATAAAATTTTGTTGCCAACATTCATAATGGAAAGAAATGCCAAATTTCAGTTAGAGGTTAGGGAAAATAAAGATGTGATTTTCCCCCCATCCAAGTTCATGGACCCCCCTGAATTCTATCCTAGGATCCTTTGAGGATGGTCCATGGCCCCCAGGTTAACAACCCTTGTTCTAGATGACTGCTCTGGTCCCTTCCAGCTTCATGATTCTGTAATCGTGTAAGGGGGTTGGTGGGGGAGGGAGGGGCAGTTAATTGAAAGAGTCCTGCTGTTTAAGGCTTTCAAGATCTCCTTAATTCACTAGCTATTATTCTTTCCAGATCATAGTGGCCATCCTTTCTACCACTCACCCATCCTTACATCCATTCACACAGAATGAGGCCATCCTGCTCCATTAGGTAGAGCCCTCAAGGTGGGCACTGTTATCACCACTACCTCCCCCAACCCCACTTCAGGGAGAAGACCTGGAGGCAAACAGAGCCAACCTCCCGAAGCCAGGCTGTCCAGACACTGGTAGCAGTTTGTCCCTGAAGGAGCCACGTTCCAAGAGGAATTTGAGAGTGGCAAAACTTAAAAGGTGATTGAGTGAATGTCTAATCTGAAAAGGAGAACAATGAGGAACAATCCACCTTGCCTGAATATCAAACAGGCAGATAGCAGGAGAGATAATAACTACATAGCAGAATTCGATCCCCTGACTAATACAGGGCTCTCTTGATAAGTCTGGTCACTAATGGTAAGCCATATACAGCCTCCCTCCCACTCACCCTCCATCACCTGACCCCCCTCAGCCATTCTACGTCTACCAAAAAGGCTTAATGTATATTGCTAAAGAAGATATGGAGGTTAGTATAGCCAATCAATTCAAAGTTAATGAATTCCTGAAGGTCAGATTAAACTTCAGTGAGAGATTCTTTCTATCTGCCACCAAGCCTCTCTCTCTCCTCTCTTTGTTCTACCCTCCTCCTAGAAGAGACAGGATCAAAAGACCTGAAATTTGAGAGGGGGATCTTCTAATGGTTGTAGGGTTCAGCGTCAGCACTTCCCCAGTCTAGTTGATCTGCCACCATGATTTAGGACTCTAATAGACAACAGTCTCATATCATAGAGGAAAAATGCATCCCTGAATCAGACAAATATCCTCATTACACTCAAGGAAATGGCAGGTTTAAGTGTTAAGGGTCAAGAGGTTACCAAGTGTTTCCCTTGGGTGGGTGGGGAGTTCTTTATAGTGAGGTGAGCTCTCTATCTTTTCCAGAAAGTTTCACAGAAGTCAGGCTATTTCTAACACACTCCCACCTTCCAAGCTTGGGTGGCATCATTTATCAGAAACTGAGAGAAACAATGGAGACAGATACTCAGGAGTCTCTCCAGGATACCCTGATTTACTAGCTCCCAGGCTCACTGAAACTTTGAGAAGTAGGCAGAGACAATCCACAACATTGTTCTGGAAGCATCTGGCTGAAAGGGAAGCTAAGATGGTGAAGTTCCCGTTGGGTAGAGCAGAGAGCAAAGGCATTTGGTGAACTTTCCCCTCTTTTAACTGTACTTTGGCATATTTATTCAGTGTAGGAAACTCTAAGAATGAAGCCTGGGGGGAACTAAATCCGCTGTCCCCACCTCTAAATGATTACCTCCAAATCATTTTCAAATTGTCCTCTACTAGAAATACTGTTTTCCCCTCTTCCCTTAGCCCAAACCACCAACACCAAAAAGAATTAACTATACTTCTTTCAAGATAATAATAATAATAGTAAGAGCTGACATATGTATATTAATATATATTATGTGTATAATATATTAACATATATTAATATATATTAAAGTTTCCAAAGTGCTTTACATATGTTATATTATTTGATGTCTGAGAAAGAATGGGAGTGGGGTGGTAGTGGGTGGTGGTTTAAATAAAGTAGGAAAGAGTTGAGCTCTATTGAGATGAATTCAAATCCACTGCCAATTATTTCCCAGGTAGCAAAGAGGGCAGTAAAAACTACATCTCTTTCTTCGGTTTTAAACCAAACAAGTGTGACCTCTCATCCAGAAGGGCTCTCATATCCATCTGTGTAACCCCACTAAATTGAACATCATTAGGTAAGTAAGGGTCAGCATCCTGCTTCCTAGTCTGGAGAGGTCAGATTGTATCTCATTTTCTCATAACATTTCCCAAAATGATATTTATGGAGCCTAGTTTCCCCATCATTCATCTCTACCTCCTCTTTTGGCTTATTATCCCCACCATGGCCATCAATGGGACTAGCTACAATTGCATGTGGATACCACTGAGAATAAAACTGGTCCTCAGAAAAATCCACCTCATTGCCAAAACAGCTTGCTTTTTTACTGGCAGGCAATTAGTGGGTCAGGGTGGAAGGATGGGGGGAGATGGAGAAAGAAAGAGAGAGAGACAGAGAAAAAGAGACAGAGAAAACAGAACCTGGTATAGAGGAATAAAATTTACCAAGAGAAAAAAAAAATACCCGATTTTCCAACGATCAATAGAATTTTCTCTGCTCCAAACACTAGCCAAGACTTTATTTGCCCTGTCAATCAAACATATATATATAGTACCATATCTGAAGACAGAAAAATACCAGCTGATATTTAAAATTTTCAAAGTTCTTTTCACACATCTGATCCTCACAACAACCCTGAGAAGTGGATACAAGTATTATCCCCATGTTACACCTGAGGGCACTGAAGCTTCCAGAGGTGAGGTCATTTGCCTGGTCCTACAGCAAGAATTAGAGTTGGCCTTTGAAATAAGGTCCTTAGGACCTTAAGCCCAATATTCATTCCACTGCATCACAGCAGCCTCTTGGAAGAAAATAACCAGATGGGAACGCTCCTATTTATTTTAATACAAGGGCTGTATCATACTTCTGATAATGAAAGTTTTCAAAAGGAGAAACCCTCCCCCCGACACTGCCAAACAACTCCCCTATATCTCAGTAGTACTCAAAAATCACATAAGGATCATGACAGGTTTTCTGTCCTTGTTTTCTAACTTCAAAGAGAATATGTCAGTCGCACAAAACACATGGTCTGAAACTCACAGGATGTTGAGTTAGGCGAGGGTGTAGAGATCAGTTAGTATAAACCTCTCATGTTATAATGAGCAATCTGAGGCCCACAGAGGTTGTGACTTGCCCAAAGGCATACAAGGAATAAGTCATAGGGACAGGATTCAAACCCAGGGCTTCTGAACACAAATTTTCTCTGTCCTATGGCTACCATTATACCTTATCTAGTCTTTTCCTAAAGTCTTCTAGGGAAGAATATAGACAGTGTTTAAAAATAAAAAGTCGCTCTGTTTTCATTATGCTTTTATGTTTGCAATTAGTCTCCTGTATGCACTAAATCCAATGACTTATCAAGTTCCATATGGATTGTTTCTTTAACACTTTGCAAAATGCTCTAAGAAAATTCATTGATTCAGAAGAGTTGGGGCGGCTAGGTGGCACAGTGAATAGAGCACCGGCCTTGGAGTCAAGAGGACCTGAGTTCAAATCCAGCCTCTAATACTTAACACTTACTGGCTGTGTGACCTTAGGCAAGTCACTTAGCCCCAATTGCCCTGCCTTCTCCCTCCAAAAAGCAAAAAAAAAAGACTTATACCTCCAGTTAAAATTAGGAAGAAGGACTTTGACCCTTTCTTGGTGCTATTCCTTAATGTGTTTAGATTTTCATGGGATCTCAAAGCTATTAGGGACCTTTAAAAGCCATAAAATCCAAGCTGTACCTGAACAGCTACCACCCTACACTGTAAGTGATCATCCAATCTTAGTTTGGAGAACTCTAGTCCAAAATTCCTGACCCAGACAGCTCCAAGTGCTAGTTTTCCTTATCTCAAGTTAAAATCTGTTCCTCTGCTTTCATTGCTCCTCCACCTGCCTTCTGGGACAAAGCCGAGCAAGTCTAATCCCACTTAAACATGTATCTTCACATATTTGAAGATAGTGATCGAGTTATCCCTTCCCCACTCTCTTGGACTTTTCTTCTCTAAGCTAGACATCCCCCTCTCCTTCTACCGGTATTAGTTGTTTGATTTGGCTTCATCCTCCTCTTTTGCAGAGTGTGCTTCACCCTACTGAAGAGCTCGTCTGCTGCTGACACTTTACAAGCTACAGCATTTCTGCCATCTGAGAGGGTCTCAATAGCCATGGTCTTCCTTTTCCTTTCCCTTTAACAAGGCCCAAAAAATTTGTTTTTTGTGTATTGATCCTGAAATCCTCATCCTTTGCCAGTTCAACCCCTAAGCCTTTCTGGACTGTGCAACTCCCCAGTACTGACTATATCCTATGCGCTTTCTCTTTCACAGGCTTTCTTCTATCTCTCCCAAACACCTTGTACCATCCATTACAAAATATTTTGTTTTTTAAAATAAAGTGTGTGTGGGGGGGTGGCTAGGTGACACAGTGAATACAGTATGGGTCCTGGAGTCAGGAGGACCTGAGTTCAAATCCAGCCTCAGACACTTAACAATTACTAGCTGTGTGACCTTGGACAAGTCACTTAACCCCAATCGCCCTCCAAAAAGCAAAAAAAAAGTAAGTTAAAATAAAATAGTGGATAGGAATAGGAGTTTAGGCTAGATGATTTCTAAAGTCCTTCCAAGCTCTAACATGATAGGAGCATAGATTTAGAGCTAAAAGGAATCTTAGAGGATTTCTTGTTGCACCCCCTCATTTTGCAGAGGAAGCAGAGAGGCTCAGAGAAGTTACATCAACCAAAATCACAAAAGTAGTAAGCAGCAAAGCTGAGATTTCAATCCAGCATACTTTCCATTGCATCATGCCTCATGGAGAAGACAAATCCATCTACCAATCCATCAATGAGCATTTATTAAGCATCCAGTATATTCCAGGCACTGTGTTAGGCAATCAGAATACAAAGACAAAAATGAAACCATCCCTGCCTTCAAGAAACATACAATCAATATCTATATTTTACAAAAACTTTCTTAAAATTGAAGGGAATAATTCAAGACATCCTTTGACTTTCTCTTTGTCAGGCTGATGAATGTTGCCATTACCCTTTAATTAATTAATACTCCCCTTTAATTAATTTAATTCCCTTAATTTTTCCTCCCTCCTTAGGATCTCTTCAGTGTTCCTATCCTCCCCAAAAGTCATTCAACTGGGGCTTATAAAATGGCTGCATGTTTCTATAAAAAGAAGGGGGATTCTCAGAAACCGGAAAATTTTACCCAGGCCAAAGTTCCATTCTCTGGAGTCCTCACACATGGCATTATTTCCACAAAAATCAGAGAAAAGATATTATAAGTCCTGTAAAAGCTCAGACACTTAAAACTAACTCCACTTTACTATATATTTGTTAACCCTTTTGTTTCCTCCACCTAGAATCCAGTTTCCTTTATTTTTCCCACTGCCATCCCACAGGAGACTCTCCCCCCTCAGGGAAAGCCCCAAGGGCCCCTTTCCTCTTAGATTTTTTGCCCTTCCCATATATATATATATATATGCATATACACAAACACACACATATAATCCCTGTATGATACTTGCCTCTCTATGTTTAATGGTGATCTCTATGAAATGTCCTACCTATATTTATCTCCAGCACCTAGGACAGAGAACTGCACATAGGAGTGTTGCTGCATTAAACTGAACTCTATTAAAACAATAACAACAACAAACCAATTTGTTTTTCCCATACTTTGCTGCCTTTCCTGATGATATGGGATGAGGAGTGGGGAGGGAGACAAAAGTAAACAATGGTCATAAGGCATATCAATGTTTCCTTGATTTTATTTCATTCAAAGTAGATTTGCTTTCTAGAGGTAACTTGCTTTTCTTTTTCAAATTTCCAAAAGATGATCACATGGGAGGGCTAACTGCTAATTATGAATTACTTTTGTTGCATCTCTCAGTTGAAGTTTTCTTTTGTTTTTGTCATTTATTTTTTTTTTATTTTACATCATTCATTTCCACAAGATTTTGAGTTACAAATTTTCTCCCCATTTTCCCCCTACCCACCCTCCCAAAACAGCAATCCCACTGAATATCCCCTCCCCAAATCTCTCCTATATCTTCCCCCATCCCCCCTCTGACTTTCCAGTCAGGTATGGTGGATCTCCATGCCCCAGTGCTTGTATATCTTATTTCCCAATTATATGTAAAATAATTATATATATATTTAAACGTTTGATTTTAAACCTTTGAATTCCAGATTCTTTCCCTACCTCCCTCATCACACACTCTTACTGGGAAGATAAGCAGTTCAATATAGCTTGTACATGTGTAGCTACGTAAAACATTTCCATAGTAGATTTATTGTGAAAGACTGACTTTATTTCCCTCCATCCCATCCCATCCCCCACTTGTTTTATTCTCTACTTTGATCCTGTCCCTTTTCTTTTTTTCTTTTTTTTTCTTTTTTTGCTTTTTGGAGGGCAATTGGGGTTAAGTGACTTGCCCAAGGTCACATGGCTAGTAAGTGTGTCAAGTGTCTGAGGCCGGATTTGAACTCAGGTCCTCCCAACTCCAGGGCCAGTGCTCTATTCACTACACCACCTAGCCGCCCTCTGATCCCGTCCCTTTTTATTTTTTTTAAGCAATTGGGGTTAAGTAACTTGCTCAAGGTTGCACGGCTAGTCATTATTTATGTGTGGGTGCTCATTTTCTGAGGCCAGATTTGATCTCGGGTCATCCCAACTCCGAGGCCGGTGCTCTTACTCACTGCGCCACCTAGCCGCCCCTTTTAGGGCAATTGGAGTTAAGTAACTTGCCCAAGGTCACACGGCTAGGGTTTTTTTTTGTTTGTGTGGGTTAAGTGTCTGAGGCCGGATCCGAACTCAGGTCCTTCTGACTCCAGGGCCGGCGCTCTACTCACTGCGCCACCTAACCGCCGCCCCCCCCCCCCCGGTCCCTTTTTAAAAATGGGTGCTTCCAACTTCCCTCCTCCTAAGCCTTCCCTCTCTTCCATCATCTCCCCTCTCATCCCCTTCCCCCCTACTCTCCTGTAGGGTGAGATACCCTATTTAGTGTGTATGTCATTCCCTCCCTAAGCCAAATTCATTGAGAATAAGGTTGACTCATTCCCTTTTGCCTTCCTGTTCTTCCCCTCCATTGTAACAGTTTTCCATTGCCTCTTCTATATGAGATAATTTACCCCATTCTATCTCTCCCCATCTCCTCTCATTATATTCCTCTCTCACCTCTTAATTTCACCTTTTAAATATCATCCCTTCCTATTCAACTGGCCCTATACCCTCTGTCTATGTATACCTGTACACATATATACAAATACACACATATGTATTCATATGCCCATACAACCTCCTATATAGATGTATATATGTATGCATACATACTCACACACACATTTCTATTCCCTTCAACTATTCTCGTACTGAGAAAAGTTTCATAAGTTACAATTATCGTTTTTTCATGTAGGAATATAAGTAGTTCAACTCTGATAAGTTCCTTATGATGTCTTTTCCCCGTTTACCTTCTCATGCTTCTCTTGCTTCTTATATCTGAATGTCAAATTTTATATTCAACTCTGGTTTATTAATCAAGAATGCTTGAAAATCCTCTGTTCCATTGAATGACCATATTTTCCCCTGAAACATGATACTCAGTTTTGCTGGGTAGGTGATTCTTGGTTTTAATCCCAGCTCCTTTGACCTCCAGAATATCATATTCCAAGCCCTTCAATCCCTCAGTGTAGAAACTGCCAGATTCTATGTTATCCTTATTGTGTTTCCACAGTATTCAAAGAGTTTCTTCCTGACTGCTTGTAATATTTTCTCCTTGATCTGGGAATTCTGAAACCTGGCTATAATATTACCAGGAGTTTTCTTTTTGGGATCTTTTTTAGGAGGTGATTGGTGAATTCTTTTAACCTCTATTTTGCCCTTTGGTTCTAAAACATCAGGGCAATTTTCCTTGAGAATTTCTTGGAGGATAATTCCTAGGTTCTTTTTTTTTTGATCATGGCTTTCAGGTAGTCCAATAATTTTAAAATTATCTCTCCTGGATCTATTTTCCAGGTCAGTGGTTTTTCCAATGAGATATTTCACATTGCCTTCTATTTTTTCATTTGTTTGGATCTGTTTAATAGTATCTTGAGTTCTCATAAAGTCACTAACTTCTATTTGCTCCAGTCTAATTCTGAAGGAATGATTCTCTTCACTGAGTTTTTGAGAATATTTTTCCCATCTGGCAAATTGGGCTTTTTAAGGCATTCTTCTTCCCACTGGCTTTTTGAGCCTCTTTTGCCATTTGAGTTAGTCTATTTTTAAGGTGTTTTTTTCTTCAGTCAAGTTGTTGACTCTCATTTTATAATTTTCTTGCATCATTCTCATTTCTCTTCCCAATTTTTCCTCCACTTCTTTCATTTGATTTTCAAAATCCTTCTTAAGCTCCTCTATGGCCTGTAAGCAGCTTATTGTTTTGTTTGAAGCTTTTGGTGCCGGAGCTCTGACTTTGCTGTCTTCCTCCTATTCCATGCCCTGATCCATTTTTGTCCCCAAAAAAGGGGTCCAAAGTTGAATTACTGTGCTTGCCTTACTTCCCTCATTTGCTCATGTTGCCACTCAGTTACTTGACTTTTGAGCTTTTTGCCACAGTGGAACGGGGAGCTTTGTTCCAATAGCTGGGGTTTTCTCAGCTGCTGGAGCTATTAGTTGGATGCCTTCTCTTAAGCTTCCCCATGCTCTGGCAAACTGGTCACACACCCCAGGACCTCCACCCTAGACAGCAATCCAGATCCAAGCAGGTTAAAGCAAGAGTGATTACCCCTCAGACTGGTTCCTTGGTCCCCCTACAATCTGCAGGACAGGAGCTCTGAAGTAGCCACATGGTGGCTGCACAGCCGAGGCGCCTCAGCTGCTTCTCGCCCTGGGGGCAAAGGCCAATGGCACTCCCCAATTCCCAGGTCCCAAAGTCCACATTGCACTGACCTCTCACTTTGTCCTTAGCATCTATGGGTTGATAATTCTGGATACTGTCATAGCTGCTGGTGATCTGAAGTCCCTCCAGCCAATGGCTGGTTGTGGCCTCCCTGAGGCTAAAACCTTGGGCTCTGGCCAGGCTGGGCTCAGCTCCCAGTGGCCTGTGCTGGCCTCTTTCTGCCAGCCTGCTGGGCTGTCCTCAGTGGGAGGTTAGCTTCTCTCTGTCATTTTGTGGGTTCTGTAGCACCGAAGTTTTTTCAGAGTCACCTTTTATATGAATTGGAGGAGATGGGAGCAGAAGCCACTCAGAAGTCTGAAGTTTTCTATAGTTAGCCAAATGTGTTGAGAGAGACTTTATCATGCAGAGATAGATAGATAGATAGATAGATAGATAGATAGATAGATGGATAGATGGGAGAGAGAAAGGGAGGTAGATAGATAGATAGATAGGTAGATAGATAGAAAGATAAATAGATAGATGGATAGATGGATGGATGGATGGATGGGTGGATGGGTGGATGGATGGATGGATGGGTGGATGGGTGGATGGATGGATGGATGGATGGATAGATGGATGGATAGATACATGGATAGATGGATGGATGGATGGATGGATGGATGGATGGATGGATAGGTAGATAGATAGATAGATAGATAGATAGATAGATAGATAGATAGATAGATAGATAGATAGAGGATAGATGGTAGATAGATAGAGGAGAAAGAGTGAGAGAGAGAGAGAGAGAGAGAGAGAGAGAGAGAGAGAATTTTTTTACTACTTATTTTGTTTTTTAAACCAGCTTGTTGTCCAGACAAGAGCTCCAAGAGAATCAGCCCTGTATTAAAGTCTTCTTATTGTTGTTTGTCCTTCATTCTAGAAGAGGCCCATGGCATCAGGAAGGTGATGCCATGACTTGCAAGTGAATTGGATTTAAGTGAGGGAAGCTGTCCAAAGTGACTAGTCTCACTTTCTCTTCTGGATCCATCTGGATCCAGAGGCCAGATATGGTTTGGGACTGGAGATGGCCCTGGATGCAGTGGGAGACCTTGGCCCTTTGAAGCTAAGCTCTTTCCCAGGTCTCATTTTGCTGTGCCATTAATCCACCCTGTACCTCAGTTTCATCATCTACAAAATGGACTTTGGGCGCCTACCTGGTGTTTAGGCCTACTGTGAGAATCAAGGAGGTAGTCTTTCCAAAGATGTTTACAAAAATAATTTTACATAAAGATGTTATATAAATTCAGAATGTTATTGTAGACAAAACATATTTTGAAATCATTTCTATAGAGTCAGCCATTAGTGAATTGAATGAACATGTCTAGGAAGGGTTCAGATCCTGGGGACATCTATTAGCTGTGGGATCATGGGCCAAAGGATAAATCAATAAGTATTAAGTACTACATGCTAGATTCTGTGCTAGGTGCTAAGGCAAAAACTTAGTCTCTCTCAGTCCCAGTTTCCACATCCATAAATTGGGTATAATAACACTTCAGGAAAGAGACTGGACATGTGATTTCCATTGGTATGGGGACTTCCTCAAGGATGAAGCTCCCTCCACTAATGCAGGTTCAAACTTTCTCTGCAAATTCTAGTTTCAGGTTCTAAGACTTGCAGCTGCCTAAAGTTCTTTAGGGTTTTGTCCAGGGTCACACAGCCTCAGACACAAGACTTGAACCCAAATCTTCCTGACCTCAAGGACAGCTCTCTACTACACCATATTGTTTCTTTTTTTTTCTTTATTAATTTGTTTGTTTACTTTTAGTTTACAAGATTCAGTTCCACAATCCCTTGAGTTTCACATGTTGTTTCTTAGCATTTACTTTGGGGAGGAAAAAAATCCATTTGCATTATGTAAATGTATCATGTAACCCTAAGCAAGTCACTTGATTTCTCTCTCCCTCAGTTTCCTCATCTGTAAAATTAAGGGATTGGATTTAATGGCCTCTGAGGTCCCTTCTAACTCTGAATCTATGGTCCTAAGACCATATCACAACAGCAGCATTTATGGTCATTCATCCCTGGGTCCAACCTGGGAAGGAAGTCACAACTTCTCAGGTCACAGACAGGACCAAGAAGACTTTGAAAGTTCTCTGAGCCAAAGACCCAAAGTCTGGAAAATCGAAGGTCAGACCAACACAATAGGAGCTTGGGCATTTGCTGGCTGAGACAGATTTGCTGGCCAAGGCATTAGACAAGGCAGCCATTGCTGGCTACAGAGCTCCATTCCTAACTCTCCATCCTGCTTACATTGATGTCATAAACAATGGAAAGTTTAATTGACGCCTATGAGTTTTAAATACATACTCACCTTGGACACCTCTCAGTTCAGTGACTTTGAGCAAGGTCATTTAGTCTCAGTGGTTTCAAAGTCAAATAGAATTGGATCCTTGATCTAGGCTTATTGACTTAGAAAAGCACAAATTAACATTATATGCTGCATTTTTAAATGTTTTGTTAAACATTTTCCAATTACATTTTAATCTGCTTCAGGCTCCAGCTCCCAGAGTTTTTATAGGCCTCTTGTGTCCAAGTTTGACACCTCTGCTCTAGGAAGCTGTCTAACACTATATGTTACAGAGAAATTATTGATTTCCACTGGTAGGACTCCCCTCATTGGTGAATTCACTACTCAGTGTTTGGGAGGCTCCAAAGGAAAGTATGAGAGAGAAGAGGTATTAGACTACCTACGAAATTGAAGGTCTACAGAGCCTTGGTGCTGACTTCATTGCTGTGTGCCTGTGAAATACCAGCGCCATGCCAGGAAGCTAAATCACTTCCATTTGAATTGTCTTACAAAGATTCTGAAGATCACCTGGCAGGATGAGGTCCTCTCTTGAACTAAACTGCCAAGCATTCAAACTGTGCTTCAGAGAGCACAACTCCCATGGGCTGGCCACATTGTTCAAATGCAAAATGGACACTTGCCAAAAAGATTGTTTTTGGGCTAGCGTTCACATGTTAGTCAGAAGAAGTGATATACAAGGACACTCTCAAGGTCTCTCTCAAGAACTTTGGAATTGATTATGTGACATGGGAGACACTGGCATGGGACCACCCAGAATGGCGTGCCCACATCAGAGAAGGTGCTGTGCTCTATGGGCAAAGCAGAATTGAAGCAGCTCAAAGGAAACACAGGATGTGCACGTTTAGAGTTTCCACCCCAAATGTTCACATGGACTATTTGTGCATGACCTGTGGTGGAGCATTCTGAGCTCCAGTTGGACACATTGAAACTTGACTCTAGCATACTGATGCTATCTTGGTCCTCTTGGAATGAAGGACAACAGCCAATTATATACTTTTTTTTTTATTATTTCATTTTACAGATGAAGTAATTGAGGCTCAGGGAGCAATCTGCCTATGGTCACATAGCTTGTGATCTTTGGAAGAAGGCTATGAACCCAGTTTTTGACTCTGAGTCCATCCTTCCTTCCACTATCCTACTACTGTACATGCCTTTGAGGGATGGATGCCATTATTGGCACCATTTCCAGGAGTCCTACCTCCTTGCACTAATCCCCAGCACAGTCAAGAAAACTCTACTGAAAACCTTCCTCAGTTGTCACAACTAGAAGTAAGCCCTCTTCCTCTGGATGGCTACAAGCCTTTGTTCGTACCACTCAAGGCAATTACCACGCATTGCCTTGTATTGTAGCTATTTTTGTACCTGTCCTATCACCTCCCTACTAGCTATTAATAATAACTCACACTTCTGCAACACTTTGAGGTTTTCATAGCACTTCCTTTTCCCTAACAGAAACCCGGTGAAGGAAGTGATGGAAGTATTATTACCCACCATATCCCCATCCCCAACCTACCCATTTTATAGATGAACAAACTGAGAGGAGCAAAATGAAAGACCACCCATAGTAGTTAGTGTGTCCAAGACTTGGACCCATTTCTTCTGATTACAAATCCAGAGCTCTTTCTATTACTAGACAGTCTTCCTTATCTAACTGAAAAAGAACAAACTGTGATTTCTTCCAGGCTGGGGGCTTTATTCACCAAGGGCAGAAAGACTCCTCAAGGTCTTTTTGTATCTTTCCTACCCCACGCTCAGTGCCCAGTGCCCAGCACATAGTCAATGATTCAAAAAGAAAAAGAAAGAATAAAAGCAGCCTAGAATGTTTTAGATTAGACTGGACCACTGGAAAAGGGAAGATTTGCTCTAGGCAGTTCCATTTTCATTTTATTAAAAAAATATTTGTTAAATGCCATTTAACACATGAGCAGGACACGGTTCAGCATATTAACAACACACAGAAGAAAATTATCTCATCTTTGCCTTCAGGAAGCTTATAATCTAGTTAAAGGGACACAACACGCACAACAGAAGATGCATTCTAATAGAAAAAAATATATGTTAAACTCCTCCTAAACTCTGTAAGATACAAGGCAGCACAGTGGCAGAGGGAATTTAAAATTGTGTCCAAATCTTTTGATGTTTTCTTGGCAAAAAATGCCGGAGTGGTTTGCTATTTCCTTCTCCAGCTTATTCTATAGATGAGGAATAGGGTTAAGTGACTTGTCTAGGATCACACAGTTAGTAAGTATCTGCGGCCAGATTGAACTCAGGAAGACAAAGTCTTCCTCGCTCCAGGCCCAGCACTATCCATTCAGTAGGTATTTATTAAGCACTTCACCCCATGTGTCAACACTATCCTAGGAGCTAGAAATATAAGGACAAAAACCAAAACAACCCCTTTGCTTGAGGACAATCATATTCTAGAGAGGCAGTTAGTAAGGTAGAAAAAATACTGTCTCTTCATTCAAATCCCACCTCTGCTGGAGTCAGGAGGACCTGAGTTCAAATGTGGTCTTCAGACACTTATTAGCTGTGTGACCTTGATCAAATTACTGAACCGAATTTCTGGTCCTTAGACTCTTTTTTTTTTTCCTAAAGCAATTGGGGTTAAGTAACTTGCTCAAGTTTACATGGCTAGTTATTTATGTGTGGGTGCTAAGTAACTGAGGCTGGAACCGATCCCGGGGTCCTCCTGACTCTGGGACTGGTGCTCTTACTCACTGTGCCACTTAGCTGTCCCTAGACTCTTTATCTATAAAACAAGATTGCCTCTGGGATCCTTTCAGTTGCTAGAACTATGGTCCTACTAATAAATAAAACATGGTCCCTGTCCTTGGGGAACTTCTAGTCTAATTGAAGGATAAAGCATAGGGGACAGCTACAATATATAATAAAGTTCCAAAAGTGTTAGAGGGGGAAGAGAATAAACTTTTATGTAGTACCTACTATGTGCCAGGCACTGTGCTAAGCATTTAAAAAAATTTTTTTTCCTTTTCTCTTGTTCTTTTAAAAAATTTTTTTTCAAATAGTATTTTTTCTAATTAATTTTCTAATTAATCTAAGTATTAAATTTCTAACTAATATAAGTATTTTTACATGCAAAGATAATTTTTAACTTCATTTTTTAAATAAAATTTTAAGTTCCAAATTTTCTCCCTCCTCTCTATGATGGTAAGTAATTTTATGCAGGCTATATAGATAGATAGATAGATAGATAGATAGATAGATAGATAGATAGATAGATATAGATATATACATATGTGTGTATATATATATATGTATATATGTATGATAAGCACTTTTTATAAATATTATCTCATTTAATCCCCACAACACCCTGTGAGGTAGAAGCTATTATTATCCCTACTTTACAATTAAGGTAAACTAAAATTAAGTGACTTGCCCAGGGTCCTTCAGCCAGTAAGCCTCTAAGGTCAAATTTGAACTCACATCTTCCTGACTCCAGGCCCAGCGCTCAATTCATTGGGTCACCAGCTGCCTCTAGCACAGTTTTAAACTAGTAAATCTTACATGCATTAGAGTTATAAAAATAAAGTGAGCTGGACAGTCTGATGAGGGAACAACTTCACCAACTGGGAAGATTCAGAAATCTTCATGGACCAAGTGGCACTTGAATTAAGCATCAAAAAAAAGGGGTAGGGGTTCAACATCTAGGAAGGGGAAAAGAGGTACCTGAGTTCAGAGATGGAGAGGATAATACAAGAGCAGAAAACAGTCACTCAGCTTGGTTGGAAATTAGAGGGGAGTATCAGAAGACTCAGAGAGGAAGATAGGATCTGATCAAGACAAAGGAAAATTCAGGTAAAGTATTTGAAAGAATTTGAGGAAGTCAAGATTCCTTTCACCTAGAGAGAGGAGTGATGGGTCAGACCTGGGTACTCCACCCCTAAGCTAGGCCTTAAAAGAATAAAGGCTATGGAGAAAGGGTGGGAATTTGTTCCTTCTCCTGGAGATTCCAGAGTGCAGGACAACATGGCAGGACTATAGGTTTATAGATTTGGAGGTAGAAAGCACTGAGTTCAGACACTTCATTGTACAGATGAGGGTACTGAGGCAAAAAGAGGTTAAGAGATATCCCCAGGGTCACTTGGCTACTAAGTATTTGAGGTGGGATTTGAATTCAAGTCTCCCTGACTCCAAGTCCCATGCCCTGACCACAACACCATTTTTGACATTTAGTTGTTCCAATCACATCTGACTCTTTGTGACATCATTTGGGGTTTTCTTGGCAAAGATATTGGAGTGGTTTGCCTTTTCTTTCTCTGGCTCATTTTACAGATGAGAAATCAGAGGTGAAGTGTCTGAAGCCAGATTTAAGCTCAGGTCTTCTTGACTCCAGGCATGGCATTCTAGCCACTGCAATCACCCACTATGCCATACCGCCCTCTCAAAACAACTCAGAAAACAGTAGTCTAATTTGACTGAACAATCCAAGGTCTATCCCAAACTGGCAATTCCTAATAGTCTCCCTGAGTGAAAGATTAGCAGATCCAATCGTTAGCATTGAATGAGGCTGGAAAAGGACCTTAGAGGTCATATACCCCAACCCCCTCCTTTTGGGAGGGGGAACAAAATTCCTTCTCTCCTTTTCTGAAAGACTTAGGTTGGAGAGGTCTTCAAAATGAAAGCTGAATCACCCTCTTGTCTCACAACGGTGAAGATTTCATTTACTTCAAAGTGACTTGAAGAGCAGACAGGACATAGAGACCTCCCTTTACTCACAAAAAGGGAATGACAGAATCAAAGGGTTTTGATCAAACATCACTCTGCAAAGAAAACAAGGAAACTGAAATTCAGCCTTCTTGTCGACAGAGAACACTTGGGAAAACAATAGAGAAGAAAACAGTTCTCTTGTTCCTTGTTCCACAGAAACTGCTGAAAACAAGTGAAATGCATCATCTTCCATCTTTTTTTTTAAACAAATGCTTTATTAACTTCTGTTTTACATCATTCATTTCCACCAGATTTTGAGTTACAATCATTTTCCCCCCGTTTTTCCCCTACCCACCCTCCCAGAATAGCAGTCCCACAAGATATCTCTTCCTCCAATCTGCTCTCTCCCATACCTTCTCCCATACCCCCATCGACTTTTCCATTAGAGGAAGGTGAGTCTTTGCATCCCAATGCCTGCACATCTTATCTCCCAATTATAAGCAAAAGAGTATTAATAATAGGATTTATATATATATTTGAAACATTTCATGTTAAGACCTCGAATTTCAGATCCATTTCCTTCCTCCCTTGTCACCCATTCCCTCTGGGGAGATAAGTAATTCAGTATATGTTGTACATGTCTAGCTATGCAAAACATTATCATAGTAGATATATTGTACAAGGCTGCTTATAATTCCCTCCCACTCATCCCACCCCCACCTGGTCCATTCCCTACATGATCCTGTCCCTTTTCTATAGTGGGTACTTCCAACCTCCCCTCCCCCCAAGGATGCCCTCCCATCCATCATCCCTCCTCTCATCCCCCTTCCCCCTATTCTGCTGCAGGTTGAGATATCCCATTTAGTATGTATGTCATTCTCTCCCTGAACCAAATTCAATGAGAATGTGGTTTTGCCTTTTTTGCCTTCCTATTCTCCCCCTCCCTTGCAACCACTTCCCTTTGCTTCTTCTACATGAGATAGTTTACCCTACCCTGTCTCTCCCCATCTCCTCTTGCCACTTTCCTCTCTCACCTCATAATTTCATCCCTTGAGTATCCTCCCTTCCCAACAAATTCAACCTAAGCCCTCTATCCATATACAGCTGTAACCATATACACACACATTCACATATGTATTCATATGACCACACACCCCTTTTCCATTATTTTCATAGTGAGAAAGATTTCATCTGTCACAATTATTGTTTTTCCATATAGGAATGTAAATAGTTCAATTTTTATAAGTTCCTTTTGCTTTCTTTTCCCTGATTACCTTCTCAGGCACCTCTTGCTTCTTGTGTCTGGATGACAAATTTTCTATTCAACTCTGGTTTTTTCCTCAAGAATGCTTGAAAGTCCTCTATTCCACTGAATGACCATATTTTCCCCTGTAACAAAATACTCAGTTTTGCTGGGTAGGTGACCCTTGGGTTCATTCCCAGTTCTTTTGCCCTCTGGAATATCATATTCCATGCCCTTCGATCCCTCAGTGTAGAAGCTGCCAGGTCCTGGGCTATTCTGATTGTGTTTCCACAATATTGAAATTGTTTCTTCCTGGCTGCTTGTAGTATTTTCTCCTTGATCTGGGGGTTCTGGAACCTGGCTATAATATTCCTGGGAGTTTTCTTTTTGGGATCTTTTTCAGGAGGTGATTGGTGGATTCTTTCAACCTCTATTTTGCCCTCTGGATCTAAAACATCAGGACAATTTTCCTTGAGAATTTCTTGAAGGGTGATTTCTAGGTTTTTTCTTTGATCATGGCTTTCAGGTAGTCCAATAATTTTTTTTTAAAGCAATTGGGGTTAAGTAACTTGCTCAAGGTTACACGGCTAGTCATTTGATTTATGCGTGGGTGCTCATTTTCTGAGGCCGGATCTGATCTCGGGTCATCCAAACTCCGAGGCCGGCGCTCTTACTCACTGCGCCACCTAGCCGCCCCTTTAGGGCAACTGGGGTTAAGTAACTTGCCCAAGGTTACACGGCTAGGTTTTTGTTTGTGCGGATTAAGTGTCTGAGGCCGGCTCCGAACTCAGGTCCTTCTGATTCCAGGGCCGGCACTCTATTCACTGCGCCACCTAGCCGCCCATAGAGAGGTTTTTTTGTTTTTTTTTTAAAGCAATTGGGGTTAAGTAACTTGCTCAAGGTTACACGGCTAGTCATGATTTATGCGTGGGTGCTCATTTTCTGAGGCCGGATCTGATCTCGGGTCATCCAAACTCCGAGGCCGGCGCTCTTACTCACTGCGCCACCTAGCCGCCCCTTTAGGGCAATTGGGGTTAAGTAACTTGCCCAAGGTTACACGGCTAGGTTTTTGTTTGTGCGGATTAAGTGTCTGAGGCCGGCTCCGAACTCAGGTCCTTCTGATTCCAGGGCCGGCACTCTATTCACTGCGCCACCTAGCCGCCCCATAGAGAGGTTTTTTTGTTTTTTTTTTAAAGCAATTGGGGTTAAGTAACTTGCTCAAGGTTACATGGCTAGTCATTATTTATGCATGGGTGCTCATTTTCTGAGGCCGGACCCAACTCCGAGGCCAGCACTCTTACTCACTGCGTGTCCAATAATTTTTAAATTGTCTCTCCTGGATCTATTTTCCAGGTCAGTGGTTTTTTCCCATGAGATATTTCACATTGCCTTCTAATCTTTCATTTGTTTGGATCTGCTTAACAGCATCTTGATTTCTCATAAAGTCATTAGCTTCCATTTGCTCCAGTCTAACTCTGAATGAATGAATCTCCTCAGTGAGCTTTTGAGATTCTTTTTCCATCTGGCAAATTCGACTTTTTAAAGCATTCTTCTCCTCATTGCCCTTTTGGGCCTCCTTTGCCATTTGAGTTAGTCTATTTTTTAAGGTGTTGTTTTCCTCAGTCAGGCTGTTGACCCTCATTTCATACTTTTCCTGCATCCTTCTCATTTCTCTTTCCAATTTTTCCTCCACTTCTCTTATTTGATTTTTAAAGTCCTTCTTAAGGTCCTCTATGGCCTGCAACCCGCTCATGTTTTCCCCTGGGACTTTTGGAGCAGGACTTCTGACCTCACAGTCCTTTTCCCACTCTATGCCCCCAAAATAGGAGTCTAGGGTTGCATTTTTCTGTTTCCTTTGCCTTGGCATGTTGCCACTTAATTACTTGACTTTTGGGCTTGTTGCCACACTATGGCTTTAAGGCCAGATAGAGGAATTTTCCTCCCGAACGTGTGGGGGGCAACTTCCGTTTCTGGCAAGCTGTAAACCCACCCGCGACTTCCACCCTAGATCACAATCCAGATCCAGGGAGGTTAAAGCAAGAGCGATTACCCCCCAAGACTGATTGCTGGATCTCCCTACAGTTCACAGGCCAGGAGCTGGAGCTTCCTCTGAAAACTACAAAATGGCGTGTCTCCTCAGTGGCTTCTAGCCCCCAGGGGAGGAAGTCGACACATTCCCCAAATACTGGTCCCAAAGTCCATAGGGCACTAACCTCTCACTTTGTCCTAGGCATGTCTTATGTTGATAATTCTGGAGTCGCCACAGCTGCTGGTGTTCTGGGGTTCCTCCAGCCAGCTGCTGGCCCTGCCACTCTGGGGCTAAAACCTCGGCTCACAGGGACCTCGGCTCCGGCTTGGCTCGGCTTCCCACGTGCTGCGCGATGCTGGCTCCCAGAGTGCTGCACTGGTCCTTCCTGCAGGGCTGCTGGGCTGTCCTTAGTGGGAGGTTAGCTTCTCTGTATCATTCTGTGGGTGCTGGGGCTCCAGAAGTTGTTCAGAGTTCCCTTTTACATAGTTTGGAGGGAATCTGGGGGCAGAGTGGCTTGGATTAGCTGTTTCTACTCTGCCATCTTAGCTCTGCCCATCTTCCATCTTTTTATGAGATGGAGAAGGGAGGTGGTGGTGCATGAGACAAGTACTTATTCAACAATACTAGTGATATTTTGTTCTCAGTGGAAGTTAAACAACCAGAATGTTTCCTCTGAAAATGTCAGCTGGAATGCAAGCAAATCTGTACAGGTGAATGTTTAACAACTAGCTGTCTAGGGGAAACATGCATGGGTCATGCTTTTCAGTTTAATCTTCATTATTAACATTTCCTCCATTACTTTCTTAATGGGTGGGGTACTTGTGGCCTAGAGGCCACATGTGGCCCTCTAGGTCCTCAAGTGCAGCCCTTTGAATGAATCCAGACTTCACAGAACAAATCCCCTTAATAAAAAAATTTGTTCTATAAAACTTGGACTCAGTCAAAAGACCACACCCAAGGACCTAAAAGGCCACGTGTTCCCCACTCCTGGCCTAGACAATCAACAAAACAATAAATCAAGCCCTGATTTGTAGGTGTGCTGCTTCTGAGGTACAAACGTTAACTGTGAAAATTTGACATTGGCAGAACCAGTTCTCCAGCTGGCTCCAGTATACCCCTGGGTACAATGGAGAAGCAATCTGGTAGGGGCTGAAGGCAGGGATTTGAAGCTGGGTGATGATACTGTGTGATCAATGCCTAAGTCACTTTATCTCATTGAGTCTGTTTCCCCATTTATAAAATAGGGATATTCCTTTACACCAACCACCTTACATGGTTTGGGTTTTTTATTTTTGTTTTTTTGTAAGGAAAGCTCTTTGCAAACTAAAACACATATATAAATGAGAGTTCATTCACTCACTGAACACTTAAATGCCTACTGTGTGCATACTAAAGGAGAGACAAGTTTAGTGGAGGATTTAGAGGGAGTCCCCTGTAGACTTTACAATCTAGCAGGAAGATACCCATGCAGAAAACTGTAATATGTACTCAATTAATGCCATTGAGTTACAAAACAAAGGATTAGGTGAGATCTGAGGGCTGTGTGAAATTGCTCTGGATCAGAGAAGGGCTTAAGATGGAATTTGCATCACTTCTAAAGGATGAAAGGTAGTAAGTACTGTAATTTGACTGGCAAGGAGTGGGCATTTGGGGCCTAAGGATCCGTGTGAACAAAGGCAAATGAGCAAGAAAGTATATTCAGGGGAGAAAATCATCCAGTTGAACTACAACATAGATTGCATGAAGGGAAGTAATATAAGATAAGAATAATATCCTTATGAGATAAGGAAATGCAGGGCTGTGCCAGGTCTGGAGAGCCCTGAATGGCAGACAAAGGAATTTTAATTTTTGCTCAGAGGGCAATAGGGAGCCACTGAATATTTTGGGACAGAGAATTGACTTGATTTATCGACCACTAAGAAATCTAACCTGTAGATCTTGTACATTGATTTTCACATTTTCCCCCAAAATTAAATGAGGAAATCAAGACTAATTCAGTCAGTCAACAAACTTTATTGTCTACTATGTACCAAACACTGTGCTAAGTGCTGGGAATAAAAAGAGGCAAAAGGTTGCTGCCCTCAAGGAGATCACAGTCTAAAGGGGGAGAAAAGTAAACAACTATGTACAAATAAGCTATATACAGGACAGATAGGGAATAATCAAGAGACGGAAGATGTTGGAATTAAGAGGAGTTGGGAAAGGCTCTCTGCAGGAGGTAGGATTTTGGCTGGAACTTAGAGGAAGCTATGGAAGGCAGTAGGTAGAGTTAAGGAGGGAGAGCATTCCAGACATGGGGGGGCCTAGAGCAGAGAGATGAAACAGCCAGGAGATCAGTGAAACATAATGGAAGAGTATGTGGTAGGGGGTAAAATATAAGAAGACTGGAAAAGGTAGGAGGAGGCTAGGTTATGAAGGATTTGGAATGCCAACAGAGCATTTTGCCTTTGCTGGAGGCAGGAGAGAACCACTGGAGTTTATCGGGGGCCCAGGTGACATGATTCAGGTTGAGCTTTGGGAAAATCACTTTAGGGGCTGAATGGAGAATAGACTGAATCGAGGAGAGACTTGAGGCAGGAGGACCCACTAGCAGATTATTACAAAAGTCCAGGCATGTAGTAATGTTTCAGAGTGAAGGAGTGGCTGGAAGAGAAAAAGGAGCATCTTAGAGAGTTGTTGCAATAGTGAAATCAATAGGCCTTGGCAACAGATTGAATATAAATTTTTTTTTCTTTTTTTAGATTTTGCTCTTTGGAGGGGGGAAGGTGAGGCAATTGGGGTTAAGTGACTTGCCCAAGGTCACATGGCTAGTTTTGTGTCTGAGGCCGGACTGACTCCAGGGCCAGTGCTCTATACCCTGCACCACCCAGTCACCCTAAATATAGATCATTTTAAAGAGAGGGGTCTTCTAGATTAAGAGCTAAATGGTGCCACTAAGTCCCAACTCCTTTATTTTACAGTGGAGGAAACTGAGGAAATTGAGTCATTTACTCAAAATCGCACAAGCAGTGAGGAGTAGATCTCGAATCAAGGTCCTCTGCCTACAAGTCCAATGCTCTTTCCAGGGTCAATATGCACATTTGTTGTTGTTCTGTCACTTTTTTCAGTCTTATCTGATTTTTCATGATACCATTTGGGGTTTTCCTGGCAAAGATGCCGAAGTGGTTTACCATTTCCTTCTCCAGGTCATTTGACAGATGAGGAAACTGAGGCAAACAGGGTTAAGTGACTTGCCCAATGTCACACAGCTACTAAGTGTCTGAGGCCAGATTTGAGCTCAGGAAAATGAGTTTTCCTGACTCCAGCCACTCCCTGGTACTCTAGCCACTACACCATCTATTTGCCCTATAATTATATGCTACTTGACCTCTCTGGGTCTCAGTTTCCCCATCTGTAAAATATTAAGGTTGGGATAAATTGCCTTTATGGTCCCTTCTGGTTCTTAACCTGTGATGCTACAAATCTACGTTATTTTCCCCCTCTGGGCCTGTCTGTATTTTTCAACAGTCTCAAGAGTGAATTCACCACTTCCCTGGTCCCATCTGAACATTCATGGAAATGCCACCCTGCCCATGCCAGCAGTTCTGAGAAGAACAGTGATGATTGCTGAGGAGCTGGGGGTGTTATCTCCCCGGCGCTGCTTCTGGGCTCTCCTGAGAGTGTCAGTGTCTGTTGACTATCACCAGTCTGGACAGATGGACAGTTCTGTTTTTAGCAAGTACACGTTTTGCCATTACCTCATACCACTCTCTCTCCAAGATCCTTCATCATTCTCCCTATTGTCCTACACTCCTCTGTTGGGAATCTCAATCTGGGGATCAAAGCTCTATCTTCCACATATAGTCCTCAGAAGACTGAAGGCCCAAGGGGGCCATTTCCACTAGAGCCCAAATCGTGTATCTTCTATAGGACTTGATGGTCTCTACCCTGTAATTAGGTTTTCCAATTCTCCTTCAACCATCTCTTTCTCTAATCCTAGTTTAAAATGGATCTCCGGTACTCATCTATGGAAATGAAGACAAAATTAGGGAAAGCAATAAATAGAAAATGTAAAGTAAATTTGACCAACATACATCTAAACTTAGAAATAAATGAGTCCGGGTTCAAAATAAATCAACCAGAAAAGAGGGAAGACTTTTGAACAAAAATAGAGCATTTCTGTCCAAGTTTTGTAAGCACACACCCATGTGATGAGTTCTGTAATCTTCAGGAGATTAATGTTCTCTACCATTGATTTGCTTCAAGCCAGCAAGATCTTGACAGTGACCACTGTGTCAGGCACTGTGCTAGATATTTGGAATGTGCAAACTTAAATAGCCCTTGCCCTCAAAAAGTTTACATTCCTGGTAGAAGGAGGTAGGACCCAGATACATACATTCAAAATATATTAAAAAAAAGCAATTTCAAGGGAGTGAGGCATGCACCAACATGTCAGGGAATCAGAAAAGGCCTCTTAGAGGATGTAGCCCTTAAACTGAGCTTTGAAGGAAATAAGGAATTCTAAGAAGCAGAGGTAAAGAAGGAGTATTTCAGGCATAGAAGACAGAAACAATCTATAATGGTCTCAAGTTGGAATATGGAGTGTGGTGTAAGGAATAGCTTAGCTTGAATTATATAGAATGCATGACAGCACTAAGATAATCAGTCTGGAAAGAAAGGCAAGAGCCAGATCATGAATGATCTAAACACCAAATAATAGAGTTCACGTTTTATTTTAAAGGCAGTTGGGAGACACTGAAGTTTCTTGAATGCAATTAGACCCATGCTTTAAGAATATCAATTTAACACCTGTTTGGAGGATCTGCAGGAGGAAGGAGAACTTGGTGTCCAGGAAACCAATTAGGAAACCATGCAAATATTCCAGGTGAGTGGTGTAAAGGGCCTTAACTAGCTATGGTGATTGTGGTGTGAGTAGATAGTATGAGAGCTACAGAATTAATAACTGGAGCAAAGCTTAGGGACATTTGAAATCTGGTCAAAATACTTTTAATCTACCTTTGTGATTGGACAGGAGCTGATACCAAGAGTTTTCACCTTCAAAAAAGATTAAAAAGGCCTTTGAAGTCTGTCTGCTAAGGGGCCCAAGGAAACAAAACTTGTGTGCCTGTTAGAAGGTTATCACCTGTCTTAAACAACTCTCAATGCATTTTCCTTTGCAAGTGGCTTCCTAGACCAGTTTGATCAAGGTTCTATTGGCACACATCAACCACAATGAAAAAATTCAAAGTGACCTTATGGAACAGAAAGGCAAGAGAAATGTCTGAGCAATATAATCTGTGTTGATAAAGTACCTCAAGATGATTCAGTAAAAAGATAAAAATAAAAGATCCCTATTCCACATAGGGGCAGCATGGAAGAGTGGTCAGAGCTCTAGACTTGGGGTTCATCTTGTTTCTTGATATAGTTTAACAGGATGACCCTGAATAAGTCACTTAATCTCTTAGTGCTTAGTGCTTTAGGTGACTTTCTAAAACTTTAAGGGGGGGGGGGTGGACAGAGGGAGGGAAAGAGAGAGGAATGAAGGAAGGAAGGAAGAAAGGAAGGAAAGGAAGGAAGGAAGGAAGGAAGGAAGGAAGGAAGGAAGGAAGGAAGGAAGGAAGGAAGGAAGGAAGGAAGGAAGAAAAAAGAAAGAAAGAGAGAAAGAAAGAAAGGAAGAAAATTTGCTTAGGTACAAATTCTCCAAACAAGTGAAATCACAATCCTTATTTTCCCTAGGTCCAGCATCCATCCCTAGAAGGAACAGTAAGATTCACAGAAGGAGAAAAGTCCCCATTGCTTTGGTCCCGATCCTCCTTTGTCTCTCACCTTTCTCTTAGAGGACGCTTCAGGACCAGTGACCCCTGAGACATAATAACAATGACCCTTTCCATTCTATGATCCCCAGCCCTGTGGGATGCCTGAGGGACAAGCTAATGTAGGATCAAATGAGTTTCCCATTGGATAAAGAGCTCTATGACCTGAAAATGTTTGAAACCAAACTACAGAGGGTATATTTGTCAACCTCTTAAAATAAAGAAACCAGGATCAAAGCAGAAGCACTTTCCAAATATAAACATTTGTCACCTTTTACTTTTGATGTGTTCCATTTTAAATATATTTCTCCTTTAAAAACAAGGGAGGCCCATTCCTTCCCCACACACTCTTGTGTCCCAACTAGGTTCAAAAGGAACCTAGTGATAGTCTTTATTTTTATTTTTTGTGGGTAGAAGGTCAGTGAAGGAGTCATGGGGTAGAGAAGGTCCTATCCACCTGACCAAGACACATGAAAGGAATTTATGAAGAGGACAAGAGTGGGGTGGGGGAGGAGAGATGTGGTGGAGGGGAATCCAGAGAGGTTTTAATTAAGAGAGTGGAAAGTCTCAAAAATCTCAAAATCTTCCCAAACCAAACTCTTCATTCCATATTCCTTCCTACTTCCCTATCTTTCCTCTTACCTGCAAATCCTTCTCTACCCCTCAATTCCAATCCTACCCATTTTAAGGTATTGCCTTCTTCTTTTTTTTTTTTTTTAAGCAATTAGGGTTAAGTAACTTGCTCAAGGTTGCACGGCTAGTCATTATTTGTGTGTGGGTGCTCATTTTCTGAGGCCGGATTCGATCTCGGGTCATCCCAACTCCGAGGCCGGCACTCTTACTCACTGCGCCACCTAGCCACCCCTGTATTGCCTTCTTCTCAACACAGCTTTCTCTCACTGGTTTCCTTCTTCTTTGGATTCCTATAGCACAGTCTGAGGCTATTTGACATTTTATGAATTTATTTTAAAAATCTTCTCCAATTGTTATAATGGAGACAGGAGCCAGAAAAAGAAGGTGAGGGTGAAGGAAACTAGGGTTAAGATCAAGGGAATTGGAAATGAGAGAGAGAAGAAAGAAATTAAGGTTAGGGTTGGGGATTGGGTTAGGGGAATTCCTGCTTTCTTTTCCACCTGACTAGACTGTAAGTTCTTAGAAGGCAGGAAAGCTGCATGTTGTTACAGAGTGCCTAAAAGTCCCAAGCACTTAGTAGATGTTTAATCAATACTTATCACCAATTGATGGATTAACATCACAGGACCCATTCAGCAGTTGGCCCTCCCTTTGCTGATATGATCACTGTTCCCCCATGCCTTTTCATCCCGTTATATTTGTTCCTCTGCTTCCACAAAGCATCTATAAAGAATCTACACAATGTACAGAAGACCTCTTCACCTTTTAAAAAAATCTTTAATGTATGAAAATTTGGGTCCTTTTATAAAGTAGCATTAGGACTCAACCTTGTGTTTTCCCCTACTCATATCTTATGCTTAAACCCCATCTCCATTTTCATCATATTTCTTCAAAAATGTCTTTCACCAAAAAGTGCACTATAGTCAGCTTGAACTAGATCTATCTGATCACTAAATTTTCAGTGCAAGCAATTATATCTCAGAAATCAACAATCCTACAAATTGGGGCATGATTTATTGTTTTTTGAGGGTTTGGGTTTTGTTTGTTTGTTTTGGTTTTTTTTGGAGGGCAATTGGGGTTAAACGACTTGCCCAAAGTCACACAGCCAGTAAGTGTATCAAGCATCTGAGGCTGGATTTGAACTCAGGTGCTCCTTACTCCAGGGCCAGTGCTCTATTCACTGCTTCACCTAGCTGCCCCCATGATTTATTGTTTTCATGGTTGTCTAAGGTTTAAGAAAATGATAGAGAAAACAATGATCCAATTAGACTTAAAAATATGTGTGAGCTTTTTCAGAGAGCTGGTTATTAAATATTTACTACCAGACCACTGCTCTTACCTCCAATTTATATATTGCTCACAGTTTAGAAACCAATCTCCTCATACCTGCCCTCTGATATGCTATAAGTATCCCCATTTTACAGATGCTGAAACTAAGGCTCAGAGACACTAGGTGATTTGTGTTGTGCCAGAGTCAGCACTCAAATACTTGCCTTCTGACTCCAAGTCTGGTGTTCTTTTCAGTACTAGATAGATAGATCTGAGTTTCCCTAGCTGAGGCATTCCTCTTGTTGCAATTGCAAGATACATAATTACAACAAGAGATCAGGCTTAATTTAGGAAATTCGATAATTGCCGAGCACAGTAAATCATCTTTAAAGCAAACACACTTAAAATCTTAGAGATAAAGTTCATTCCCCTGCGATGAGGTGGTAGTATGGAATGCCATGAGCTCCTGGGCAGGGTTTCAAAGCCGTTAAGTCACATTAGGTGAGATATAACTGCCAATTGCTGCTGGGACTTATGGGACGTTGGCACTAGTGACACGATGCATAATCTTTAACAGGAGAAGTGGGCTTGATGCCTGTTCTTTGTTCCAACTTCACTTTCATATTTGAGAACCCTTATGATAGACTTTCTATTCACAGCCCTGTTTCTGTCTGTTACAAGTATGGCCCTGATGATGGCTGTTGAGCAAATAGAGTCCCCTTCTCTTCCTTCCCCCCTCCCTACTCCACACCTAACAGGTCTTCTTTGAGAGAAGGAGGAAAAGGGAAGAGGGTGGGTTCTTTCCATTAACAATTCAATCAAATTGTTCATATCCACAGAGACTGTAGTCAGAAGTATAGGTTATCCCCAAATCTCTTTTTTACCTTCTCTTCTTGTTTCTGTCTTAGAACAAGTTTCACAAGTTTAGCTGCCTGCCTGGCTTGCACAATATAGCTGTTGTAAACGCCGCCTATCATCCAGGGTATGAACTCACTACCTCCACCCTCCCCACTCATGGCATCCTTGTTGGTTTCCTGGCCAACCCATCCAGACAACTTCTTGGAGACAGTTGACACAGAAGGGCTCAAGAGACAGGTGGGCGGTGCAGTTATAACCAACAGAGGCACCCATGAGATGATGTTTGATGTGCCAAGGGCTTGATTTAAAAGGATATTTTGAATTTACTTTTTTCCCTTCTAAAGGGATGTTTTGAATTCACTTTTTTCCCTTCCAAAAAGATATTTTGAATTTATTTTTTTTACCTTCAGTGACAAATTATTTGGAAAGACCCAAAGGAAAACCATGACTTTTGCATAAACTCTAACAAGAGAGGTAAATCTCAAATGACTATGGTGACCCTTATGGTCCTTAAGAGTAGGGAGTGATGTTGTCATCATCATCATGTTTGTGTCCTGATTGTCTAGCACGGGACCTGGAATACAGTTGACATTTAATAAATGCTTATTGATTGAATGATTGATCTTCATTTTCCTTCAAATCCACATTTTTCCAACAGCAGATATAGAACCTGAAATTTCATTAAAGTCATTATTGGTCATAGCCTATAAATTGAAGAACAGGTGCCAATCTGCTTTGGTAGAATAGGTTCCTCACTGGGAGCTCCTACACCAATCAAATCCCAGTAAAAAAAAAAAAAAGTGACATCACAACAAAAGGGAGCATTAACATTTCATGGTTCAAAGATGATCTTGGATTCTGGTCAAGAAACACTGAATCTAATTGAGTTTCTGGCTTCCTGTCTATGAAAGAAGCGACATGCAAACTAACCAGGTCTGCAGGTGGCCAGTGAATCAACTGTCTTTCAGTCACTCCAATTTACCTGCTTCTGTTAATGACTGATTTCTAAGAAGTTAACCCAGATACTGGTTGGTGTATTCAATTCAATTCAATCTAAAGCATCTGAAAAAGCCATTTTTCAATTTGGAATTTTTTTGTGTGTAACTACGGTTTTTATCTTGGGTAAATCATTTATCCTCACTTTCCTGCCTTGGTTTATCTGTCTTTTCTTCCTTTAATGAATGCCTTTTGCACTGGGTACTGAAAAATTCAGGATATTGAGTCTTGTCCTGATTTGGCCACTGATTGTGTAAACTTGGGACAGTCATTTAAACTCTGAAGGTTTTGTTAGGTTCCTCATTTGTGACATGAGAAAATTGAACTAAGTGAGCTCAGTTTCTTTATCGCTCTAAAATCCTACCTATTCATCCGTGCCTCTCTGATTCCAAATGATTCTGCCACTGTTTCTCCATGAAGATCAAAGTGTTCCATAACCTACTAATTGGTCTCCTTGCTTTAAGCCTTTTCAATCATCCTCTACTCAGGTACTAAAATGATTTGCCTGAAATGCAGGTCTGAATATGTCTGTCTCCTAATTGATAAACTCTAGTGGCTCCCTATTGCCTCTAGGATTACATATAAAACACCTTTGGTTGGCATTTAAAGCCATTCACAAGCTAGTTCTCCCCCACCTTTCCAGATTTACTATCCACTTCCTTATTTCCCTTCATCCTATGATGCAGCTAAATATGGCTTTTTTTGCTCCTTCTCACATATGATATCCCAAGCACATAAGAAGCTGTCCTCCATGCCTACAATATACTTTGTAGGTGTCCTCTTAGAATCCCTGGGTAGGGTTAAAATTAAACTTCTCTGTTCTCTTTCAGCTCTAAATCTATGGTTTTATTAACTGTCCACATGAAGCCTTTCCAGTTGTTTCATGCATCCCTCTTCTCCCAAATTATTTTGTGTGTACATTTATGTCTTCTCTGATAGAATGGAAATTCCTTGAGGATGAGCACAATCCCAGAGTCTAACACAAAGTCTGACATATATTTGACAGTTAATAAGTGTGTTGATAGATTCATTCATTTTTTTTTTATTTTTTGGTACATAGTTTGCACTCACTATTTTGGTACAAATTATTCCCCTCTCCTCCACTCTCAGGATTCATTTCTTTTTAAAGACCTTTCTTAGAAGACAAGAAAACTCACAAGGATGAAAAAGGCCAATAACCTCCTAATTCTGATAATTAGGTACCATCTCAGTCAGTGTTTTTATGTATAGTGTATTTTGTCCTGTGGTATTTAGATTACTATCCTCCTATAGGAGAGCTGTGATCTATCCCCGTTCCTGTCTTCTACTCTAAGGTGCAAGACCTTTGTCCTTCTGTAATAGAGAAATGACAAGCACCACAAGGGAATGTTTACATTTTTAAAATCCATTTTCCATTTGTGGAAAAATAAAAACCCTTCTGTTGCTAGCATAGCAATTCACCTTGGTGTTTGGGAAAACCTATTTCCCAAAGAATCTGAATTTTGCCAGGAAGCTGCTTGGATGAGTGCCCTACTCATCCAATGCCCAGTTAGTCGTTCCCTTCTTTCATCAGGGTTCCTCCCCAGTTCCATCTCTCTGGCTTTTCCTCCCAATGAATATTTGTCTTCTTTTTGGAGACAATGAAAACCTGAGTTTCCCCATTTGTCTATTTGAAAAAAAAAAGGCTAGTGTAGCATGTTTTTATAACATGAACAGATTTGCATGGTCATGGGATTTACTTTCTGTGCCTTTTAGAAAAGTGTGTCTAAATAATTTTGAATGACTTAACAGCCCTGATCCATGCAATAAATAACCAGGGTTCCAGAGAACGGATGATAAAGCATGCTACCCATCTCCTGACAGAAACATGAAGGAACCAAGATGAAGAAAAAGATACATACATTTTTTAGACATACGAAATATGGGAATTTGTTTTGCTTGGTTATGCATATTTGTTACAAAAGGTTTTTTTCTTTCTTTTAAATGGGGGAGATATGTAAGAAATAGATCCAATAAATACTCGTTAATTGAAAACCAATTTATATTTTAAAAATATTTTTGAAAGAAAAGTGTGTCTAGCACTCAGGTCTCTTGGCATTCTGTCAGAATGATCTTGCTCTCAAACTAGTCATAGGAATTCAGACGTCAGAGATCACTTACTCAACAGGTAAACAAATAACTAATAGCAGTGGACCTCAAAGGCCAGCAAAATAAGAATTTCAGACGCAAGACTGAAGGGGGAAAAATCAAAGAAGGTGGTCAGAGAGTTGTAGTTTGATTTCAGATGGGTTCCTCTCAATCCTCCAGATAAACTCCAAGAGTCTCCACAGCCCCATAGAAAAAGCAATGGAAGCTCCATGAGAACATTAGCTTGTCTCAGTTGGGATGTCTCCATTGGGTACAGACAAGACACCATATTTAACCTAAATTCATTAAGCACAACTGATGTGTAAGGCTCTAGGGATACAAGGGTTTGATTTAATTTGGAGGTTTATTTCATATTGACTCATCTACATACATAGTGGATAGCTATGGTGGTACAGTGGCTAGAGTGCTAGACCTGGAGTCAGGAAGACTCATCTGCCTGAGTCCAAATCTGGCCTCAGCACTTCCTAACTGTGTGACCCTGGGTAAGTCACTTAACAGTGTTTGCCTCAGTTTCCTCATCTGTAAAATGGCCTGGAGAAGGAAATGGCAAACCACTCCAGTATCTTTGCAAAGAAAACCCCAAATGGGGCCATGAAAAGTCAGACAAGACTGAAAAAAAAAATGACAGAACATCAACAAATGTGCATATTGTTTCTTCCTAACATATGGAAGCTCCCTGCAAGGAGAAATTCTTTCACTTTGTAGGTCGACGTCTAGCACAATGGCCAGCACATTTGTTTTTACGAAATGGATCTATAATTTCATCGGTATAAGGAACTTCCAGTAAAGAAACTACTCTTACTGATACCAATCAATGCCACTTCTGCAATAGATAGAGTTGCCTGGGCTCCACCTTCCTCATGGTCACATGACCAATATATACCAGAGGCAGGTCTTGAATTAAGGTCCTGACTCCAGATCGGATGTCTAACCCTTGCTCTAAGTGTATGGTGTAATTTAACTATGCCTGACTCCAGTTGGTGACATCCAAGCCTTAGTGAGATGAAATGGCTGGAACATAGCTGAGCAGATACTGCAATGAATCTGGGATCTTTATGGTATCGAAGATCCAGAGCTGGAAGGAACCTCAGAAGCCATCAAATCTAAGCCCTTCTTTTTACAGAGAAGGAAATGGAGGCCCAGGGCGATTAAGACATTTGCAGAGGTTACACATGAAGTACACATCAGAAGACAGGATTTGGACCCTGGTGCTCTTACTCCAGTCACTAATTTATCACATTCCCCCATGCTGTCTCTTGCTACTGTGGGAACTCCATTCCCCAATAAAGATAGCTATCTATCATCTTGAAGCCATCTCATCTTGTGGGATTCTTGTCCATGCCTTTCTATAAATCTTCCATACATGACCCATCTAATGTGCAAGAGGCCTTCTTTTGGTTCTTTACATATTTGCAGAGTTTAGAAATCTTTAGAACTCAGTTGCCAAATGACTCAGACCCTAAACTATACAGGATATGAGCTTGAAATGAACATTTTTCACCCATTTCAAATGGACTTAAATAAACTTGGTGGGCGGCACCACCAGCTCCTGACCCTTCCAGAACATTCTTTTGACTCCCAAATCAATGTTTTAATCTTCTGCAGACTGACATGCTATACTGAGCCTCATTAATCAGAACGAACACCTTGAACCATATCCAAAAGCAAACCAGTAACTAGTTTCAACTGCTCAATGTAAATTTAACAAACAGCATACAACTAGAACATCCCTGAGTCTGTTAATAAATATTTCCTTAGCAACTCCTTTATGAAAGGCATTGTACATGCTGCCTTTTCTCTACATTCAGGATCAGCCCAAATTACCAAGTGATTTTCAAAACACCCAATAAATCTTTGTTGATAGACCATCTGGAAGGGACTTTACCACACACAGTCAGGCTGAAGATAGGAAGGTGTGGATTGTTGTGACAAAATCCACACAGATAAAGAAGGCAACAGCTTCATGACCAGTGCCAATGGTTGATGGGCAAGAGTGTTCAAGGTGTTTTCATTGCCTGTGATTTCTTCTTACAGTCTAGGTTTTTGTTTCTCACAAGCAAATGACTTGTCAAACCCATCATACCTTGAGAGCTTTTACCTTTCCTTGTATCCCAAGTACTTAGCACAGTGTCTGTGGCACTTTTTAAAATGTTTATTGACTGATTATCATTAGGAAGGACTGATTATTTCACTGGAAAACTAGGAAAGGGCCTGATTTCTCTGCTTCATTCCAACAGACTATCCTTCTATCAGAGGACCACAGAGAGTTCAATGTTCAAGGAACACTGGAAGAAAATAGCAAAGTTTACCTTTTCTAGTGATTCATTCTCACATTCAGGAAGCTGCTCCTTGATCTAGAAAGGGGTTTTTCCAGTAGGCACATAAGAACTAGATTGAGAGAAAAGGAACTAAGGATGTAGAAGTAAGGAAGCATCCTTTCCAATCCCCCAAAATGAAATGTACAAAAGACATTACTGAATTGTTTTCTTAATATCTGTCATCTGGTATTAAAAATCTTGAGTTAAATCAAGATCATAGGATTTAGAGCTGAAACCAACCTTAGAGGTTACAAAACCCAAGGGTTCTCAATCTGGGATCTACAAACTTTATAAAAAAATTTAATAACTATTTCAATATAATTTATTTTCTTTGCAATCTTTTGTATTTTATTTTATGCATTTAAACACATTATTCTGAGAAGAGGTACAAGGGCTTGACCAAATTGCCAAAGGAATCCAAGGCACAAAAAAGATGGAGACCTCCTAATCCAGCCCAATCCCCTTATTTGTACAGGAGGAGAAAGCTAGAGAGGTTAGTAACCTATCCAAGGTCATCGAACAGCAGCAGATCCAGAATTCCAATCCCCTGGACCATACTACCTCTCAGTATTACATCACACTTTTAAAGAAGGATATTATATTGTATCAGGGCATATAGGTCCATGCCATTATAAAGTGTGATATAACAGGACCCAATGAATACATCTATGATGCACTTTGTTGAGGAGCATGACCAACAGCCCCTAAAGACCCACCTCCCAGGTGACCCAGACCCCGAGCTTCAGTCTTTTCATCTGTAAAATGAGTGGCTTAGCTTAGATGGTCCCCAAGTTCCCTTTTAGCCCCACATGTATGACCCCGTGATCTTGGTGTGTGGGCTGGAGACTGAGCTACTCTAGGGATCCTGGCCACCCCAAGTGGACAGAACCAAAATTATTTTAGTCTCTAGCTAGATTCTGATATACCTAAGCCTTCACAAGCCAGCAAAGCAGTTAAGCCTTTTCCTTCTCCCAACTCCCTCTTTGGCTACCACCTTATTCTCTTCAGGGATGACCAGCCAGAAACATGAGACTGCAAAGAGAACTGGCACATTAGGACCTGAGTTCAAAGCTGGTCTCAGATACTTATTAGCTATATGACCCTGGGTAAGTCACTTAAGCTCTGTCTTCCCCAGTTTCCCTATTTATACTGGGAATAATAAAAGCATCTCCTTTCCAGGGTTATTTGTTGAGGATTAAATGGGCTGATATTTGTAAAGTTCTTAGCATAGCACCTGACACATAGATGCTTTAAAAATCCTTCTTTCTTCCTACCTTTCTGCCTTATAAATAGGAAGCTGCCTTTGAATTTGGGGAGTTCCAGGGAAGGTGGCCATCCTATCCCACACCAAATATCTCCTCTCCCACCTGTCATGGTCCCTGAAGTTTCCCCGTTGACAGGAAAGAGACTTCCTTCATATCTTCAAGACTTTTTTCTCGATGAGAAGCAGTGTGATATCAGGGAAGGAACATTTTCCTTGAGTCATTTCAGTCCTGTCTGACTTTTCATGGCCCCATTTGGGCTTTTCTTGGCAAAGATACTGGAGTCGCTTGCCATTTCCTTCTCCAGCCCATTTTACAGATGAGGAAGCTGAGGCAAACTGGGTTAAGTGACTTGCCCAGGGTGACACAGCCAGTAAGTATCAGAGGCATTGACCAAGGTCTAGCTATTTACCTTGGGCAAGACACTCCTCAGAGAGAGACAGTGTAGAATAGTGGAGAGAGGACATGAGTTCAAATCCTGACTTTGACATGTAGTAGTTACCACTTGTGTGACCCCTGGACAAGTCCATAAGCCTCGGTTTCCTCCTTTGTAAAATCAGAAAATTGGCCGGAGTGACCTCAAAGGTAACCTTCCGGCTCTAACCCTGATTCCAAAAGACTTAAACAATCATAGATCCCTGGAGCTGAAAGGCAGCTTATAAACCATCTATCTAATGTCTTCATTTTACTGCTGAGGGTACAAACTGAGACCCACGAAGGAAGGTGAAAGAAGATTGCCCAATTCTCCCAGGAAGTTAACTGCAAAAGTAGAGAGAGCTGCAAGCCAGGTCCTCAGCTACTTTTCCAGCATCTCCTTTTCCCTCCATTAAAATGCAAATGCCCTTAGGAGGAACAACCTAATTCCACCCTTACTCCAAGGTCGGACTCCGAGATTCTCAAATATTCAATTCAATTCAGTAAGCATTTATTAAGTGTTTACTATGTGCCAGAAACTGAGCTAAGCAGTAGGGATACAAAAAGGGGCAAAAGACAGTCCCTGTCCTCAGGGAGTTTATAACCTAATGGGAGAGGCAACATGCAAACAAGTATATACAAAGTAAGTTATTTGCTTTTGTTCCTTTGGTTCAGTCCCGTCCAACTCTCTGTGGCCATATTTGGGGGTTTTCTTGGCAGAGAAACTGGAGGAGCTTGCCATTTTCTTCTACAGTTCATTTTACAGAGAAGGAAACTGAGGCCAACAGGTTTCAGTGACTTGCCCAAGGTCACCCAGTTTGTAAATGTCTGAGGCCAGATTTGGACTCAGGGTGATGTTTTGGTGGCTGCAGACTTGTAGCTCTATCCAGACTCTATCCTGAGTCACCTAGCTGCCCACAAACCAAGCTATACACAGGATAAATAGGAAATAAATAGATAATAAATAATAAATAAATATATATATAGTAAAAAATTTTAATAAATAAATAAAATAAAATAAAATAAATAGCAAGAAAGCACTGAAATCAAGAAGGGTCGGGGAAGGTTTCCTGTAGGAAACATCTGGAGACAGGTCTTAAAGCAGTAGAAAAAAGTTTCAAAGTCTCCTGTAAACAGCAGTCACAATACCTAGCCCCAAGAGGTAACCTTAACACTAGAACCTTGCCCAGCATCCCACAGTTCCTCACTCTGAGCCCAAGTATCCCCTACTTAACATTCAATTCTTAACAAGATTTGATGACCTGATTTCCCAGCTCCCAAGTAAAGGAGAAAACCAAAAGGGAAGTGGGTGGAGAGAGGGGAAGGATGTTAGGAAGCAGGCTCAGAGAGGGAACAGAAAGATTTTAACACCGACATAAAAGTATATTCCTGCAAAGTACAAGAATCCTAGTTTCTAACCATGCCCCTAAGCCATTCTTGGGAGAATAGATTGTCATCACTGTTCCTTATAGGAGACAGACAGGGATCTCAGGAGATTTACATTTTTAAGAGATTTCCATCAAAAAATAGATAAAATAGGGGTGGCTAGCTGGCGCAGTGAGTAGAGCGTCGGCCTTGGAGTCAGAAGGACCTGAGTTCCGAGCTGGCTTCCGACACTTAACACACACAAACAAAAACCTAGCCGTGTGACCTTGGGCAAGTTACTTAACCCCAGTTGCCCGCCAAAAAAAAAAAAGTTAAAATAAAAGTATTTCAGAGCCTAAAGTGGTGACCTTCAGTTCTCCAGAAAGTTCCCTTATGTGGAGATCCCCTGGTCCTCTGAATGAAAGGCAGGGATAGGCCAATGGCTTGCAGCAGGGCATTCAGGATAGGCCTGGAGAAAGAATTCCAATGAGATTTTCCAATGGGGTGGGATACATTTCAAGGAAGGGAAGGTCAGTCAAGTCACCAAGTAGGCCATTCATAGGATTCCAGATTTAGAGGTGGGAGGAATCTTAGAAGGGAGATTGGGGAGAGGCCTTAGAATGGAAAGAAGACCATTAAGCTCAATTTACTTTATACTTTGCATTATTTTGCTGCCCTGGGTTAGTTTTGGTGCAGTTCCCCAGCAGAACAAAAGGCTTCAGAGTCACCGACTCCACCTACTTCAGAGAAAACAAATGGTGGAGTTTTGCCTAAGCAAAAGATGGCATACCTCCTAGTATTTGGAAGTGTTCCTGCTTTTTGTTGTCTATTAATTTAGATTCAATCAGTCAGACCCAGTGGTAGGCACTGGGGATCTTGTAAAAAGGGAACAGACTCAAGAAACTTAAACAATTTTGGGTCTTCAACAGTAACCAACCTCGGGTTTCCTTGGTCTGAGACTCCCTCCAATGAAGAGCATAATGCCAGAGCAATTTATACAGCCATTAAGACCTAGCAGAACTGGAAAACTTATCACCTTGAAACCTACCTGTTAGTGAGCCTCTCCACATATCATTAGGTGATAGGGTACTGGGGTTAGAGTCAGAATAGATCTGAGTTCAAATCTGACCTCAGACTCTTAGTAGGTGTGTCCCTCTAGGCAAGTCACTTTACCTCTTCTTGCCTTAGTCTTCTCATGTGTAAAATGGGGATAATAATGGCACCTACCTCCCAGAGTGGCTGAGGATAAAATGAGATAATATTTGTAAAGCACTTGGTTGTGTTTGTCCTTCGTGTTCAAAGAGGACCATGGCATCAGGGAAATGATGACATGACTTGCAGCTGACTTTGATGTGAGTGAGGGAGGGCTATGCAAACTCACCAGCCTCACTTTCTCCTCCAGAACCATCTGGATCCAGTGACCAGATATTGATCAGGAAGACTGGAGATGACCCAGGATGCAATGGGAGATCCTTTAGACTAAGGTCTTTTCATGTAGAGATAGTAAATGCTATATAGATGTTAGTTCTTATTATTATGGCAGATGCACAGTTCATTATTGGGCCCAGAACTAAAGCTTTTCTAGATGAGAGAACTTGCCAATGCTTATGCATAACAATAACAATAATAAAGCATTATATATTTGTAAATACTGCCTCATTGGTTCTCACAATAGTTCTGTAAAGTAGGTGCTATTATGATCCTTATTTTACAGACAAGGAAACTGAAGCTGAAAAAAGTCAAATTGATGAGGATGCCTCATCAAATAGGACAATTTAATCAGAGTTCAAGGGGGGCTCCCAGAACCCATGCCTCAAAGATTCAAGGAGAGCTCAAGGGGGCTCCCAGAGCCCATACCTCATCAAAATGACTTGACCAGGGTCACATAGCTAGTAAATGTCAAAGGCAAGATTTGAATTCAGGTCTTTCTGACTCATTGGAAAAGACCCTGATGTCAGGAAAGATCGAAGGCAAAAAGAAGGGGGGGCGGAGCAGGGAAGAGGATGACATGGCTAGATAGGGTCATGAAAGCAACCACCATGAGCTTGAACAATCTTTGGAAGATAGTGGAGGATAGAAGGTCTGGCATGCTATGGTGCCTGGGATCACAAAGAGTCAGACACAATTGAACAGCTTCCTGACTCCAAATCCAGTGCTCTGGCCACTGTGTGTAGATGTGTGACCATCAAGAATTTAGGGTCACTGGGGCAGCTAGGTGGCTCAGTGAGTAGAGTGTCAGCCCTGGAGTCAGAAGGACCTGAGTTCTGATCCAGCCTCAGACACTTAACGAACACACAAACAAAAAAACCCAGCCGTGTGACCTTGGGCAAGTTACTTAACCCCGATTGCCCTCCAAAAAGAAAAAAAAAAAAAAAAAAAAAAAGAAAGAAAGAAAGAAAAAAGAATTTAGGGTCACTTTCATACCACAATAAATTATCAAAAGAAGACTCCACCCCCTGGTCTTATCAAAAAAGGCCAAGAAGCAAGAGAAGATGAACATTAGTGGAAAAGGAACCTTGTTTAAAAACCCACAGACTTCCCTATAAATAGCTCTTTGGACCAGTCTACCTAAAGGGCATTCATGGACTTCAACTATTTTATAGATAATATTTTTATACTTTAAAAACCACTACCCTACACTCACTTCTCCTTTCTCCAAGAGATAGTGATTCTTCAAAGAACTGGAACTCTGAATTTCCTCTTTGCTCCTCACTTAACTTACACACACACACACACACACACACACACACACACACACACACACACACTGGCCCACTCATGAGGGATTTGTTCCCTGAAGTGGAGGAATGAGCTCACCTTCCAGGTGTGTAATTTAGTACCATACCAACCAAAAAGGATCATAGGATACCTTCAAGAGTTAGCCAAGCCCTTTCCAAGCCAGCCCAGAGAATAACAGAGGCCTGTATTGTAGTTGTCACTCCCCAAAGAATCAATACTACTAACCAGTCACTGTAAACAGATCCTCCTTTGCTCTGCTGAAGCCACCCAGGAACATCCAAAAGAGCATTAACAACGTCCAGTATTGTGAAGTTGCTGGCATGCTGCCATTTTGTTCCTTGCCCCCAGGAGGGCCCTGAAACACTGCCTGCTACATATTTGTGGATAAGCTTCAAGTCACATTTGGGGAACATTCACAAGCTTTTGAAGTAGCTCAGGCCAAGCTACAAGTCCCTGGGGGCTGGAGCTAAGATATAGGCTGAGTAGCTGTAGGCATTCTCTCCTTCCCCTCTGAAATGACCAAGGATCCCTTTTCTGCCAATGTGCCAACATGAGAGGGTTTGGGGTCATTTCTGGGGGAGAGAGAAGGAAAGAAATGAGCTGGGGGCTGGGGGTGTGAGGAGCTGGGATTTAACCTAGAGGCATCATGTGCCCTATTCTACTCCACTGAGACAAGCCTTCAACTTAGCACAAAGAACCTTCATCCAGCCAGCCTGTGCCTGGAAGGTTTCTCCTTTCACACCTCTATTTTGAGATAAGAGGTAATTCCTATGAATCACATAACCAAGTTTCGAAATGGATCTGATCAACTAAAATTGATGACTTCAGGTGCCAAAATGAGAGCTTGCTCTGTGGGTCTTCAATGAGGTCCCTGTTTTCCTTCCCACTTACTAGAGAGTCACACATTATCAGACTCCCATGGATGATCATATTTGCTAAAACAGACAATTCAACCAACTTTGACCAGTTGAGTGAGCCCAACTTTGCTCAGTCCCTTTCTTAAGGCACTGTGGTTAGTTGGCTAGGTATGGTAATGTGCCTATGCCCAAAACTCAGCCAATGTTCCATCCTGGCCAACTGGCTACTCAAAGGGAGATGGACCATTCAAATTCTGAACATTGTTGGAGAACCAAAATTCTCAAGCTGGAAGGGATCTTGGTAACCATCAAGTACCAACCTCTAGTGATGAGAAAACTGAGATTCAAAGAGGTTAAATGATTTGTACAGAATCACAAGCTACTAAGTATCTGAGATGGGGCTTGAACTCAGATTTCCCTGACTCCAAGTCCATTACTCTATTTACTACATTAAAGGACAAATGTTAGGAAACCTAAACTGCTGGTCTCTTAGGAACTGGGGAAAGCATCATGAGGAAGAACTCTCCCTTCAGTGACAACTCCTGGAGGTGATCCAAAATAAGAAAAGAAGAGATAGGGAAGAGATAGCCCATAATCCCCAAATGCAGACAGATTCTGAGGAAACATGGCCCTTGGAGAGTTCCAGTGCATCCTCAGGCTGGCTCTGACTGACCCACCTTTCTAACCCCTAGCCACTACTTACAACACTCAAGTCCTCACAACCTGCTGGCAAATCTCTGGAATAAACAGCATCACCATCAAAGATACTTGACAAAATGACAAGAGCCAATCGACAAGGTCACTAATAACTGATCAGCAGAAATTATTGTTAATGGTGACCACCTTTATCCAACTTCAGGAAGCTACAGCATGCACAGTAGCCAGACCCTGGTAAACGAGTCTCTGCAGACAGGTTAACCCGGTAGAGGGCAACCAACAGGCCTCAAACCAGTTGGTGAGTTAGGGGCATGTCTATCTCAAACATGTGGAAACTTCTCTGGCCAGAGTGGGCAGATGAGAACAGTTTGTTCCAATGGTCATGAAGGCAGCTGAAGTAGGCATTGTGGAGTGCTTAGGGGTTGGTCAGGCATCGCTGATGGGAGGGTATCCACTGCATCCCAGGCCATCACTAGTCACCCTGACTTTTGTCTTGCCATTGGACTTCAGTGACTTGAAAAGAGACTGTGAGGCTGATGACTTTGTGCAACCACGCCTTACTCAAATCCAATTCACTTGCAAGTGAAGTCATTCATGATTTAATTGGTCCTTTTCAAAAGTGAAGAATGAACAGCAACATTATTGATGTGGCATTGCTATAGTATTATCTCCAAAACTTACAAGTTCCTCAAGGCCATAGACTGTCTTTTCCCCATTCCCCATATGACACAATATATCTAACTCATACTAGCATGGTAAGGCAGTGCAGTCTATAATGGGTTTATAGTCAAAGGACCTGGGTTCAGATCTAAGCCCTGAAATTTATTGTGTAACCTTGGGCAAGTCACTACTTTCTTGGTACCTCAGTCAATAAAATGAGGAGATTGGACTCCTTCCAACCCTAAATCTCTATCTCTCCTTATTTCCATCTCCTCCATAAAGGCAATTGATCCACAACCATCTTAACTCCCACACCATTCATGTCCTCAGTACCATCCATTGAACACAATTTATATTCTTTTGTGAAATTGTTTGTATTTTTGCCCTGGACTGGTCTTTGACTCTTCCATCACTCTTACAGGTGTATCTTGTTTCCCCAAGTGGTTTATCATTTCCTTGTGGGAAGCTGCTTTATATTATCTTTCTGTTATTCCTTAATTTCCCACAGTGCCTGGCCCAGGGTGATGCACATCTTAGGCTGCTTGATAAATGTTTGTTAAATGAATGAAGAGGACAATAAATAATAAAGATGATAACATCAGCTAGCATTTATCCAGAACTCTTAAGTTTACCAAGTACTTTACATAGGTCATCTCACCTTATCAGATCTCTCACAGGAATTCTATTCACTCTTCTTAACTCCCAACAGGGCTCTCCCCACAACCTGGCTAACTTCCAGAGGTTCCCCCCATAGGCTAGGCAAACTGGACCTAAGAGAAGCCACTGTCCCCTTCCCGTTAATCCCATGTATCAGAAATAGTCAGAGGAAATCTTTCAACATAACCACAGATTCCTAGAGCTTTGTTGAGGGCAGCTTGGTGGCTCAGCAGATAGAGTGTTTGGCCTGCAGTCAGGAAAGACTCATCTTCCTGAGTTCAAATCTGGCCTCAGACACTGTGTGATCCTGGGCAAGTCTTTTAACCCTGTTTGCCTCAATTTCCTCATCTGGAAAATGAGCTGGAAGAGGAAATGGCAAGCTATTCCAGCATCTTTGCCAAGAAGACCCCAAATTGGGGTCACAAAGAGTCTGTGAAACAACTGTATACAACAACAAATAGAGGCAGAGAGTGAGGCCAAGAGAATGATTTCCACCTAGCCCGTGAGCTCCTAGAGAACAGGGACAGTCTTTTGCCTTTCTTTGTATCCTCAGTGCTTGGCACAGTGCCTGTCACACTGTAGGGACTTACTGGCTGACTGTTAATATCTAATTTCCTTCAGTCAGTCTGAGAGGCATCATAGTACAATGGGAAGCATGTTGAACTTGGAGTTAGGAAGACCTACCTTCAAACCTTGCCTTTTCTACTTTATAAGCTGGCCACAGGCAAGTCACTGAATGTCACTTTCCTCCTCTAATAAAATGGGGCTAGTAAGAGTAATTACTTCACAAAGTTGTTGTAAATTCAAATGAATTCACTTCTATAATGTACTTTGAAAATTTTAAAACTAGATAATGTCCATAATTATTATTATTTATTATTAACATATCCATTTAGCCAAGGTTTATTGAACAAGCATTTACCTGGGCAGATTCACTCCAAAAGTTAAAAGAAAAGTGGAAAATGGAGCCAGCCATACAGGCTTCACTGTTGAGATTTCCTTTGGAATTTCTAACTACTGGCTCTTTTGCTGCCCTATTGTGAAATCCTATAAAGTTATATGCTTCAGTAAAAATGCAGCCTCCTGGAGAGGGCAGCTTCCTTACAGCAGGAAATCTAAGCTCTTTAGAAAAGTCAAGGAAAGAAAACCCCATTTCAGATAATTTTGTAAAAAAAAGGAGTTATCTGTATTCGTCACAGCTCAATGGAGAAAGACTCCCATTTGATTTGGTGGGGGGAAGGAAGGCAGCCAGGATTAGGTGACTTGTCCATAGTCACATAGCTAATGTCTGAGTCTGGATTTGAATTCAGGTCCTTCTGACTTCAGGGTCAATGTTCTATCCACTGTGCCACCTAACTGTCCACCCTCCCCCACCACGCTCCATTTGATTTGTTGTGTAATTTCTGCTGACTCCATTTATTTTTCTGAGTTCCTGTCCATCTCCAAAACAGGAACTCCTGAAGCATGATACCAAATCCTAAAGCTTGGGGTCCAAAGACTGTTAAGGAGTCTTTGGATAGATTTCAGGAGGATCATAAATTTGAGAAAAAATTACATTTTTTATGTCAAGACAATTGGTTTCCTTCATAATGCAAAGTATTTTATTTTATGCATTTAAAAACATTATTCTGAGAAGATGTTCATAGTCTTTGCCAGCCTGCCAAAGGCATCCATGACACACAAAAGGTTGACCCCCTCTCCTAAAGAGAGTACACTCAGCACCTTTGAAACAAAGAGATGCTTCTGACTAGACAGAGCATTTCTTCTTTCATGGTTTGAAAATCTTCCCAATGACTCCATCTAGGGTATGGATGGCCTTATTTAGCAGGCAGCTCTGGTGGGACTCAAGTCTCAAACTGATGGCTTGCTTGTCTGGGAACTGTCCAGTTTCCCTCCCATCCCTACTTACCCCTCAACACTCTAAGATGAAAGGATTACTCTCTCCCCCTTTCCCCCAGGCTTTATTTGCAATATGTTGACTTTGGGAAGGTTTCCCATATTTCTTTAAAAATTTAATTTATAAAGTAAGACTTCTTTCCACCAACTGAATTACAACAAGTCTTGAAATAGATGACCCTTAGATGGAAAATATAACAGTTTTTAATGAGATTCTCCTGTTATCCTCAAATAGTTTTTCCTCATCTCCCCACCCCTATTATAGTGATTTATGGCATTGAGTCTTTGGAAAGCCACTTCTAGTATTCTGAATAGTCAGAGATACCAGTCTTATCTCCCCCACTTCCTGTAAGACCCAGCTCAGGTGCTTCCTTCTATGGAAAACTATTCCTGATCTTCACCCCACCTTAACATTCTCTCCTTCTTGAAACCACTTTGTAAGTTTTGGTGTATTCTTTACCTTTACTTATCTATGTAGATATAGTCTATCTCTCCAGGAGAATGTAGGCTCTTGGAAGGCAGGAATGATTTTTTCTGTGCCTTTGCAAACAATTGGTGCTTAATAAATGATTATTGAATTAAACTGTTGACTCTCCAGTCATTCTGTCCTCCATTCAATAGCCATGTATTAAGTATAGCATTACCAGGATCGACACAAAGATAATTCTCATTGTACTTTGCCCTCATGGATCTGGCAGTTTTGGGGGGAGGAATTTGTGTCAAGGATACAATACATTACACAAATAAGAAATAGAAGGGATATACAAAAACTACAGTAATGGGCATGAACAGATTGTAATCTCCACTGGTGAAGGGAAAACCCACATCAATAAAATCACAGACCACTGAAGGAGCCATGATGCAGAATAGAAATCAATGCAACTTAACTCAGTTCAAAAAACTTCTATTTAGGGACAGCTAGGTGGCACAATGAATAGAACACCAGCCCTGGAGTCAGGAGGACATGAATTCAAATCCAGTCTTAGACACTTGACACACTTACTAGCTGTGTGACCTTGGGCAAGTCACTTAACCCCAATTGCCTTGCCTTCCTTGCTCCCTGCCCCCCCCCCAAAGCTTTTATTTAATGCTTACTAGGTACTAAGTACTGGGTACCTAGTACCGAGGATAGAAAGAGAAAGGGAGGGGGGTCCTTGTCCCCAAAAAGCTTACATACCATTTTTCAAATAAATTTTTATTGAGCTTTTTTTATATCACCTACATTTCCTACAATAACATCTCATTCTATTCACATGCAGAATTTTGTTTAGCTGGGGGCGGCTAGGTGGTGCAGTGAGTAAGAGCGCCGGCCTCGGAGTTGGGATGACCCGAGATCGAATCCGGCCTCAGAAAATGTGCACCCACACACAAAATAATGACTAGCCGTGTAACCTTGAGCAAGTTACTTAACCCCAATTGCTTAAAAAAAAAAAAAAGAATCTTGTTTAGCTGTCCTCTATGAACATCTCTTCTGTTTCCAGTTCTTTGCTACCCCAAAAAGTACTGCTATAAATGTTTTGGTGTATATAGAGTCTTTTGTTTTGTCATTGATCTTCTCGGGGAATATGCCTAGCAATAGAATCTGAGTCAACTCTCTTTACATAATTCCAAATTGTTCTACAGAATGGTTGGACCAATTTTTAGCTCCACCAGTTATGGATTGGCGCACCTGCCTTTCCACTATCTCTCCAAGATTGGTCAATTTGCCAATTGTGAAGTGAAATCTCAGAGTTGCTTTTATTTGCATTTCACGTACTGTTAATTAATTGGAGTATTCTTTCACATGGTTGTTAACAGTTTGCAATTTTTTTTTATAAGCAATTGGGGTTAAGTAACTTGCTCAAGGTTACACGGCCAGTCATTATTTATGTGTGGGTGCTCATTTTCTGAGGCCAGGACCAATCTCAGGTCATCCTGACTCCGAGGCCGGCGCTCTTACACACTGCGCCACCTAGCTGCCCCAAGAGAATATATATATATATATATTTTTTTTTTTTTTTGCCTTTTGGAGGGGGAAAACAGGGCAATTGGGGTTAAGTGACTTGCCCAAGGTCACACAGCTAGTAAGTGTGTCAAGTGTCAGAGGTCGGATTTGAACTCAGGTCCTCCTGACTCCAGGGCCAGTGCTCTATTCACTGTGCCACCTAGCTGCCCAGTTTGCAATTTTTTGAGAGTTATTTGTTCATAACCTTTAACTACTTATCTACTGGAAAATAGTTTTTGATATTACATATTTCTGTTAATTGTTTATATATCTTGGACATCAGACCTGGCACATAGTAACCACTTAATAAATGTTTATTGATTGATTGATCAGACCCTAATGACAGACACTTGATATGAAGATTCTTTCCTAGTCACACACTTTTCTTTTTATCCTAGTTGCATTAAATTTGTCTATTCAAAATCCTAAAATACATGTAATCAAAATTATGTATTTTATCTTTTGGAATCACCTCTAAACCTTGTTTGGTGAGGAAGTCACATCTTAACCTCAGAACTGTGAAAAATGTATAATCTGCTTACCTTCTACTTTTTTACAATGTGATCTTTAATATTAACTCCATGTATCCATTTTCAGTTTATTGTTGTATGGTGTGTAAAATGTTTATCTAAAACTAATTTCTTCCAAATTGCTAGTTTTCAGAAATAATTGTCAAATTATTTGACAATTTGGGGTTATTTTGTTTTATTAAGCACCATAAATTATGTAATCTGTAAATTAAATTGAGTGATATTGTCACTTTGTTTTACTGTCATGGTTCATTCATAAACAATGGATATTCCAGTTATTAATAAATCAAGTTATTTATTGATGTGTTTGTTTGTTTGTTTAGCAAAGAATCCCATTTATCAAAATCATAGTAAAACAGAAATCAGAGAAAGTATACATAGGAGAATGTATACCAGACAATACATATCGAAGGAACTCTTTCATTGGTAGCAGGTATAACTCTGCTCAATCAAAAGGCAGTTTCCTAGATCTCAGTATAGGGAAATTCTCTGAGTCTCCAGTGTAATCAAGCTGGGAGTAAATATATGATGGACACTGCCAGCTCTACTCATGTCTTTCCAGAATCTTTTCCTTAAGCAGCCTGAAGTGAGGTCTGCCTCTTCCAACTTCCAAGCTGGAAGCCAGAAATACCCAGCCTCGACTCTGAAGACTGAAACTCTATGAATCCCCAGGGGATTCGGATGAAGACTGAAGCTCTCTTGCTTCTGGAGCAGCGCTGGGTATTCATCTCCATCAATAAGGAGAGTCCCATACTGATGGGCTTTGGGGCAGGGGTTGCATTAGAAATATTCTTCCTTTCCCCTTCCCCCCTCAGTTGGGGATAGAGAGCAAGGGGAGTAAGCTAGGATTGGATTGCAAAATGAACAAAAAAGGGTCATTAGAACTTTTTTTTAAATTTGAAATAGACAAAAACAAGGTCAGAAGGAGTCATAGGCAGGACGACTTTGAAAGTAACATGTTAAATGAAAAGCAAGTTGTCCAATATTTGCTAGCATCTCTATTTAGTGCTTTAGGGTTGAAAAGCACTTTATCTCATTTGAATACCTAAAAGAGATTTACAATTTCATGCAAAATAATTAGATTAGATCGTAGCTGGGTAAGAGATCAGGTGTTTAATCAAGTTCTTTATTTCTTTAGGGAGTATTTTGTAACTATATCTACACAAGGATTAAGTATTCTCTGGTAGATTGGTTTCTCAGATATTTTATACATTTTGTAGTTATTTTGAATGAAACTTTACTATCTTTTATTGTTTGCTGGGTTGTTGTTGTTATATAGAAAGTCTCTTGATTTTTATGAGTTTTTTGTGCAGATTGTAACTTTACTGAATCTATTAATTCTCTTAGTTAACTTCTTTGCTGATTCCCTAGAATTTTTTTTTTAATATAAACTTTTATGTCACCAAAAGTACAGATAGTTTTGGCTCTTCTTTGGGCATCCTCATTCCTTTGACTTAATTTCACTTGTCATTAATATTGGTATCATTTCTAGAACTATGTTAAATAACAGTGGGGAAATGGGGCATCATTTCTTTGTACCTCTATTTATTGGGAAAACTTAGTATTTTCTCATTGCAAATAATGCTGACTTTGGATTTTAGATAGACACTTTTTACCATATTATAAAAGATGACTCTATGCCTATAATATGTAGGGTTTTTTCTCATAAACCAATGTTGTATTCAGTCAATGACATTTTCTGCATTTATTGATATAATCACATGACTTTTTTTCATTTTTAATATGATTATGTAAATTGTTTTCCTAGTGCTGAACCATTCTTGCCTCCTTGGAATAAATTCAATGTGATCATAGTAGCTGTTTGTTTTTTTTTCTTTTTTTAACATAAATTTCTGTAAATCTTTCTGCCAGGATGTTTTTTTTTTTAATTTTAAAAAAGATATCAATTAATTATATAGGTCTATAGCTGTCTGTATTTGCTTTACCGTAATTCCTTAGTTTAGATATTAATGATACATTTGTTTTATAAAGAAGTTTGGTCATTAATTTTTGAAAATAATTTGTGTAGCATAGATAATACTTTTTCTCTAAAATGTTGATGTAATTTACCAATAAATCCATCTACACCAATATTGCTGTTTTTTCTTTGATAGTTCCTACATTGCTAGTTCAATTTCCTTTTCTGAGATTGAATTATTTAAGATCTTTATTGGGAGTTCTGTTTATTTCAGTGTTTTATACTTTTTGTAAATCATTTTTAATTTCTTTTGAATTCTCGGTTTATAATAATAGAATATTTTTGATAATTCTGTTAGTTTAATTGGGTTTACAACTTCTCTTTGTTAATTTCTTTTTTACTTTGTTAATTTGGTTTTCCTCTTTTTGAATCAGGTTGACTAAAAATTAATCAATTCTGTTAATCTTTTCAAAGAATCGGTTTCAGTTTTGTTTATAGTTTGGTTTTGGTTTCCATTGTATCCATTTCACCTCAATTTTTCAAGATTTCCTCTTGTGTTTATTTTAGAATTTAATTATTTGTTTTATAATTTTAAATTATATATTTAGTTCATTAATCTTTCCTTTTATCTATTTTGTTGATATTTATTTTTAAGAATATAATTTTCCTCTGAATACTGCTTACACTGTATCCCAGGAATTCTGGTATGACATTTTATCTTTATTAATTACTTCTATGGTTTCTTCTTTGACCAACTTGTTTTGGTGAAGGCACTATTTAAGTCTGTGTCTTTTGATCATTTTAATCGTGTTATAGTCTATTAAAATTTTGTTTAGTATTTCTCATTTTAAAAACATTTATCTGTAATTTGTCTATGTCCTTATACGCATGGTCTTTTCTTGTAAAAATGTCATGTGGCATGTTAGAAATATTTACATACTCTAGCAGTCCCATTCAGAAAGCACCATAATTCTTTTAAGTCTAAATTCTCCAATAGTTTGTTCAGTTCCACATTTTCTTAGTTTGCTTTTATGTTAGATTTGTCTAAGTCAGAGATAGCCACATTAAAGTTTCCTCCTGTTATTGTGTTACCATAGCTTTTTGCAATTAATTTTTTCTATAGTTTAGATGCTATGTCAGTTGGTACATGTGCATATACATGTACATGTATTGATTGATAATGGTTCATTGTCTAAATTTCTTTTAATCAAAATGTAATTTCCCTATTTCTCTATTGATATTATCCATTTTTATTTTTGCTTTATCTAAAAATATTATTGCAATCCCAGTTTTTCTTAATTCTCCAATGCATAGAAAACTTTGTTACAATCTCTTATTGGTTCTATATATTCCATTGCTTTTTAGATGTGTTTGTAAGTAGTAGGTCATGGTGAGGTTTTTAAAAATTGATTTGTTTAGTTATTCACATTTAAAAGCATTTCCTTTTCCAATGGCAAACTGAGGCTAAGTGACTCATCCATGGTCTCACAGCTAGGAAATTTCTGATTCTAAATCTGAACTCAGATCTTCCTGACTCCAAGCCAAGTATTCCAGCTCACTTCAGAGAGCCCAACTCTGATAGGCTGGCCTCATTGTTGTTCAAATACAAGAAATTATTCTTGCCAAAAAGACTGTTTTATGGAGAACTCACACAGGCCAAGTGTTCACATGGTGGTCAGAAGGAGCAATACAAGGACACTTTCAAGGTCTCTCTTAAGAACTGTGGAATTGGGGTGGCTAGGTGGCCCAGTGAATAGAGCATCGGCCCTGGAGTCAGAAGGACCTGAGTTCAGATCTGACCTCAAACACTTAACGCACACACAAACGAAAACCTAGCCGTGTGACCTTGGGCAAGTTACTTAACCCCAATTGCCCTCTGAAAAAGAAAAAAAAGAAAAAAAACCTGTGGAATTGATTGTGTGACATGGGAAACATGGTCACAATGACCGCTCAGCATGGTGTGCCCACATCAGAGAAGGTGCTGTGCTCTATGAGCAAAGCAGAATTGAGACAGCTCAAAGGAAACATAGAATGCTCAAATTTAGAGAACTGACCTCAAATGTTCACATGGACTATTTGGCATTCAGACCTCGGATTGGTCTGAGCAGTCACATTTGGACACACTGAAACTTGACTCCGACATTGTGATGTCATTTTGGTCATCTTCGAAAACTTAGGACAACAACCAACTGCATTTAAAATTATGAGAGTTAGATTTGTATTTTCATCCATCTGTATCTCTGGTGTTCTTTTAAGATTTTTGAAGTTATTCTCCTCTTCTAAGTCAGTCATTAAACATCATTCCCTATAATTAGTTTAGCTTAAACTACTTTGATGCAAAAGTATTTATTCTTACAGTATTTCCTCCTCCCTTTTCTACTACTCCTCTTTCCCAAGTTGAGGGGGGGAGGGTAGTTAAATTATTGGTTTCTTTTTCTTTCCTTTATCTATTTAAAAGTAACTCCTCCCCAGTCAGGGATTGCATCCTATACCATTATAGGCTTGGCATTAGAAGAAATCTTAGAAAACACCTAGTTCAAAACCCTCAGTTTTCAGAGCAGGAAACTGAGAATCAGAGGAGTTAGATGACTTGCACAGTCACACGGGTAGCTTAGAAATAGAACCACTATTACAATAGAAGTTTCTTGACTCCTAGTTGAGTCCCACTTGTACCACACCACAGAACTTCTTCAAATTCTCCTACATTACCTTGCAAAAGTAGCCCACCTGCAAACAAGTTGAAGAAACATTTATTGATGGAATAGTTCTAGATGTAGCTAAAGAATTGACAGAGGAAGACATATGTAAAAGGAAAGATGAATGTTTGAACACAGAACCTGTATGTCTGGTCTCTGGACTTTATATAGGCTCTCTTCCTATTCCCGGGGTTGGCACTTAATAGGTACTTAATGCATGGTTGTTGTTTAATCGGTTTCTGACCTGTACAACCTATTCTTTCATACAAAATTGTAATTCAGATTACACCCAAAGTTTTTGTTGGGGAAGCAGCAATCAGTTCCTGTCAGATCATCAGGACTTTTGTGATCTCCCTGGTAAGATGGAGAAGTATTTTAACTAATGGAACCCCTTCAACTTGGTGCTGTTGCAACCATTGCTTCAGCAAACGTATCTTTAACTCACCATAATCATTCTAGAGCTTGAAGAAAACAACGACTTAAAAACTGGAAATAATGTGTGGTACAATAGATATGGTATTATTTCCAAACTACCATACTTTGTCCCAAGAGAACTTTGGCCTTTGGGACAAGCCTTGTGAAGGTCACAGGAATTAGATAGGATCAGTTAAGTGTGACCTCAAGTTCTGCCTAATATACCTAATTTATTTAATCCATCAAACCAGGTCTTGCAAATGAAGACCCTACCCTAATCAGGAAGAGTGGACCTACCTTTGCAATGGTCACTAATTTGGTTGGCATATTCTGAAAGACAAAAACAAACATCAAAGGAGGAAATTACTTTAAATGATGAACCTAAAGCCATGATTGTAGGTGATAATAGTGAATTTCCTCTCAGATTAAACTAAAAAACAATCTTTACATCTTCCTCCCAAGGCTTTCATTTTCCATTGTCTTCCAGTACCATTAACTATCTGCTCCAAAGGGAATCTTTTAGTCCTTAAGACTATCAAGAGCTGTTATTGCTGAGTGGATTCAGTTATGTCTGACTCTGTGACCCCATTTGAGTTTTCTTGGCAATGATACTCCAGTGGTTTGCCATTTCCTTCTAGAGTGGTTTGCCATTTCCTTCTCCAGCTCATTTTACAGGTGAGGAAACTGAGGCAAACAGGGTTAAAATGACTTTCCCAGGGTCACACAGCTAGGGAGTATCTGAGGTCAAATTGGAACTCAAGTCTTCCTGGCTATGCCTCAATCCACTGCACCACCTACCTGCCCATCAAGGCATCAACAGACACCTTAGAAGTGAAACAAAACTGCAAGCTCCCCGCCTAGTTATGAATGAAAAAAAATAACTGAAGATGGAGAGTCTAGTTGCCCCACCCTCTGGAGGCCAAAGAGCTGGACCTTAGGGAAATAAACTTGAAGTGTGGCCGTTCATATGCAGATATTCCCATGCCGGGCCTAAAGACTCCATTTTTTCCCATGTCCTAATCTTTTAAAAAATTCTATTGTAATAGGATTGATCTACTGTTTTCTGAAAGTAAAAAAAAAAGAAAATCATAAGGCTTCAATTAAAGGGAGAAGTCTAATCAGGATTATCTTTAAAACAATGGCTTTAAAAAAAATAGCCCTCAGCAGGCTAGATGGATGACCCTGTAGCTGTCAGTTACTTCTGGAATCTCCAGGTCCTTTCCCAGATGCATCCAAGAATCAGACAGCCACAATGCTAGAAGAAAACCTAAGAGATTTTCTTTCTAGTCCAATGCTTTTGTTTTTATACCTGAGGAAACTGAGGTTCATGGAGGCTGATGTGTCTTACTCAAGATCAGTGACAGAATAGTTCCAGCCCAGTTCAGGAGGAATTTACTGATTCGTGAAAAGTAGCTAATCACAGAAGTGTTTGTATTTTCATAAATGAATAAAAATTATTTATTAAGCACTTGCTGTGTATTAAGCACAGGAAATAGAAATGCAAATACAGAAGTAGACATTTAACTAAACTAAGACATCTTCTAAGACAAGTTCATATCATCTGAACCTGGGTTCAAGTATCAGCCCCCTGCTCATTCCATATGTGATCCCCTGGCTTTCCCTCCTTGGGCTTCAGTTTCCTCACCTATAAAATGGGAGGACTGGACTAGATAATCTCTCCATTTCCTTCTAGCTCCAACATCAGATCCAAGTCAATGAAGGAGATACAAGGCATTATAAGACTTGGTCCCAGGCCTCAGCAAGCGTACAATCTGGCTGGCACTAACTGGGATCACAGGCAGACACACGTGCTGGCTTATTGATGATCATTGTTGCTGTTCAGTTGTATGTGACTCTGCATGGCCCCATTTGGTGTTTTCTTCACAAAGATACTGGCCTGGTTCGCCATTTCCTTCTCCAGCTCATTTTACAGACAAGGAAACTGAGGCAAACAGGGTTAAGTAATATACCTAGATCCACACAGCTAGTAAATGTGTGGCCAGATTTAAACTCAGGAAGATGAGTCTTCCTGATTCCAGGCCCAGCACTCTATCCACTGAGCCACCTAGCTTCCCAGGACTATGTACACAGGGTTATTATGAAGATCAAAAGGAAATACATATATAACCCTCTCATAATCATAAAACTCTAGATCAGACCTTTATTTGTGTCATGGACCCCTTTGGCAGTCTGGTGAAGCCTATAGACCCCTTCTCAGAATCATATTTTGTTGCAGATATTCATAATGGAAAGAAATTCTAATTTTCAGTTAGAAGTTAATGAAAATAAAGATGTAACATTTTATTTTCAATCAAAGTTCACATATTTCCTGACCTCTATTCACAATTCCCTGCACTCCTATATAATTGTGAGTTATTATTGGCATTGTTGTGGTAGACTAGGCTTGTGTGTCTGTTTGACAAAAACTGAAGATAAAAGACCATCTCTTCAAGTTCTATCACACACACACACACACACACACACACACACACACACACACACTGTGCCCATAGGAGATACTTAACAAATACTTGTGAAAAATTTTTTTTTAATTTTTAAAAGGGAGGCTAGGTGGCACAATGAATAGAGCACCAGCCCTGGAGTCAGGAGGACCTGAGTTCAAATCCAGCCTCAGACATGTAACACTTATTAGCTGTGTGACCTTGGGCAAGTCACTTAACTCCAATTGCCCTGCCTTCCCCCTCTCCAAAAAGCAAAAAAAAAAATTTTTTTAAATACTTGTTGAAGTGAATTATCAGAAAAAAAATTGAATCTCCAATTTGGAAGTAATTTCCATTGAATACTTCCCTTTCATCTCTTTATATTTACTGAATGCAAACCATTTTGAACCTATCCAAACATTCTAAGCAAGAGAAACCCTAGTAAATTACTCAGAAATAGGGAATATAACTGAAGGTCTGGGAACACAGCAGAAAGACTGGGTTACTGTGGGATTTTTTTATGAGGATGATTGCATAGTTCCAGAATTGATTGTTCAAAGAGGTTAACACATATGGTGATCCCTTTCAACAAAGGACACAGTCAATTAGTGGTTATTCATGGTTAGCACAGTGCCTGGCACAAAGTATGTGTTATACACATGTTAACATATTATTGTTATTACTATATTGTTATTATTCATGGAATCATGGGATTTAGAAGGAAGAGAGGTGTCAAAGATCATTTAGCCTTGTTGGTTCCTGGGCTAAATGATCTTTGACATCTCTCCTAGTTCTAAATCCCATAATCCCATGTAATGGAAAGAATGCTAGGTATGGACTCAGAGGGCTTGGGTTTGAATGACACCTCTTCTGCTACATGACCTGCATGTCTTTAGCAAGTCACTCTCATGCCTCAGTTTCCTCATCTATAGAGTGAGAAGGCTGGAATGGATAACCATTAAGCTTTCTTCCAACTATATTTCTATGATTCTCAGTTATGAAGAGTCTCTCTTTTTTGTTTTGCTTTGGTTTTTGTTTTGTTTTTTGTTTTTTTTTGGAGGGCAATTGGGGTTAAGTAACTTGCCCAAGGTCACACGGCTAGGTTTTTGTTTGTGTGTGCCTTAAGTGTCTGAGGTCAGATCCGAACTCAGGTCCTTCTGACTCCAGGGCCGACGCTCTACTCACTGCGTCACCTAGCTGCCCCTTGGAGAGTCTCTTTTTAAAGCAAAATTGGGATAATCACCCCTTTTCACGCACACACACACACACACACACACACTCACTCACTCACACACACACACACACACACAAATAGTAGTTGACTAAGAAAGGAAGGAAACAATCATTTATTAAACACTTAATATGTGCCAGGAACTGTACCAAATGATTTACAAATGCCTCACAATAATCCTTCAAGGTAGGTGCTATCATTATCCCATTTTACAATTGAGAAAACTGAGGGAGATGGAGGTTAGGTGATTTGCCCAGGGTCACATAGGCAGCTAACACATCTCTCTGCCTGACCTACAGACTTTATCTTATTAATTTTTTTTGGCTTTATGTTTTTGGAGGGTGGAGGGTGGAGGGCAATTGGGGTTAAGTGACTTGCCCAAGGTCACATGGCTAGTTTTTTGTGTTAAGTGTCTGAGGTTGGATTTGAATTCAGGTCCTCCTGACTCTAGGGCCCTGCTTTATTCACTTTGCCACCTAGCTGTTTTTATTCACTTTGCCACCTACATACTTTAAAAATGAGAAATTCTGTCAAATGCTTGCCTGAGATTTAAAAATACCATGTCTACAACCTTCCCCAATTTACTCCTAGTTAGTCCATTAAAAAAGGAAATGATCATGCTGCATATGTTGGATTGAAAAAGCAATACTTGGGGCAACTAGGTGGCGAAGTAAGTAGAGCACCAGCCCTGGAGTCAGAAGAACCTGAGTTCGGATCCAGCCTCAGACACTTAATACACACAAACAAAAACCTAGCTGTGTGACCTTGGGCAAGTTACTTAAGCCTAATTGCCTTCCAAAAAGCAAAAAAAAAAAAAAAAAAAAGCAATACTTGGCATGCAAATGGATCCATCATTTGCAATGATGCCAGGATTCCTCAAGGATCCCTGACCCATTGAGGGGAATCATTGAAATCCTTGAAACCCCTCACCTATAGGTCCAGAGAGGTCACTCAACTTGCCCATACAGGTAGCAGAGGCAGGCTTCAAGCCTAGGTGATCCCATTGCATATCCAAGGCTTTTGCTACCACCCTAGCACTCCCTCCTTCATGATGGAAGGCATTTAAGTATCAGAGAAGGAACTTTTCAGTTAGGTTAACTTTTCACTATCTGATTCCAACCTAATCTTCACTAGACTCATTTCACATTAGCTCTTCCCATTAGAGTCTAACTGACTTTCTTGCTATTCCCCAGACTTGGAATCCTTCCCCTAGTTCCCTGTCTTTGCACAGGCTGCTCCCCCCGCCCCCCAATACCTAGAATAACACTGCTCTTTTCACTTCTATTCACTTCTAACTGGATCACCAGCTTCCTTCCAGACTCAATTATTTGCAGTCTAAAGCTTTCTCTGATCTCCCCTATTCCCAGGACTCTGCCTCCTTCACTTCCTTTGTACATGTTTACATAGGCAGGCAAGGACAGGTTGTAAGATATTGTATCCACCAGTAAAAATGGAAGCTTCCTGAGGACAGGAACAGATTTTCACTGTGTGTCTTTGTATCCCCAATCAATCCCAGTGCCTTGAATCTAGTAGGGGATTAATAAATTTTGGATGAATTTAATAATATCTACATTATTCCGATCAACTTATTCCCAATCCGCCATAGTTTTGGCTAAGGGACAAACCTCCCAGAGAAAATGAGCCTCTTCAAAGACTGGTTTAATGGAGGAGGAAGAAAGAAGAAGCATTTATATAGGGCCTGTTTTGTGGCCAGTGCTTTTATAGATCTTATCTCATTTGAGTCTCATAACAATCCTAAGAGGGAGGTCATCCCCATTTTACAAATAAGGAAATTGAGGCAAGCAGAAGTTAAGTGACTTGCCCAGGGACGCACAGCTTGAGGCTGGATTTGATGTTACTGATTCCAAGTCCAAGCCGCTTTCAACATAGTGTTTCCAAGTATTTTCTGATGGTACTTAAAGGTATTAAGGCCATATAACTAAAGCACATTTACATCTTGTTTTTTTGTTTTGTTTTGTTGTTTGTTTTTGGAGGGTTATTGGGGTTAAGTAACTTGCCCAAGGTCACATGGCTAATTTTTTGTTTGTGTGTGTGTTAAGTGTCTGAGGTCGGTTGGGAACTCAGGTCCTTCTGACTCCAGGGCTGACGCTCTACTCACTGCGTCACCTAGCTGCCCCTTGGAGAGTCTCTTTTTAAAGCAAAATTGGGATAATCACCCCTTTTCACGCACACACACACACACACACACACACTCACTCACTCACACACACACACACACACACACAAATAGTAGTTGACTAAGAAAGGAAGGAAACAATCATTTATTAAACACTTAATATGTGCCAGGAACTGTACCAAATGATTTACAAATGCCTCACAATAATCCTTCAAGGTAGGTGCTATCATTATCCCATTTTACAATTGAGAAAACTGAGGGAGACGGAGGTTAGGTGATTTGCCCAGGGTCACATAGGCAGCTAACACATCTCTCTGCCTGACCTACAGACTTTATCTTATTAATTTTTTTTGGCTTTATGTTTTTGGAGGGTGGAGGGTGGAGGGCAATTGGGGTTAAGTGACTTGCCCAAGGTCACATGGCTAGTTTTTTGTGTTAAGTGTCTGAGGTTGGATTTGAATTCAGGTCCTCCTGACTCTAGGGCCCTGCTTTATTCACTTTGCCACCTAGCTGTTTTTATTCACTTTGCCACCTACATACTTTAAAAATGAGAAATTCTGTCAAATGCTTGCCTGAGATTTAAAAATACCATGTCTACAACCTTCCCCAATTTACTCCTAGTTAGTCCATTAAAAAAGGAAATGATCATGCTGCATATGTTGGATTGAAAAAGCAATACTTGGGGCAACTAGGTGGCGAAGTAAGTAGAGCACCAGCCCTGGAGTCAGAAGAACCTGAGTTCGGATCCAGCCTCAGACACTTAATACACACAAACAAAAACCTAGCTGTGTGACCTTGGGCAAGTTACTTAAGCCTAATTGCCTTCCAAAAAGCAAAAAAAAAAAAAAAAAAAAGCAATACTTGGCATGCAAATGGATCCATCATTTGCAATGATGCCAGGATTCCTCAAGGATCCCTGACCCATTGAGGGGAATCATTGAAATCCTTGAAACCCCTCACCTATAGGTCCAGAGAGGTCACTCAACTTGCCCATACAGGTAGCAGAGGCAGGCTTCAAGCCTAGGTGATCCCATTGCATATCCAAGGCTTTTGCTACCACCCTAGCACTCCCTCCTTCATGATGGAAGGCATTTAAGTATCAGAGAAGGAACTTTTCAGTTAGGTTAACTTTTCACTATCTGATTCCAACCTAATCTTCACTAGACTCATTTCACATTAGCTCTTCCCATTAGAGTCTAACTGACTTTCTTGCTATTCCCCAGACTTGGAATCCTTCCCCTAGTTCCCTGTCTTTGCACAGGCTGCTCCCCCCGCCCCCCAATACCTAGAATAACACTGCTCTTTTCACTTCTATTCACTTCTAACTGGATCACCAGCTTCCTTCCAGACTCAATTATTTGCAGTCTAAAGCTTTCTCTGATCTCCCCTATTCCCAGGACTCTGCCTCCTTCACTTCCTTTGTACATGTTTACATAGGCAGGCAAGGACAGGTTGTAAGATATTGTATCCACCAGTAAAAATGGAAGCTTCCTGAGGACAGGAACAGATTTTCACTGTGTGTCTTTGTATCCCCAATCAATCCCAGTGCCTTGAATCTAGTAGGGGATTAATAAATTTTGGATGAATTTAATAATATCTACATTATTCCGATCAACTTATTCCCAATCCGCCATAGTTTTGGCTAAGGGACAAACCTCCCAGAGAAAATGAGCCTCTTCAAAGACTGGTTTAATGGAGGAGGAAGAAAGAAGAAGCATTTATATAGGGCCTGTTTTGTGGCCAGTGCTTTTATAGATCTTATCTCATTTGAGTCTCATAACAATCCTAAGAGGGAGGTCATCCCCATTTTACAAATAAGGAAATTGAGGCAAGCAGAAGTTAAGTGACTTGCCCAGGGACGCACAGCTTGAGGCTGGATTTGATGTTACTGATTCCAAGTCCAAGCCGCTTTCAACATAGTGTTTCCAAGTATTTTCTGATGGTACTTAAAGGTATTAAGGCCATATAACTAAAGCACATTTACATCTTGTTTTTTTGTTTTGTTTTGTTGTTTGTTTTTGGAGGGTTATTGGGGTTAAGTAACTTGCCCAAGGTCACATGGCTAATTTTTTGTTTGTGTGTGTGTTAAGTGTCTGAGGTCGGTTGGGAACTCAGGTCCTTCTGACTCCAGGGCTGACGCTCTACTCACTTCGCCACCTAGCCGCCCCTTATCTTGTTTTTTTCTAATAGCAAAGAAGCTGAGGAGCTGGGAATGTCTGACTTAACAGCTTAGCCAGGATATTACTGCCTATCTCTATTCTAGCTCCTTGGAATGTCAAAATGACCGTAAGAAATCTCAGATTTCCTCAATTCAGTAATAGAAATAATTAACACTTACATAGTGCTATAGAGTTTGTAAAATACTTTAATAATAAGAGATAACATTTCTAGAGGCTTACAAAGTGATTTATCTGTGTTACTCTCATTTGGTCCTCACAACAACCCTGTGAGGCAGTGCTATTTAGTATACCCATTTTACAAATGAGGAACTGAGGCTCAGAAAGGTTAAGTGACTTGCCTAGCATCACGAAGCTAGCAAGTGTCTGAGGCAGGATTTCAACTTGGGTCTTTCTGACTCTGAGTCTAATACTCTACCCACTCTTTCATCTAGCTGTCTCAGGACAGGTAGGACAGAGGCCCTGTCACTAAGGTGTGGCTTAGGCAAGTAATTCAATCTCTTGGGGTGCAGTTTGTTCATTTGATTAAAAGGAGAGGGGAGTGGGGAGTGGGAGGATTTGAGCTGGATAATAGAAGCTCACAAGTACACAACTCTTTGTAGCATGCATGGTCCTTTTTCCACAACGATCTTGTGAGATAAATAACTCAGCTCTTGCTATCTTTATTTTATAGATTAGGAAACCGAGGTTCAGATTGGTTAAGGAAATAACTAGCCCACAGTGAACCGCAGAGCTAGTAAGTTCCAGAGCTGGGAATTCCAAGTCGGGTGTCCTGACTACAAGGCACCTCCTCCTTCTACACATCCCGGCTGCCTCTAATATGCCTCCCAGTTCCAAAATCCTAAATACGGTACCTAGAAAATCCACCATTGGCCGGTGTCCCCAGATTGTTAGTTGTGTCTGATTCTTTGTGACGCTATTTGGGGGTTTTCTTGGCAGAGATACTAGAGTGGTTTGCCATTTCTTCTCCAGCTCATTTCTTCAGGTGAAGAAACTGAGGCAAACAGGGTTAAGTGACTTGCCCAGGGTCACAGAACTAGTAAGCAACTGAGGGCAGATTTGAACTCAGAGAGATGAGTCTTCCTGACTCCAAGCCAGGCACTCTATCCACCATGCCACCTACGTACTCCATGTGCCCAGAGCCGGGAGATGAATAGTAAGAGAATTTGGGGAATTTGGTATAGACTGAGTCACCTATCAGGAATCTGAGGAAGGTAGGGTGGAGTATAAAGAGAAGGACTTATCTGAATGCTTGTGTCCAAGAACTGAAGAAAGACAATTAAAAGTAATAATAATAACTAGCATTTGCATAGCACTTTAAGGTTTACAAAGCGCTTTACATATGTTATTTCACTTGATCCTCTCTACAACCCTCTGGGGTAGGCACTACTATTATTTACATTTTACTGAAGAAGAATCTGACGCACAGAGGTTAAAAGACTTGCCTAGGGTCATACAGCTACTAAATATCTGAGGTCATATATTCAGGTCTTCCTTATTCTAAATCAGGTACTTAGCTGCTTGTATAGAAAGAAAGGGACAGATGGGCAGATTAACTGAGGTACTAGAACCTCATTAGCAACCATAATTACACTCTATAACATTTGGGAGAATAATTAGAATTGGGAATGCAGAATAAATGAAAATTATTTTCAAGCACATGATAATAATCATGCCTATAATTGACTTACAGATACATTCTTCCCTTCGAGTTATTGATAGGACTTGGGGTCCTCTTCTCACTCCATTTCTGTCAGGTGTGACAGCAGACCCAGGATCAAAAAATGTTCACACTGGAAGGGACTGTTGTTGGTCCTTCCTTCTCAAAGACCAGTGAGCCTGGAAATCGAGGTCTAGACTTGCAGATGCATTGTGGATTTAAGTGAGGAAGGGCTGTGCAAAGTTACCAGCCTCACTCTCGTCTTCAATGACAAGACATAAGTCAAGAGGACTGGGGATGACCCAGCAAAGTTGAAAGGGAGATCAGGGAACACCAGTCCAGTTCTTTTCTTGTACAGCTAAAGAAACTGAGGCCCAGAAAGGAAGAGTGATCTGCCCAGGCTATGCAGGAAGATCTCAAGCTTGGGTTTTGTGTAAGCTGATATGTTTCTGAATTCTGTGAGCTGAGTATATTGCAAAGCCAAATATGTATAATTGTACATTTTCTGTCCTGATTTGCTCTGCCATCAACATGAATGATTAAAACTAGGCACTCACCTGGCAGACACCATTCATCACCATTGGCTTGTCGCACACCCAATGACAAGTTTTGGGGAGGGGAAGGAAGAAGGGAAACGTTAGTAAATCCTCCTGTGGTTCCTGCTTCTATCTGATTTCCTTCTCCCCTATTCTCATTACTCCTCCCCACTCCCTCCAAAGGCACCCTAATTCTACAGAGCTCCTGAGAGGGCACAATGACATCTTTTGAAATCTTTTTTTTTTTTAATCTCACCTCAAATTTGGGAGGTATGGAACTCTGAAACTCTGTTAAGAACACAGTAAAGAGGCCAGTCATCTGGTTTTGTAGGGGGAAAGACAACCCTTCATTATTTCCCTCTCCACCCTCCCCCACACCCACCCCACTCCTTCCTCAACTCACCCTTTGTCACTGGTTCTTTTGTTTCATTGTTTACCAGTTTACTTATAAATGAACTAATACCACTTCCACTTGGAGACTAGCTTTGAAAATTACCAGAATGAATTCAGAAAACATAGCCCCTGGCACACTTATTACAATGAGTATCATACAACTCTTCCACGCTTTAATTCCAAGAAATATGATACAGAGTCTAACTGATAGCCCTGGTCTTGAGGAAGGAAAAGTTCCCAGTGTGAGTGGAGGCTGCTGGTGGAATAGGATTAAATCGGTCATACAAATGAGTATGCTTCCCCTCAAGTCCAGAGCTTTAAAATAGTACTGGGCAAACACTACCAGATTTGGATCTGACAGCCCTGGGTCTCTAATTCCAGCTGGGCTATTTGCAGACTGTTAAATGAGGAGGGTATGGATAGAGGGGCTAAACTGGAAGGTGACCTATGCCACGCAGCAGGCAAAACTCCAGAGTGCAACCAGAACCAGATAAAAATGTAAATGCTTAATTAACTAAAAATGTAAATTAGGGTCGGCTATGTGTCACTGTGAGTAAGAGTGCCGGCCCTGGAGTTGGCACAACCCGGGATCTGATTCGGCCTCAGAAAATGAGCACCCACACATATCATGACTGGTTGTGTAACCTTGAGTAAGTTACTTAACCCCAATTGCTTAAAAAAAAAAGTAAGTTAAATGGAAAATGCATAACAAATAACAAAATATATTAGATGTAAATTTGTAATAAAAATTAAAATATGACAATGTTAATTGGTGTTTTTCCACTAGATGAGGTGACTTAGCACCACACCTGGCACATAGTAGGTGCTATTATTGTGGATGATGGAAATCAGAGCTTACGATCAAAGCAAGGTAAGTGCTTCAGAAACTATGTGAGGGTCCAATACCCTCATTTTACAAATGTGATAATTGACAAAAATGAAACCCAGACAGAAGTGACTTCTCTATAAAGTCCTGTACTTACTTAGTACCAGAATTGAAGCTAAAACCTTAGTTTTTTTTTTTAAGATTTTTTTTTCTTTTTGGAGGGCAATTGGGGTTAAGTGACTTGCCCAAGGTCATACAGCTAGTTTTTTGTGTTAAGTGTCTGAGACCGCATTTGAACTCAGCTCCTCCTGACTCCAGGGCCAGTGCTCTATCCACTGTACCACCTAGCCACCCCAAAACCTTAATTTCTTAAAACTCACTCCATTCCATTTTGCTCTACACCCCATGCTGCTTCTTTGACTGAATTAAAACTGAATACTTATCACTATCACTTATATAGCACTGCTATGTGCTGGGCACTGTGCTAAATGCTTTACAAGTATTATCTCACTTGATCCTCAAAACAGTCCTGGGAGGGGGGTGTTATTATCATCCCCATTGTACATTTAAAGAAACTAATGCAAGCAAAGGTTAAGAGACTTGCCCAAGGTCACATAGTTAGTGTCTGAGGTCAGACTAGCCACCTCATTGCCTTTAATTAATTAAATGGCCTCATTAATGGCCTCAAATACAGTCTCTGACATTTACTAATGAACTTTTGATTCTTCTGTAAAAGGAAGATAATGATAGTCTCATGACCCATCTCACAAAGGTTTTGCAAGGAATGTACTTTGTAACCTCAAAGCAATATAGAAATTGAATAATTTATTATTTCTTTTCTACTAGGCTTTTATATATTAGATCTTTGTGAGAATTAGGGGAGAACTCTGAATATATTAGCTACAAAAAGAGATTCCTAAATCCTCTTGTCCATATTGGGCATTCAGTGTATCCTTGATGAATTAATAAACTCTCTTTTCTTGGGGGTAAGGAAACCCCCAAGGGGAAAGAGTATGACTTGAGGAGATTCAGAGAGGGGAAGGCAACACAAATAGTGAAAGTTGGGGAATATTTTGGTGAATCCAAAGATGTTATAACCTACTCTTATGGAGGTAGCTAGGTGGTGCAGAGCCTGGAAACAGAAAGACTTCATCTTAGTTCAAATCTGGCCTCAGAAACTTACTAGCTGTGTGACCCTGGACAAGTCACTTATCCTTGTTTGCCTCAGTTTCCTCAGCTATCAGATGAGCTGGAGAAGAAAATGGCAAACCACTTCAATATCTTTGCCAAGAAAACTTCAAATGGGGTTGCAAAGAATCAGACACGGCAACTAAAAAATTACTTGCAAAACTGGATATTTGGAATACAGATCTTTTTGAGAAAGAAATGGAAAAGCAAAATGGATAGCAAGAAGGAAGAAATTAGGTCAATTGAATTCAACAATTAAATCTAGTAAATTCTATAATAAATAATATTTATTTCTAGAATAAGATTTATTTCTAGAATAAATAAAATCTAATAAATCATTGAAATGAAATGGAGAAAATATAAATAAGATGACAATGAAAGAGATAATAAAGATGCAAATAGGAAAGGATCCATGTAGGAAAGAAAATAAGAATGAAAAAATGAGAAAAAAAATCAGGAAGACTTGAAAACCATGAAAGGAAAGAAGATGAAAAATAAAATGAACTTTAATAATTGTGTTGATTTTTTAAAGATTATCAAGCTCTCTCTCATTCTAGGAGAAGTAGAGGGAGATGACATGATGTTGAGGAAAGATGCTTGATTCAGGGGTCAAAGATACAGATTGGAGGGCTAGCTATAACATTTGATGACTGTGTTATAGTGATCTAGGCACTTTATTCCTCAATTTCCCTATCTGTAAAACAAGTTCTTTTTTTTTTTTTTTGCTTTTTTTTTGGAGGGCAATTGGGGTTAAGTAACTTGCCCAAGGTCACAAGGCTAGGTTTTTGTTTGTGTGTTAAGTGTCTGAGGCCGGATCCGAACTCAGGGCCTTCTGGAACTCAGGGCCTTCTGACACCAGGGCCGGCACTCTACTCGCTGCACCACCTATCCACCCCTAAAACAAGTTCTTTATGGCTACATTCAACAGATACCTCAAAGGGCTGCTTGGGGAATCAAATGAGAAAAAGTATAGAAAAAATTTTATTACCTTAAAAACACTATAAAAACATAACTTAGCATATTATTTCTCAGTCACTTTCTGGGGAATTAGTTTTCCAAATAAAGAAGTCAACCCGGGAGCCTTTAAATTCCAAGTGATGGAGTTTTAGGAGAAATAGATGGGGATGAGGGTAATAGGTTTGGGGCAAGCAGGACACGATCTTGACTCGAACAGAAAGGAGGAACCGAAGGAAGATGCAAGGAAAGAATATTTTGTGGAGTTCTCCTAGACTTTGCCAGTTTTCCCTTTTCACCCCAGTAGGTCTCCCGTCTCTCCTATTTCCTTGCAAAGGAAGGAGCGTTAGAACTGGTCTGCTGAGTCCTCTGATGTTGTCATCTCCTAAGCATCTTCATAAGATAGTAAGTCAGGGACCAGTATGTTCAAAGGGAGGATTGAGCTTATTTACAGATATGTATCAGTGGGTGGCCAAGTTAGTCTGAATCGATAAGATGGGAAAATCAGGTTGCTTGTCTGTTTTAGTCAAAGCTCTTCAAATAGTCATTTGGGAAATGCTTTGGGTCTAGCAAAGTCCCCCCAAATGTTAAGAAACCAGTTCCTTCCACTTTACACTCCATATTGACTTTAGTCATGCCACAGGCACTTCTGACTTCATTTTTCCATCTTGGTAAAACGGAAAATGATCCTATCATTGCCACAAAGCTCTGTGGAATAATCAAGGAAGCTCTGTGTGTGTGTGTGTGTGTGTGTGTGTGTGTGTGTGTGTGTGTTGTGTGATTTGAGGGATTCATTTTATTCACATTAGATTTATTTATTTACTTTTAGTTTAAAACATTCAGTTCCACAATCCCTTGAGTTCCTCCCCCTCCCTCTCCTTCCTCTCCCCGACATGGCAGCATGAAATCCAGCATAGGATCTACAAATACCTTCACATTAAACATTAGTCAAGTTGTAAAGAAGGATTATAATCAATGGAGTGAACAATGAGACAAAAAGAACAAAACAAAACAAAACAAAAAAGACAGCAAGTAGTCTGCTTCAATCAGCATTCAGACTCTGTAGCTCTTTCTCTGAATGTGGCCAGCCCTTTCCATCATGAGTCTTTGGGAGTTGTCTTATAGCTTTGCATTGCATAGTCTATCAAAGTTAGTTGTCACAGATACAGATGTGTCTGTAATTGTGTACAAAGTTCTCCTGGGCTTGCTCTCCTCACTCAGCAAGAGGGATTCATTTTTAAAGTCAAGCTTTTCCTTTCATTTTTTCCGTCATATTCATTTCCAAATATATTCCTCCCCTCCTCTGACCTGTGAACCATCACTTGTAAAAATTTAAATAAAATTAAAGCCATGCAAGAAAAGTAACCAACATGTCAACTATTTCTGACAGTAAATATGAAGTGTTCCACATGTAGAGACCTCCACCTCTGCCATGGAGGGAAGGAGGTGCATTTTTTCACTTCTCTAGGGTCAAGCTTGGTCATTAGAGTTTTCAAATTTGGCTTTCTGCTCTTTTTGCTTACTTGTAATAGCTATTATGTACATAATTTTCCAGCTTTTGCTTACTTCACTTTGCCCCAGCTTTCCTGACCAATTTTATTTGCTGTTTCTTAAGACACACTTCATGACATTCAGGTACCTCGATTTGTTTCACCATGCCCCAACCGACACCACAAAGGAATGAAACAAACATTTATTGAGCATCTTTTTGGTGCCAGGCACTGTTTTCTCATGTGATCTTTACTAGAGGCAGGTACAATTATTACTTTTAATAGTTGAGGAAATTAAGGCAGAGATAAAGTGACTTGCCTAGAGTCACACATCCTGTAAATAAATATCTGAGACTGGATTTGAATTCATGTCTTTCTGACTCCAATTCTGTCATTTTATGCATTGTACCACCTAGATGCTTACAATGAGCAGCTACATTTGTTTCCTGTTCTTTGCTACTACAGAAATTCTGCTATGAATATGTTGGTGTGTATGGGCTCTTCCTTCTTTCCTTCCTTCCTTTCTTTCATCTCCTTGGGGCATATTTCTAGCAGTGGGATCTCTGGGTCTGAGTTAAGGCATGGATATTTTAGTCATTTTTTTTAGCATAGTTTCAAATTGCTTTCTAAAATTGGTTGAATTAATTCACAGCTCCAGCAATAGTGTATTAGTGTGCCTTACTTCCAGGAACTCCTCCAGCATTGACCATTCCTGTTTTTGTCATTTTTGTCAATTTGTTGGGCATGAAGTGAACCCAAAAAGTTATTTTGTTTTGCATTTCTCTTATTATGAGTGATATGGAACAATCTTTCATATGGTTGTTAATAGTTTGCAGTTCTTTGGAGAACTGATTATTCGTGTTCTTTGACTTATCCACTAGGGAACAATATACATCCATTCTTAAGAAGGTTTTTTTTCCCTTTTTAAAACACTCTAGCATGTTATTGTGTTGGTTTTTTTTTCTTTCCAGAAATAGATAAACTAAAACTCAAAAAATCAAGAGTTGTATTGGAAAGCCTGAATCTACAACCCATCATCCCCTTAGAAACCCTTCTGTCTTAGCATAAAATAGGGTATTCATTTTATCCCAGGTAATGGTCACTGAAGCTATGGCAGCACTAATAAGAAATAAGAAAAAAGTTCATTCCCCTACTCTCTTCCCCTTCCCAATTCTGACTCATCTTAAGAAGAGAAAGAAAGCAGCTTGGGTGTTGAACTGCAGCCTGCCTTTGTAATCAGGGCAAATAGAGAAACACCACCACCATCTGGGTCCTACTTTGACTAATAACTCTAGGAGCTTATGTAATGCCCAGGCTTCAAAAGCACTTAAGCAAACACCAGCTCATTAATCTTCATCATGCCTGGGAACAACTAGTATGACCCCTTCTTTCAAAGGATGGGAAATCAAGGTATGGTTGGGGTAAAAAGACTTAAGTCAACAGTATTCCAAAAAGTACAACCCAACACAATGTGCTGTTGGTGTCAATGGTCATTTATTAAGCACTCACAGTGCGCTGGGATACCATATGAAATGAGTGAAGACAAAGGCATGGAATTGTCCTGGAGTTTATGAGGAAGGAGACACAGAACACAGAACTGGTCCTCAGCATCACTGGCAGGTGAATTCCCTAAACAGAGCACCAGACAACAGCACTCAAGTCAAGCAATTGTATTAAACATCAGTACAAAGGTCCATTAATACCTTCTCAGAAAAGGGGGGATAACCCAATACTTTGGCAGGTACCAACATTTTTCTGCTGGGCCTTTCAATTTTCCCAAGCTATGTGGAGCAAAAAAGTTTTGTGTAATTTTCCAGTGGCCTTGATTAAAGGTGTTATGCAATTTAATATAACTATAACTAGTTTACTTTAAAGACTGTATCTACTTATCAGTTGTTTGGACATAACTATACAGAGATAAGACCTTAACAAATATTGCTAGATAATTCTTTGAACTGATGATTTGGGGGCTTACTCTTCCCTGGGTATCTCAATCTTACTTACCCCCATTTACCTTTTCAACATCACTACCAACTCTAGCCCTGCAGGGACTCTTTTTAAGTCAGAGCAACCCAACAAAGGCATCTTCTTTACTTTTGCTCTGAGATCTGGAACTCCCATCCTGATTGGTGTCATAACATGACCCTCTCTATGTCATGGCCCCAGGAACGCTCCATATTCCACCTGGCCATCTGCACTCCAGATGCAGGCTTTGCCCCCCACTACCCCCCATCCCACTCCCCCCTTTTCTAATTTGGGAACTGTAATCAAATCAATATGGCCATTACTACCAGAAGGGAGTATCAATCAATTCCCCTATGAGTCTACTAAACAACTCTTTGACTTCCCAAACCAATAGGAGTGGTGGCTATATATATATATATATATATATATTAGGAGTAGTGGCATAGATATAGATATAGATATAGATATAGATATAGATATAGATATAGATATAGATATAGACATACATATATGAGTATATATACACATACACATATATATGATAGTAGTGGCTATGCGTGTATATAGATAGATAGATAGATAGATAGATAGATATACACACATTTATTTATTTAGGGAGGGTATATATGCATATAATATATATATGAGAATATACATATGTGTATATATCCTAGATATATGTGTGTGTGTATGTATGTCTTCTTTCTTATATATTTATATCCATATAACTTCTCTCTTTAGAATGCAAGGTCCAAACTTTCCTTTGACTTCCCACCCTTCTGGCCACCACTCCCCCACATTTATTATTTCTGTCATTAGAATGCAAACTCCTTAAGGGCAGGGACTGTCTCTTTTTTATTTATAGCCCTTTACACTTAATGTAGTGCTCGAGAGCTTAATGATTGGTTAGAGTTTTTTCCTCCCATTCATTCATACTTAAATCCTATGCCTCAGCTTCCTCTACTCCCTCCCCCCTCCTCCCAGATTATCTGAATCTTATCCACCCTTCAGGGTCCAGCTTGAGTCACATCTCCTCTATGAAGCCCTATTTAGCCATAGTGATCTTGCCCTCCTCTGAACTCCATAGATTATCTGGTCAATACCATTCATTTGGCACCTATCATTGTAATACCTTATTATTCATTTTCTGTTTCTTCATTTATTCAACAAATATGTATTGAATGGCACCTATGAACAAGACACCGTACTACTCATCGATTGACTGATCTTCCCTCAAATAGCTAATATCATAAAATAAGATCCAAGTTATCTTGGCATATCAGTGTCTGCATGGTTTATACAAAGTAGAAATGTTTAAGGAATAAAAATTTCAGAAACTCCAGAGTCGTCTGGTCTCCTGTCTAATACCCCCATGTAAATTGAAAGATTGTCATCATCAATATTTAACATACGTGCCCTGGATTTTGTATCAGAAGACGGGAATTCAAATCCCAGTTCTGCTACTCACTAAGTCAGGTCCCAAATCAGTCATTCCCCATTCTCTGACCTTCACCACCATAACTCAGCTTCCTTCTCCCTCTGCCCCTGGAAGTCCTCTCTCCCCTTGGGAAGTTCTTCCTGGAAATTCCATGTTGAGGAAAGGTGCAAAGAAGCTGTTCCTCATTCTCTGGGCTTTGAGAGAAACCTTGCTCTTGATTAGGTACCTCCTCAACCTCCCCTTCAGCTTTCCTCTTATGTATCTTCCCTCATTGGGATATAAGTTACTTAACAGTGGGGATTGTCTGTATTTTTGTTTGTGTTTTTATTCCCAGCACTTAGCATGATGCCAAACTCACAGTAAGCATTTATTAAATGCTTGTTAACTTGGACAAGTCATTTCACATCTCTGATTCTCAGTTTCCTTTTTTTTTTTGTCCAAGGTCACATGGCTAGTAAGTGTTAAGTGTCTGAGGTTGGATTTGAACTCATGTTCTCCAGGGCCAGTGCTCTATTCACTTTGCCACCTAACCGCCCCAATCCCTTCCCATTCTAAAATCTTAAAACATCCTAATAAGAACAGCTAACATGAGTATGGTGCTTCAAAGTTTACAAAACAGATACTGTCTCATTTGATCTTCCAAAAAAAATGCCATGGTGCAGATAATACAATTATGATCCCCCACTTTGAGGAAACTGAGGCTCAGAAAGGTGAATGACTTGCCCAAGGTCACACAAGTGGCAATGGAAGAACTGGCTCCAGATTCTATGTTCTTTCCACTCCTCAAATTGCCTCCCATGTACTGAGCTCTGACACCAATGCCTGGTCTCTTATCAGAAGACTGCCCGACAAATAGGATTGAAGAAAGCCAGCAGCCAGAGTGGAACATAGGGACGTCTCGATTGCTCTTTACCATCAGAGGAATCTATCCCGATAAAAGAACAGTAGGAGCATAGTCTGTCTCTAATGAGGGGCCACCAACACAGAGGAGGTGGCTACCCCAAGCCCTGCCTAGCCTCCCCTAGCTCCTTCACAATGCTCCCAAGGAGGGCTCCTTATCAGGAAGATAACCCTCCAAAGAGATCCTTCTTCTCACCCAGCAGTAGACTGGGAAAGTTGCAAGAGGGAAAAGAGCTTCCCCCAGATGTCCATTTTCTCATGGAACTTGTTGCAACTGTTTCTCCTCTTACTTGTTTGGAGCTGAATTCCCCGGGCCCCTCCTCTGGGGGCAGCTCCAGAAGCAGGGACCACACCGGTGCCCTTCTCCTTCCCACCGGTGTTGGCCCTGGGGATGATTTTTTTTTTTTTTATGGTCTTCAACTCCACTGGTTGTTAGCCTTCAGTGTTTGGAGATGGTAGATGATTAAACCTGCTAACCAGGTGTCCCTGTAACCTTTGTCATCTGAGGGCTGGGAGCATTACCTGGTTCAGCTGAAGTCTGCCAGCTGGCTTCAATGCTGCTTCAGACAGGCCCCAGACAGACAGACCCAGCAGGGGAAAGACTAATGATTCCAACTGATTTCTCAGCCCAGAGCCCAGCAACCCAAAGCCCCAAATCCCCATGCATCAACCTTGCAATGTCTGTCCAGGCTACTAGCATTTGGAAGGAATGTGGCCCCTGGCTTTTTTTTTAACCCCCTTTTTCTAGGGGATTTCTACCAAGTAAATAATAAAAATGTGTAATCATTGACTAGGCTTTTAAACTGAACTGAAGGTAAGTTTGCACTTCTGTTACAGATAAATCTTGCCACTGGTTCCTTTCCTTCCCCCTACCCCACTGACCCTGCCACCCTGGAGGGTTAAAATGCCCTCTCGTCTCAATGGGACTGGTTTCAGCCAAGGGGGACAACAGTCAGAGTAAGGGTGGCACCAGCCAGCAGTACAACCCATTTTTATGAGTTCTAGACTGGGGTACATAACAAGATTATATAACTGGCCTTATAGGCCAGGGTTTCCTCAGAGGAAGACCCTACAGGGTAAGGCCAATTTCTGACCCTACAGAGGAGAGGTCTGAGAGAGAGCCAAAGCATGAGGTAACAGGGACCAAGGAGGGAAAGGTTACATGGGCAATATTGTTAAACTCAGAGACAGGATGCTCTGTGTCCATATCACCTAGCCTCAACAACCCCTCTTGCCAACAGGAGTCAGTAAGAAACCTTCTGTTTACTTTCTAAGGCTGAGTTCTCACCAACAGACATATGTTTCAAGAAGATTATGACTGAACAAATAACACCAAACACACAGCAAGGGCACTTTCTGAGTATTTTCTCAATGTGCTGAGTTTGGCTACTATTCAAGGTGAGCTGGAAGACAGCTCGACCCGTTCTCAGGCAGCTGCTTAGCCGACTACATACCCTTCTTGGCCACTGGGTGAGGGTTAGCTGAATTTAGCTGCAGATGGGCCCCCCCCAAAAAAGAAAAGACCCTCTTTGGGGCATTGTAACTTTGGTCCTCATGGCTCTTACAGGAATCAAGGAAATAATCAACCATGGAGGCATGGAGAATAAGCTCCTCATACTAATAAAAGCATATTTTCTCCTTCCCTCCCTTCTTCACTGCATTCTTTTCTTCTTTCTTTCCTCCTTCCCTTCCTTCCTTCCTCCTTCTCTCTCTTCCTTCCTTCATTCCATCCTTCTTTCCTTTCTTCCTTCTCCCTTTCCTTCTTTCCTTATTTCCTTCTTTCCTTCCTTATTTCCTTCCGTCCTTCCTTCCCTGAAGCGACTTGTCCAAGGTCATATAACTAATAAATGGTGAAAGCATAATTCAGGTCCTCTGACTTCAAATCCAGGCACCACAGGATAAGGAGTAAAAATCAAGGTACCTGTCCTTAGACAGGATTCTAATTCAAATCACCCATCTCCAAGTTCAGGTCTCTTTCTGGATCATATTCTCATTTATAAAATGAAGCATTTGGCCCAGAATTTTTTTTTTTTAGATTTATAAGGAGCTTTTTAATTTTATTGATTTTTTCTTAAAAAAAAAAAAAGCATTTATTTATTTATTTTTGGTTTTCAGAATTTTATTCTTTGGAGGGGGGAGGGCAGGGCAATTGAGGTTAAGTGACTTGACCCAGGTCACATGGCTAGTAAGCTTTAAGTGTCTGAGGTCAGATTTGAACTCAGGTCCTCCTGACTCCAGGGCTGGTGCTCTATTCACTGCACCACCTAGCTGCCCTTCAACATATATTTTTATAAGCTTTTGAGTTCTAAATCCCCCCCCCCCTTCCAAGACAGTGTGCAATCTGATATAGGCTATATGTGTACCATCATATTAAACAGATTTCTACATTAGTTATGTTGTGATAAAAGAATCAGAACAAAAGGGAAAAATCATGAGAGAGAGATGGAATATATTTCAGAAACTCTCTCAAATCATGAAGATCAAAACAGGACAAAGTTGATTTTAAAGATCACAGTGTTACTTTGTTCTGTAAATCTTTCTAGTATGTCTAGTAAAAGGCAATAAAATTCTGACCAGAAAAGCTGTTATTTTATGGTACAAGTTAAAAAAAAAGATCTGAAAAAGGAGGGGTCAGAGTTGCAAGAAGACTTTAGGGGGAAGGAAGGGTGTCTTCTCCTTTGCCTCTAGGTACCCTTGGATCCTTCCAAGTCTTAGTTCATATGGAGAATTTCCTGATCCCACCAGTGATTGACATTCTCCCTCTTCCCACAAATTGTTGTTGTTCAATCTTATCTGACTCTTTGTGATCCTGTGAACCATACAGTCTGTGAAGTTTTTTTGGCAAAGATACTAGAGTGGTTTTCCTTCTCCAGTGGGTTAAGTCAAACAGAAGTTAATTGACTTGCTCAGGGTCACACAGCTAATCTTTCTTTTGCACATAGTTTCTTCATCCTTTTATCATAGTTATCCATGTTTTGTATTTGTTCTTTCTTTCACTAGCCTGGTGATTCCTTGGGAACAAAGCATGGATTCCAAAATTGGAAAAGGGTGGAATGGATTGGTCCTCTGGACCATGGAAGGAACAGCAAGAATGGAGAAGAAAGAGTGACCTTAAGTAACTCTTCCTCTTCTGAAATGGCTAGGTTTCTAGCCTGAGAAATGGGAAGAGTGGTGGGTTTGGTGATTGAAATGAGATCATTGGGAAGGGAGGCCAGGCTGGATAGATGAGGGGCAGGGTGGGCAGGTGGAGCAGCATAGGATAGGAGAAAAGAGGACTGGGACTAGAAACACATGACCTGCATTAAAAACAAAATACAAAACAAAACAAAAAAACAACCCTGAGTACAAATCCTGTATCTGTTACCCATTAGCTGTGGGAAATCAGACAAGTCATTTCCCTTCTCTGGGTCTCAGTTTCCTCATTAGGAAAAAGAAAAACCCAGCTTGATGAGATGCTCTTTAGCTCTAGAATCCAGCTGCAGCCTTAGGATGAAGAAGATAGAAAAATTCATTTCAGCTCTCAGCAAATAAGATGTTCAGACCTTAGCATTTTCCTATAATGATAAGAATGTTATTCTTTTCCCCTAATTTGTATTCTAATGATCACCTGTCAGTTTCACTAACTGTTGCTCCTGATTATCAAATGTAACTTTTTTTTTTTTTTGCTTTTTGGAGGGCAATTGGGGTTAAGTGACTTGCCCAAGGTCACAGGGCTAGTTTTTGTTGTTAAGTGTCTGAGGCCCAGATTTGAACTCAGGTCTTCCTGACTCCAGGGGAGGTACTCTATTCACTGCACCACCTAGACACCCCATAACTCATTTTATACCAGAATTTCTCTCCTCTTTCCTTTTTCTAGAGGAAAAGAATGTTAATGAATAAAAGGCCAAAAAGAGTGTGGAACCCGTGTCTTGGAGACCACAGAGTTGATGGTCTTTGGAGTTTGCAAGGTTAACCTCCCAAGATACCCAGATACTTATTATTCTGCCTTAACTTCAAAGGCACAAACCATTCCTGAGCACAGAGATTTGGAGGAGAAGGGTAGAGGGAGGTGATAGTGTACCCCTCCTCCACATGTTTATTAAGGATAAAATAAACCAGGGCAGCCTTAAAGGGTAAAAGAAGTCACAAGGGAGCAACATGCAGACTATGAAAAGCATATGAAAGAGAAGGGCATATGTAATGAGCAGCTAGCCCCAGTGGCCACCTAGGATCACAGGGGTATTGGTATTGAAACAGACAACTGCTAAGGTCCTTCCAAACTCTAAAATTCTGTGATTTGGGGCCAAAAGGGAATCATCTAGTCCAGGGATCCTTAATCCTTTTTGTATAATTGCTTTTAGCAATCTGGTAAAGCCTATGGACCTCCTTCTGAGGATAATATTTTTAAATGCATAAAATAAAATGCACAGGTAAATTACAAAGGGAACCAATTCTATTGAAATATAATTGTCAAAATATTTCTAAAATTAAATTCACCGACCCCTGTTTAAGAAGCCCCAATCTACACCCTCCCTCCCATTTTATAGATGAGAAAACTGAGACCCAGGAAAGAGTAAAGAGTTCAGGATCGAGTTTGTGTGTAGTAGAGCTGGAATTTGAAGTTGCCATGCAACTCTAAAGCTGTTTCAAGTCTGTACTCTTTCTAATGTGCCATGCTGCTTAGTTCTTTTTTTTTTTTTAATCATTAGCCTCAGGGACCTGCCTTTTACCTTTCTATGTACCTGCTCAGCTTTCAGAGAATCATCATCACACTGTGTGTCTGTCATCTCAGTTTGCAGAATCCTAGAAGTGTGTCCACCTAAGAGTAAAATGGGCAACTAAACAAGGGAAGAGAAAAATCAAGGACTGAGAATTTATGTACCAGGCACCGTAACTAAGCACTTTACAAATATTATCTATTTGGTCATAATCAACCTCAGAGCTTTCTTTCCTGCACTGAGTTTACAGATACAGATTTTAGGTGTCTATCCATTTCACCCTGAAAATCCATCCCACTCAGTCCTTTCTTAACTGTATTCAGTCTCATTAAAGCCACTTTTGGGAATGGTGCAACATTCTCTTTCAAAACACGATGTGAATTAGTTATGCCCTAGACTTCCCTTGTTTCAGTTGAAGTGTTGATACCAGAAATTGAGGTTGTTGAAAGATCTCTATCTCCTTAAGAATGAAGCCATTCATCACTTTCACTCCCTTGTGATCCATGCTTTCTTATATTCCCCATTTCCGTGTTCAGCATCATAGACTCTGAGTTAGAAGGAACTCGATGGGTCACTTAGTGCAACCTGTTTGATGAAGAGTCACCTCTACAAAAACCTCAGTGCTGTGGGAATACCTCTGATGAAGAGAAACCTCCTACCTTCTGAGGCAGACCATGCCCCCTTTGGACAGCTCCCTCAAAGTGTTTCCGGAAAGTACAGCAAACTCCCATCTGCCTCTGGCCAGCTTTCACCCACAGCTCCTAATTGTGTCCTCTGGATCCAGGTAGATAAAGTCCAGTCCTTTCTTGTTATGACAACCCTTCAAATATGTGAAGACAGCTAGAACACCCTACTTAAATCTCCTGGCAAAACATTCTTGTGTCTATCCAAATATCCTCATCAATGTATTATATGCTGAAGAAGAAAAGCAAACTGTCCATAATAGAGGATCCAAGCTTTATGTACAATCCAACTGTGAATCTAGAAGTGCTCAAATGCAGTTAGATAGTACAGTGGATAGAGGCTTAGAGGCAGGAAGATTCGAATTCAAATCTAGCTTCTGACACTGACTTTAGGCTATATTAAGTCTAGAACATGAAAAGTGATAGTCCTATTTTCTGCCATGCTCAGACCACATGTGGAATATCATAGTAATGTCTGGATCGAGTGCCTGGACTGGAGTTAGGAAGATTCATCTTCATGAGTTCAAATCTGACCTTAGACATGTTCTAGTTGTGTGACCCTGGGCAAGTCACTTAATCTCTGTCTGCTTCACTTTCCTTATCTGTAAAACGGGAGTAATAATAGTTCCTACCATCCAAGATGGCTACAAAGATCAAATGAGATAATGTTTGTAAAGCATTTAGCATAGTGCCTGGGATAGAGTAGATAATCAAACTGTCCCTTTGATCCATCAATACCACTATTAGGCCTGTCTGTATCCCCAAAAGATCATAAAAAAGGGAAAAGGACCCACATGTACAAAAAAAAAAAAAATATATATATATATATATATATATATATATATATTTGCTTTTTGGAGAGCAATTGGGGTTAAGTGATTTGCCCAAGGTCACACAGCTAGTTTTTTTGTGTGTTAAGTGCCTGAGACTAGATCCAAACCCAGGGCCAGTGCTCTATTCACTGTGCCACCTAGCCTCCCCACAAAAATATTTATAGGCAGACTTCAGAAAAACCTGAAAAGATTTACATGAACTGATGTGAAGCAAGCATAAACAGGAGAACCTTGTACACAGTAACAGCAACAATGTTCGATGATCAATTTTGATACATTTAGCTCCTCTCAGCAATCCAATGATCCAAGACAATTCCAAAAGAGTCATGACAGAAAATATTTTCCACATCCAGAAGGAAAATGCTTTCCACATCCAGAGAAAGAACTATGGGACCTGAATGCAGATTGCATACTATTTTCACTTTTTTTGGTGGGGGGGTGTTTTTTGCTGCTTTTCCCTTTTGTTCTATTTCTTCTTTCACAACACAACTAATGTGGAAATATGATTACATGTTTAGCCTACATCAGATTGTTTTCCATCTTGGGGAGAGGGGATGGAGGAAGGGAGAAAAAGTTTGCAACACAAAATCTTATAAAATATGATTGCTGAAAATTATCTTTACATGAATTTTTTTTTAAAAGCAATTGGGGTTAAGTAACTTGCTCAAGGTTACATGGCTAGTCATTTGATTTATGTGTGGGTGCTCATTTTCTGAGGCCGGATCTGATCTCGGGTCATCCCAACTCCGAGGCCAGCGCTCTTACTCACTGCGCCACCTAGCCGCCCCTTTAGGGCAATTGGGGTTAAGTAACTTGCCCAAGGTTACACGGCTAGGTTTTTTTGTGTGGATTTAAGTGTCGGAGGGCTGCTCCGAACTCAGGTCCTTCTGACTCCAGGGCCTACGCTCTATTCACTGCGCCACCTAGCCGCCCCAGGCATGAAATTTTTAAAAATAAAATTGTATTTACCAAAAAGAAAAATATTTTTAAAAAGAATATTTCATACAGAAGGAAAAAAAAAGAAAACCCTCTTTTGCCAAAGCAGATCAGCTTTTCCACAACTTACTATCAGAGGATTGCTTGGGGCAACTGAGAAATCAATGACTAGCTCTGGTAAGTTACTAACCCGGTAAGATGTCAGATAGAGGGACAGAGGTTTGGAGGAGAAGGGTAGAAGAATTGATCCCAGATCTCCCTAGACATTTGGCTCACTAGACATGCCAAGTTGCTGCTTCTATCTGTAAAATGCAATAAAAGTTTATACTATCTAACTTCATGAGGTTGTTGCAGGAGAAGCGTTTTATAAATCTTAAAGTACTCTAGAAATGTGAGCTATTTTATGTCATATGCACTGCATTCCATTATGAGTGATCCACATTCTCATGAAACAAAAGAGACTGGACTAAAAGTAGAAAGGAAAGAGAGCCTAAAAACATAGATTTCTGATGACTATTTTTCTTAACTATACATGGAGAAACTGAGGCATAGATAACCATAACTTCTTTTGGGTCTCAGAGAAAACCCACCTGGGAGAGGCAGCTTGGAACAGGTCGAGGGGGAGAGAAGGAGCCTGCAGTAGAACTCTGTTCTCCAGGCTTCTTTAAGGTCTAAAGGTCTAATTCTCTAATGGGTTTTAAGAGAATGTTCCACGAAAATGTGAACATTTCTGGATCTGCTTCCTGGAATTTCCCAACCTTTCCCACTCCACACAGTCCTCCTCTTTCCCTCCTCCCTCTACTCTGGGTGTTGTTTCTATTCATCCACTGACAGCTTGTATTGATTATGTTGATTGATCTTTGTTTCATTCCTTCTTTCAAATCTTAAGATACTGGAGGGTAAGGGATGATCTTTTAACCATCTAAGTCTCCACCAAATGAGGCTTGACCTGGGACCTACTCTTGGCTAATCTTTGAAAGCCAGAGTGATTTGGGTTTAAAGCATAGTCATAGAAAGAAATTTCAAGAATGAAAGACAAACAAACAACAATAACTCCCCACCAAGTGAGATGGTTCATTAAACATTCAATAAATGTCATAGAATTATAGAATGTTAAGCCTTAAAGGGACCTTAAATGTCACCTAATACAGAGGTTCCCTACCTTTTTTTGGTATCTGTAGCCCCTGGCTTCACAAAACCTTCCCTTTTCAATATGAAAGAATGTAAATTCCAGATTTCACCATGAGCATGCACATTAAAAATAAAGTAGAGAGGGGCAGCTAGGTGGAGCAGTGAGTGAAGCACCCTCCCTGGAGTCAAGAGGACCTGAGTTGAGATCCAGCCTCAGACACTTAACACAAAAACTAGCCGTGTGACCTTGGGCAAGTCACTTATCTCCAATTGCCCTGCAAAAAGCAATAAATATATAAATAAATAAAGTAGAGATTAATTTCAATAGGATGGTATAGTTATTGACCAAATATAAAGGCAGCTGGTGGACCAGTAGATAGTTGTTGTTGGATAGCAGTAGAGCAGTAGATAGAGTCAGGAAGTTGTTGCTCTTTTTTCAGTCATGTCCAACACTTCATGACCCCATTTGGGGTTTTCTTGGCTAAAATAGTGGTTTACCATTTCCTTCTCCAGCTCATTTAACAGATGAAGAAACAGAGGTAAACAAGGTTAAGTGACTTGCCCAGGATCATAACAGCTACTAAGTATCTGAGGTTGGATTTGAATTCAAGTCTTCCTGACGCCAGGCCAGGCACTCTATACATTGCACCACATAGCTGTCCTAAGCTTTGTGTATTGCCTCCAGTTTGGGAACACCTACCCAGAGGAAGTCTTTCATTATGCTGATGACAAAAATCAAGGCCTATAGAGACTGCCCAAAAGTCACACAATACCCAGTAAACCAAGGAATCCAGGATTCCTGATTCCTTTCCCAGTGCTTTTTTTAACCTATTGTCAAATCTAATTTGTGTTTCCCCTCTCCTCTTTCCCTCCTTTTCCCCATCTCCACTTTCCTGCTCTCTTTCCATTTTTTTCCTTCTCCCTCCCTCCTCTCTCAGCCTCTTTCATTGTCTCTCTCTCCCTCTCTTTCTCACACAAAGAAAAACATAGACACAGCCTGGTACCAAATTCCTGATAAAAGTATTTCAGCCCAGGGACTAAGCTGTGGAGTCGAGTTTAAAATGGTGGAGGGTGAGATTGGGAGATAGTCACAAGAAGGATTAGTGCTGATCTCAGGAAAAAACAGTGGAACTTTTTTTTAATGTATTCTATACACAATTGTAAAGCCAAACAAAGTCTTCTGGGGAATATATTTGTTGGATTTTCAACAAAAGTCTCCAGATCAGGAAAAGGTGCACCTCTGGAGGGTGTGGTCTGGCTTCCTGGCTTCCTTGCTCAAGTTTCCTTTCTGGGTGATGGTGAATGCCAACAAACAAGGTACACCTCACAGCCCAGAGAGGGATCCAGAAGCCACAAAACCCTTCTCACGTCATGCTGGCCTGGACAGAGCTGAATGTTTTCTATAGCACCTTTCACAGGCAAGGTATCCAGTGGCTCTTTACCAGTCCCCAAAGTATAGGCTGGTAGTACTTTCTCTCTGAAGGGGAACACACATGCCAAATAAATGCCAAAATAATTCTCACTCAGTCACCAGCACTCAGACAGCAATTCACACCCAATCACTGACACCCAGTCACAGGTGACACCTAGACAGCCACCAACAATTTCTCATTGATTTGTACAGCATCTGAAGCTATACAACATCTACAATGAATTATCCTTTTGTAACATTAGGGCCCAACCAAGGTGCCTCCTACTATGAAGACCCAAGCAGATTGCTTCTCCTAGCAAACACTTGGTTACTTAGTCCTGATAAATACAAGAAATTAGGATGACAACCCCATTGCTTCCCGAAAAAAAGGGGGAGAGAGAAGTGGGCCCGAGAGCCTACAGAGTTTGCCTATCTTATTCATGGCAAAAGCAGTATTAACCACAGGTGTAATCCCACAGGAATTATCACTCAGTCATAAACATTTTTAAATACTTACTATATTCCATCTACTAAGCTCTTACTAAGCACCTAGTGCTTCCATTGGGGAAACAAAGGCAAAAGATAGTCCCTGCTCTCTAGGAGCTCACAGGGACAGCCTGCAAACAACAATGTGCAAAAAAGCTATATACAAGATAAAAGGGAAGAGGAAAGGAAGACCCCAAGATTCCTGTAGAGGTGGGGTTTTACTGGGACACAAAGGGAGCCTGGGAAACCAAGTGGCAGAGATGAGGAGAAAGAGCTTGCCAAGCTTGGGGGACAGCCAGTGAAAGGAGGCCAGTGTCATTGAATCACCAAGTACATGGAGGGAGGTGGGATAAAGTGTAAGAAGGCTGGAAAGGTGGATGGGCATAGGGAAAGGGATGGAGCATATGAAAGGTTTGGAACACCAATCAGAGGATTTTCTATTTGATCCTGGAAGTGATAGGGAGCCACTGAAGTTTATTGAGGAGAGGCAGGTGACATGGTCAGATCTGTGCTTTAGGAAGATCCTTGTAATAAGGATTAGGTTATAACAATGTGCTGTAATAGATCAGAATCCACTCTTTGGTCTCTGCAGTCACTTTGAGGGATGATGCCAATACATCTTCAGCTTGCTGAAGGAAAAGATGCTGGGAAGAAAACATGAGAGAAGATGGTAGTCTCATCATGTCTCTATCACCTGCTTGCTATACTAAAGTCTTCTGAGAAGTTCTCCTTGGCTGAGATTTAGGACTTTCTTGGCTGAGCCGATTTGCCTTTCCCCCAATAGGAGAGCAACTCCAGTCTGTATTGTTTAGTATGTATTTTCTTATGTATACCTTCTCTGATTTCTGTCTTTACTAACTTGGATAAATGGGTTTCTTGGCTTAAAAAAAAAAGTGGGGGGCGGGGTGAAGAGAGCCAGCAGCCAGACTGAGGGATGGTCTTGACCAACCCTGTGCTCCTCCACTTGCCCACCATGGCTCAGCTGATCCACAATACCATCCAGAAGTCTCAGGTCTTGCTAAAAACTGCTATAACTTATTCGAAGCCTGAATTGGTCACATTTTGGCAATATGCCAAAGTTGAGCTGGTTCCTCCAAGTCCTCCTGAGATCCCCAGAGCCATTGAGAGCCTGAAAAAATAATCTCATCAATTCAAACTGGTAGCTTCAAAAATCTCACAGTTAAGGGAGCTTTGCTAAATAGCTTGGTGGCCCCTCAGGTACGTATGCATGTGGTTGTACATTGGTGAGATCATAGGCAAGGGTCGAATAATTAGGTATGATGTTTGGAGACCAACTCTTAGCATCTGAATGTTTGATTTATCCTTTGTGTGTTCATGGAACATATATGTCTAGACTTCTAAATAAAACAAGGAAATAATGTGGGGGATAAAGGGGGGGATTAGAAAGCAGTGGATTGTGTTCAAGTTCTGACACAGATGCCCATTAGTAACATGACCTTGAAAAAGTCACAAATCACCTGTCTTGTTCTTCATATCCTCAAAGTAAAAAGGTGGGGGGGGGGGGTGAGGAGAAAGATCTCAGTTCTAACATCCTTTAAACCCATGCTAAAACTCTCAGATAATAGGTCTTGGCCCATTATCACTCTCCCAGACACTGGGAGAAGGAGAAATGTCAGAGGAGGATAGATTTAGAGCTAAAATTTTCTTGAGTAGTCATCTAGTTTATTTTACAGATCAGGAAACCGAGGCACAGAGAGATTAAAATTACTTGTCCAAGTCACATAAGTAAAAAGAGGCAGAGGAAAGATTCAGATCGAGCACTAAGCAACTATAGGGCTAGAGGCAAGAGGATAGGTTAAGAGTCTTGGCACATACTTCCCAAACTGATAAGAGGGTCATTAGTCTGGCATTCCCTTTTTCCTTCCTAGAGAAAACTGGGGGATTTCTTCTAACCAACCCAGAAGGTTTCAAGATGGAACCATTTCTTCTTTCTTCAGAACTGTTCCTCAACAATTCTCTTTTAATTTTCTTCTCCACACTTGCCTGTCTTCCTGGAAAGTCGCCTGTTATAAACATAGTATGCCAGGGTACAGAGACCAGAAGCAGCCTCCAGTATGTTTAGCTCAGTCCCAGGATTAATGGCTCCATGAAGCTTTGGCCAGAAGTCCTTCAAAGCTAGAAACAAAAGCCCTGGAGCATTACATACAAATAAATACTTAGCCCATTTGATTTCTTCGCTGCTTTTCAAAGGGCAATTTACTTCCTGGATTATCATTACAGTAGTCTGTTCTCCGGAAACATGGGATTATTCCAGGCACAGAATTGAGGTGGAGGGGGCGGGAGCCAAACATCACCTTGTTATATAGACTTGCTGCCCAGCCTCTCAGTCAGCCCAGCTTTTCTGTACCAGCCTGAGCAAAGGTGCTATTGTTCGACATCCACCTGAATCTCCTTCCTCTCTAGAACTCATTTTCCCCCTCCCTCTTTCTTTCCCTCCTTTTAGTCAATGTCAATTTGAAAGAAGGCTGGGGAGGAGGGTTCCATCCTGCAACCCAGGTTGGGGGATAGGGGGCGGTACTCCAGGAAATGGGAGGATGGCTGGCAGTAGAAAGAGTACAGTGGGCAGGTGTGTAAGGGGGTGTGGTTGTTTAATCTGTTTTCAAGAATGGTTAATCCATTTCCAAATAGGTCTCCCTAGTGTTATCACCTTAAAGCATGTGGCCTCCAGAGCCTGCAATTCTGGTTACAATCATCATGGGCCCTTGTTGGAAAGCGTGAACACTTGGAGTTCCATTAAGTAGGTTTAGACTCTCCTGCCAGCATCACTGATAAGCGTCTTCTTGGGAAGAACAACTATAATTTACATTTACCTACATTTTATGTTATTTGTCTCATTTAGGGTAAGGCAGTTTAGTTCAGTGGCTACAAAGCTGGGCTTATAGCCAGGAGGAACAGAGTTCAACTCCTACCATTGACTCGCGTACATCTGTATAGGCAAGTCACAATCTTTCAGGGCTCCAGGCACCCTCTAAATTATAGAGCCCTACATAAATGAAATTACAAATCTAAGCACTCAGGGCAGCTAGGTGGTGAAGTGAATAGAGCACCAGCCCTGGAATCGGAAGGACCTGAGTTCAAATCTGGCCTCAGACACTTAGCACAAAATTAGCCAAGTGATCTTGGGCAAGTCACTTAACCCCAATTGCCCTACCTTACACCCTCCAAAAAAAGCATAATAATAATAAAAGCTAGGCACTCTCCTAAAGCCTATTTTTCCCAAGCCCACTCCCCATCAAAAAAAAAAAAAGGCATGGGTAGAAAGTGCAGGATTTGCTATTTTCATTTTACAGGTTAAAAAAAAATCTAAGAGAGTTTAATTAAAGCTATGCCTAGGTTCAGACAGCTCTTAACAATCAAGCTTAATTCATAGGGCCATAGGCCCTCATCACATCAAGCCTGGACTGCTGCAAAAGACTCCCTGACACAAGGCTCTCCCCACTCCAGGTCATACTCCACTCAGCTGTCAAACTAATCTTAGTAGAAAGCAGATCTGACCTTTCATTTCCCTCTTTATTTGGGTTTTGTTTTTTTGTTGTGTTTTGTTTTGTTTTTGGAGTGGGGATGGCAAGGCAATTGGGGTTAAGTGACTTGCCCAAGGTCATACAGCTAGTAAGTGTCAAGTGTCTGAGGCTGGATTTGAACTCAGGTCCTCCTGACTCCAAGGCCAGTGCTCTATTCACTGTGCCACCTAGCTGCCCTTATTTGTTTGTTTGTTTGTTTTGAGAAGTGCACAGAGCCTGGCACATAGCAGATGCTAAAGAAATGCTTACTGCCTTCTCCCTCTCTTCCTATCTCCAGGAAGGACATTTCCTGTCTCCACTCCATGCCTTTTCAGTGGTTGTCCCTCAAGCCTGGAAAGCTCTCCCTCCTAGCCTCCACCTCCTGGCTTCTTGGCTGCCTAGAAGAGTCAACTCAAATTCCACCTTCTACAAAAAACCTCTCCCAGTCCCTCACTCCTTCCCCCCGCCCCTACTCCTTGCCAACCCCCACCATAATCTCTCACTCCTTCTAGTGCCTTCCCTCTGAGATTAGCTCCCACTGACACTGTGAATATCTTTTCCCCCCTACTTAACAGTATGTTATTTTTTCCAATTACATGCAAAGATAGTTTTCAACATTCACTTTTACAAGATTTTGAGTTCCAAATTTTTTCCTCTCTCCTCCCCTCCCCAAGATAGACTATATATATATATATATATATATATATATATATATATATATATATATATATATATATATATATATATATACACAATCATATTAAACATATTTCCACATCATTCATTATGTAAAAGAAGAATCAGAATAAAAGGGAGAAACCATGAGATAGAAAAAAAAGAGAGAAAATAGTATGCTTTGATCTGCATTCAGGCTCCATAGTTCTTTCTCTGAATGTGCATAGCATTTTCTATGATGGGTCTTTTGGGACCATCTAGTATCATTGTGTTACTGAAAAGAGCTGAGTCATTTGTAGTTGATCATCGAACAATGTGGCTGTTGTTACTGTGTACAATGTTCTCTTGGTTCTGCTCACTTCACTCAGTATCAGTTCATGTAAGTCTTTCCAGGTTTTTCTGAAATTGGCCTGTTCATCATATCTTATAGAACAATAGCATTTCATTACATTCATATACCACAACTTGTTCAGTCATACCCCAATTGTTGGGCATCCCCTCAATTTCCAATTCTTTGCCACTACAAAAAGAGCTGCTATAAATATTTTTGTACATGTGGGTCCTTTCCCCTTTTTTATTATCTCTTTGGGATACAGACCTAGGAGTGTTACTGCTGGATCAAAGGGTACCCACAGTTTTATTACCCTTTAGACATAGTTCCAAATTGCCCTCTAGAATGGTTGGATCAGTTTGCAACTCCACAAACAATACATTAGACACTGTAAATATCTTGAATGTGCATAGTAGTTTCCATGTTTTATCCCTAATAAAAAGTAAACTCCTTGAGTGCAGGAGTAGTGTGTTTTGCCTTTTTTTGTATCCCCATTTAGCAAAGTACCTGACATTTAAATGCTTGACTGACCCACAGACTGAAGGTACATGTAGCATTTGAATCCTGGGCTCTCTTGACTCTAGGTTCCAGAGTCACCTTTAGTCAAATCCTGTCACAGAGTTTTCACAGATCTGGGTTTCTTTGATAAACACAGCCCAAAAGAGTGCATGGATCCTTTGGTAAGGGGGAACAGGTATCCCATATTGTACCTACCATATGCTAACACTTTACAAATGTTACCTCATTTGATTCTCATAATAGTTCTGGGAGGTAGATGCTACCATGATCCCCATTTTACTTTTGAGGAAACTTTTGCAAGCAGATATTAAGCGACTTGCCCAGGGTCACACAACTACTAAGTGTCTGAGGCCAAATTTGAACTTAGATCTTCCTGACTCCAGGGCCAGTGCCACCTAACCACCCCTGGGACAATTCTAATAGCACCCAGGACAGTAGGGCTTTGTCTTGTTCCAACATGGTTTTAATTTTTCTTATTAAGTTTCTATATTTTAAAAGCTCTTTGTTTTATATTGCTGAGAGTATGAATACTTGGTACAATGATGTCTGTTAAAAACATTGTTGTTCAACTTTAATAGGTCAGATTTTGCCAAAGCAGTTATGAACCACAGTTCTATCTGTAATGGTGTTCTGTTCCCAGTACAATTTATTTGCTTAATTCCCAAGGACATCTGGGGATTTGTATTTGTAGTATACGGATTTGTTTTCTCTTTCCCCTACAGAGACAGCTACATGATACAGTGGGTAGAGTACAAGGCCTAGAGTCAGGAAGACCTGAGTTCAAATCCAGATTCAGATACCCACTAGCAATGTAACACTGGATAAGTCATTTAGCTGCTGTCTGCCTTGGTTTCCTCATCTGTAAAACGGACATAATAGCACCTACCTTGCAGGTTTGTAAGGTGGTTGTTGTTCAGTCATATTCAACTCTTCATGACTCCATCTGAGGTTTTCTTAGCAAAGATACTGGAGTGGTTTGCCATGTTCTTCTCCAGCTCATTGTACAGATGTGGAAACTGAGGCAAACAGGGTTAAGTGATTTGCCCAGGATCTCACAGCTGGTAGGTGTCTGAGGCCAGATTTGAACTCAGGAAGATGAGTCTTCATGACTCCAGTCTCAGTTTTCTATCTACTGCACCACCTAGCTGCCCCTGTTGTGAGAATAAAAGGAGGTAATATTTAGAATGTGCTTTGAAAAATTTTAATTTTTCATACTAGTTATTATTATTTTATTTTATTATTTTATTATTATTATTATTTTCATACTAGTTATTATTATTATTTATAATTAAGGATAGCAAGTTTCCATTCTATAGCCACTTGGGCACATCTTTCTTATATGGTAGATGCTAAATTTTTGTAACCTGCAACTATATATCTCAGTTTCTACCACTTCACTGTTCAGTCCTCATTGATCAAAAAGTCCTTCCTCTAAAAGGCCACATTTGGTCTCAAAGCCACAGGGGCAACTACCCTTCAGTGAGGTAGGAAGGACAGTTCAGCAGGGTAGCTGTTTGCCTATGTAATTCTGACTGATATGAGATTAGACTCAAGGGATTTAGAAAGGGAAGGGACTTTAGAAGTCATTGAGGTCAACATTTTCATTTTATAGACGAGAAAACTGAGACTTAGAAAATTTAAGTCACTTCCACAAGGCCATAAAAATCTGTAATTTACACACCTTGAATCTGAACCCAGAGCTGGCTCAAGAGAAAATAGGGTAGGTGGGAATGGACTGGCCAATCTTTATCAAATATTTGCTACTGTAGCTTAACTCTGGCTAGCCAGCATACCAGCCCCTCCCCTGCAGAGGTGTGGAATAGCAAGGCTTTGTCACAAGCCCTAAGATGTCTGCAGGGTCAGTCTCTCACCTACCCAGGAAGTCACCCACTTCTGTCTGGCAGGACTATGTGATGATTCTGAAGGTGCCTCCCTGTTCCAGGATGCTTCTTGTCTATCTAGGATCTGATGGGAGATTTGACAGGCCTTGGGGTAGCTTTAGCATTAGTCCAAGCCCTGGACTCCTCCCTGGCACAGAGCAGGTGGGAGGAGGGAAGCTTTATCTAGTTAGGATGTATTCCCCATCAAGGCGAGTTCTATTATGTCTAAGGCAGAAGGCCGAAAATTTAGTCAATTTTATCACTTTCGATGATTCAACTGTTTTAATGAATAGAAGGGCCTTGGGGCCAGTGACATCACAGATAAGGGAGTAAGGAAAGGAGCAGCCGCAGATGGGTGACCTTGTACCACTTATTACTCCTTTCTGGGTTTGTTTGTTTCTCCCTCCCAAAGCTCTCTTTGAATTTTCCCCCAGAGTTCTAGGTTTTAATAGTAGGAGATGGAAAGAGTAATTACTTGCATAATTAGCACAGCCAAACCTTGGGGAAAATACTGCTCTGGGACAATCCACACCCATTGAAGCACAATGGGAACTGAGCCTGGCCTTCAAAATGGGACATCACAGCAAGGGGAGGCTCCATGTTGCCCATATATGGAAAGAGACTACCCTGGCTGGTACCTAGAGGGGCCTAGAGATAAGCCTGGCTGTGAAGCAAGGCTGGCCTATACTGGGGTGGTGCAGGAAGGGAGGGAGGCCCCCTACTGATTCTCACCCTTGCTAATGAATCATACCCTTGGTCTCTCTTCCTAGAAGTAAAATCAAGCAAGTGACTTCAGGGTCCCAGTTGCAGAGAGGGGTCTATTGGTGAGAAAAGGAATATAGGTGAGGGAGGATCTTTCTAGGCCTCTCACTGGTACAAAGGAAAACAACAGTGCTACTCTCTGGGGAAGACAGTTGCCTTGGTGTTTCTAATCAATTGTGTCCCTCACATATGTCCTGTGTTTTTGCTCTTGTTGAATTGTTTATTCCACAGTAAGGGCATCCAGTCCTTAGCCCACTGACAGCATTTTCTATACTCTCTAGTATATCACATTTTTTAAAAACATGAACCAACTTCACTGAATTTTTTACGTGAGAAGACAGTTAAGTCTTAAACAATGCTAAATACGAAAGAGCACTAAGTTATGGTTTTAGTTTTTTTGGTTTTGGTGGTTGTTTTTTGAGGAGTTGGTTGGATTTTTTTTGGGGGGGGGGTGTAGAATTGTGATTTCATCTGTGTGGAATTCCTGGTGTGGAACCTTCCTCCACAGACATAAAATAGCATCCCATCTATAGCTGATAATACTAAATAACTTCTTGGAGTACTGGAAAATAGGGGGAGAGAGAGAGGGAAAGAAAGAAATGATATTAGATAGTAGGTAAATAGATGATAGTCATGGCATCACCTCCCTGATGTCATGATCCTCTATGAAAATAAAGGACAACAACAAGAGAGTAGATAAACAGGTAGATGAAAGAGAGAGAGAGAGAGAGCAGAGCATTTATAGGTCCTTACCACGTGCCAGGAACTGTGCTAAATAACTTTAAAATGGCCAAACAACCAATATGTATCAGAGGAAAGATTTGAACCAGAATCTTCCTGACTCCAAAACTAGCCCCCTATCCACAATGTCACTCTGCTTTTCTAAAACCAATTGAGTTGAGGGGCTTCTGGCCAAGAGGGCTGACTGAAGGAGGCAGATTATTTATTTCCCACAAACCTACTCCAGAGGAAAGAAAAAAAAACCCTGAAAGTTGTGCCAGATTGCATAATGATAAAGAACTCTAATGAGAAACTAGAAAAAGTGGTTTCTTCTGTCTTTGAACTGCACAAAAAATCAGTCAAAAACCCAAAGAGAATAAGAAAGGGAGCCATCAGCAAAGCCAGTACCAACACAAACAAGCTGGTTATCTTCTAGCATCCTCCAAAATGTCTCAGACATGTAATATACAAAGTTCTGTATCTAGAGGTAGTAAGAGTGGAGGTAAGTGGAGTAAGAGTAAGTGGAGTAAGAGTTCCAGGAAAGCCCTAGGAGGTCAAGATGTGGATCTTGGAAATCCTGGGGAGCAGTGGCGTAGTCTGAGGCTGGTAGAACTCAGACAGGGACTGTCCAGGACCAAGCATTCAGATCTTGGTCATTCTTTCCTGAGATTCTTTGGAAGGTTCTGAAGAACTAAAATTGGAGAGATGAGTAAACCCAAGAAAACAGAAACAAGTATAAAAAATTATTGTAGAACTAAATTAAATGCTCAAAAATCCAGCCTAGAGAGGAAGATTAACTCTTTACATTTGCAGAGAGAGACTCAAAGGAAAAACTGGATTTTCCACAAGTATTAATCTTAATGTAAATTAAAATTAATTTAAAGTCATTTAAGATAATATAAATTAAGATTAATTTAAATGTAATTTACATCTTAATGTAAATTAAGACCTAAAAGAGATGAAAAAACAAATGTTTTTTAAAATCTCTAGAAGAAAGAATTGGAAAGACTCTAAATAGGTGAACAAGAAAGTTACAAAGCCATTCTTTTCACTAATTTTTTTTTTTGGAAAACTGTATTTTTTCTTAAAAAATATGTCACATTGATATGCAATATCTGTTATTTTTAATGAATCAACAAATAAATATTTAAAATTTTTTATCAGTTTTAAATTTTTTTTTCCTTTTGGAGGGCAATTGGGGTTAAGTAACTTGCCCAAGGTTACATGGCTAGGTTTTTTTCATTTGTGTGTGTTAAGTGTCTGAGGCCAGATACGAACTCAGGTCCTTCTGACTCCAGGGCCGGCCCTCTACTCAGTGCGACACCTAGCCACCCTAAATGTTTTCTGTTTAACATTTTATTTTTTTTTTTGAGGGAGGAAGGTAGGGCAGTTGGGGTTCAGTGACTTGCCCAAGGTCACACGGCGAGGAAATGTTAAGTGTCTGAAGCCAGATTTGAACTCAGGTCCTCCTGACTCCAGGGCCAGTGCTCTATTCACTGAGCCACCTAGCTGCCCCCAGTTTTAATTTTTAATGTAGTATATCAATGCTTCAGATAGGTGGTACAGGAGAGAGAGCACCAACCCTGGAGTCAGGAGGACCTGAGTTCAAATTTGACCTCAGACAATCACTAGCTGTGTGACTCTGAGCAAGTCACTTTATCCTGTTTGCCTCAGTTTCCTCATCTATAAAATGAGCTAGAGAAAGAAATGACAAACCACATCATTATCTTTGCCAAGAAAACTCCAAATGGAGTCACAAAGAGACGGACAGGATTGAAACAACTCAACCACAGAAACAAATAGATATAACCCACATTTTAAGAAGCTCTTTGGAGTCTTCAATAATTTTTAAGAGCATAAAGTGGTCTGAGACCAAACAGTTTGAGAACCATTGATATAGAAAAAGGAGAAAAGACAGCTCAGGGCAGAACCTTAGGAGGTATGCCCAGAGTTAGGGGGTGTGATGTAGTAATGATCCAGCAAAGAGGATTGAGCAGGAGCAGACAGACAGACAGAGAGAACAGCATCATAGGATCCCAGAAAGGAGAGAGTATCCAGGTATCCAAGGTGATCAACAGTGTCAAATCTGCAGAGAGCTTAAATAAAAGATGAAGACTGAGAAAAACTCACCAGATAATTAAGAGATCATTAGGAACTGAAGAGAGCACCTTAATAAGAGGACTCAAGGTTGGAGGCCAGATGGAAAAGGGTTTAGAAGTGAGCAAAAGGAAAAAAAAAGAAATGAGCAAAAAGAATGGCAATAGAAGCAATGAGAGTAAATGGTGTTTTCTAGGAATTTGGCTTTGAAAGGTAAGAGAGATAAAAGACTTGCCCATGGTCATATAATTCTTTTCATAGGTAAGATTTGAAAACCAACACTTCCTGACTCCAAGTTCAAAATACTGTGCACTGTGCCATGTTGCCTCTTAGCCTGGACAACATGCACTATTTCTCCATTTGTTTTTCCCTATTCAGTACTCTGATTATAGACAAAAACTAGAACATAAAACAAGGAAATGTGTCCTCACCAAAATATCTTCAATTGTTATAGAGGTCAGGGTCCAAATGAAAGAAGGATTCCTTATAAATTGGATCACAAGACTCAGGACTGTAAGGAACCTTTGAGATTCTTTATATTAGTGATGAGAAACTGAGACCTAGAAAAGTTAAAATATTTGTCCAAGATCATGTGTATAGTCAGTGAACAGGAATTTGAATAGAGATCCTCTAAATCCACTTCCAGGACTTTTCCTATGATACCACATCTTCCTTATAGATTCAGATTTTCCTAAACTAACTCTAATATGGTCAATTTAATTTTATCCTTTAATTTTAAACCTGTTTACTTCTTTTAACATAAGATGTATTTCCTGTAGGCAACATATTAAGTTGCTTCTTTCATCCATTCTGTAAATGTTTTCCTTTTTATAGGAAAATATAATCAATTTACATTCAATGGTATAATTATTAAATTTAATTTCTCTTCTAACATCATTAAATTATTCACTTTTTTCTTGAAAACAATACAATCTCATTTTGTTCATTTGAATCTTTTGTACAACTTAACAAGAATATTAATCACAATTCTTGCATTTTATACCCTTGGTTATATAAATTTTATTAAAGAACCTTTAATTGGTTTTTAGATGAAAGTATAAACTGATGGGTTGCAGCCTTTAGTTGTCTTTTTTAATGGTTTAAGGGGGGCAGGCATAAACTTTAAAACAGAAGAAACCTTTAGAGTAAAACAAAGAAACATATCACATTGTCTGGACTTTGTGTTCTCCATAATGTTAAGTTGGTACAATGTTAAGAACTTTTCCCCTCCCCATCCTCACAAGCTTCCTCTTCGCTGCAGGGAAAAGAAAACCCTGAAGACTCAGTGAATACAACTTATATCACATGGAATTTTGTCACATCAGTCTCTTCTTTGTAGTTATCATTTTTATCACTTCTCTGCTCCTTCTATTGTTTCATTTTAATTATCTCCCCTTATCCTTGCCAAGATTAATAACACTGTCTGTGCACCTGATCTCATCAGCTATGGGCTCCTCAAGGACCTTGTTCCTTCTATCATATCTTCTCTCATATACATTCAATCAGCAAGCCTTTATAATATATTAATTGAATGAGTAGGCACCCTCAATTCCTTCTCTTCTACTGCCTCCAAACATGTCTGAACTCCAATTCTAAAAAAAGGCTTTCCTTTGACTCTCTGACTCTGGAATGTTATGTTTCTATCTCTCCCCTCCCCTTTACAACTAAACTTCTTGGAAAAGTTATCTATCCCGGACGGTTCTACTTCCTTGCAATCTGACTTCAGAAATGATGAGGTCCTCCAGATACGGCTTCCTATTGATAGTGTGTGGATTGCATTAAGCCTCAGAGCAATCATTACAGGACCTCCTCAGTACAATACATGATTACTTAAAAGAGATGGATCTAAGAATCTAGCAGGAAAAAAACAGTAACCTGAGCATAATGCCACTTTTTCTCGGTGACTCCTTATCAATATCAATTGCATTGCAATACAGTGCTTCTTCAGGGGCTAATGAAGTATATAGGACTTTTTGCCACCACACTAAATAACCCTGATTCACTATGTTGTTGCTGGTTTTTAAAAAAATTTTCCCCCAGAATTTATTTATTTTAAGTCTTCAATATTCACTTCTGCAAGACGTTGAGTTCCAAACTTTCTTACCATCTTTCCCCCACCCTCCACCCCAAGATGGCAAGCATACCAATTACCCTCTCCTCCAGTCTGCCCTCTCTTATATTGTTGGGTTTTTTTTGTTACTCCTTTTTATAAGTGGTTTAATCTCCTCCCTCAAAGTCTGTCAGAAATCATTTCTTGATGCTGTAATGTGTGCCTCCCCTTTTCTTGTTTTCTGCTTTTAATTCTCTGTGCTTTTTCTACCATTTTCCCATGGTCTAGTACCTTCATTTCTTTCCTCTTCTTCCCCAAGTTCCAGCTTTTCAGTTCCCTTTTGTGTGTTATCTTTCCCAATTAGAATGGAAGCTCCTTTATGGCAGGGACTGTGTTTCTTTCTGCTTGAATCTGGGTAAGTTTAATATATGGTTATTGACATGATGATTTCTAATCTGATGTAAGCTAGGAAACCACATCACCAAACTTGTTAAAATTTTATCTAAAATAAAAATAAATAAGCTTCAAGTAAGGACAAAGATGGTGGGAATGTCTCACTAGAAAAAATTATATAAACTTTGATCCACAGACAATTTTACATAAATTAGTCATTCAGCCAGCAAGAACTTACCATACACAGGCAGCTAGGTGGCTCAGTAGATATAGTGCCAGGCCTAGAGTCAGGAAGACTCATCTTAATGAGTTCAAATCTGGCCTCAAATACTTACTAGCTCTGTGGCCCTGGGTAAGTCACTTAATGATGTTTGCCTCAGTTTCCTTATATGTAAAATGAACTGGAGAAGAAATGGCAAACATTCTACTATATCTGCCCCAAAATACCCAAATGCGGCCACAAAAAGTTGGACACAATTGATAAATGATTCAGCAACAACAACAATAACAATATATGCCCGGTAATGTGCTAAGCTTTAGGGATACAAAGGAAAGGGGCTGGAGCAGTTCATGTCCTTAAGGAGCTTATAGTCCAATGGAGGAATCAACATACACATGAATTGGTGCATACAAGATACATACAAAGTAAATGGAAGGCTGACTTAGGAGGGAGAGCACTATTGAAGAGATTTTTTTCTTTTTCACTTACTGCCTAGATTAGGGGATCTGTCCTGGATGATTACAGTTTTCAGAGAGGATTTTTATTAAAGGCAGTTATAAGGGAGAAGCAAGTGCACTTGATAGGATACCAGATGACCCCAGGATAAAATCCCAACTCTGTCACTAATTAACGAATGCTAGCTTACATTTAAGTAGCTCTCTAAAGTTTTGATAATGGTATTTCAATATAATTTATTTCCTTTGTAACCCAATGTATGTTATTTTATGCATTTGAAAATTCTATTCTGAGACGTATAGCCAAAGGGATCTATGGCATAAAAAAAGTGCAAGAATTCCTGAACTAGATATTCTCTAAGGTACTTTCCCACTTTTTTTAAGTGCTTTTTAAAAAATAGTATTTTGGGGGGCAACAAGGTGGCACCCTGGAGTCAGGAGGACCTGAGTTCAAATCCAGCCTCAGACACTTACTAGGTGTGTGACTTTGGGCAAGTCACTTAACCTCCATTGCCTGCCTTCCCCTCTCAAAAAAAAAAAAAAAGACCAAACAATAGTAGTTTTTCCCAATTATATGTAAAAATGTTCAGTATTCATTTTTATAAGACTTTTGAGTTCCAAACTTTTCTACCTTCTTCCCCTCTCCTCTTCCTAAAATGGTAAGCAATTTGATGTAAGTTATATATGTGTAATCAGGTAAAACATTTCCATATTAGTCATGTTGTAAAAGAAGAAACAGGACAAAAGGAAAAAAATATGAAAAAGTAAAGAAAGTGAAAATAGTATGCTTCGATCTGCATTCAGATTCCATCAATTCTTTCTCTAGATGTGGATAGCATTTTCTATCATGAGTCCTTTGGCATTGTCTTGGATCATTGTATTGCTGAGAAGAGCTAAATCACTCATAGTTGGTCATCATACATGTTGCTATTACTGTGTACAATGTTCTCCTGATTCTACTCATTTCACTTTGACTTTCCCACTCCTGCTTTTTTGTTGTTGGTTTTGTTGTTTTTGTTTGTTTGTTTTGGAGGGGGGAAGGCAAGAAAATTAAGGTTAAGTGACTTTCCCAAGGTTACAGCTGGTAAGTGTCAAGTATCTGCAACCAAATTTGAACTCAGATCCTCCTGACTCCAGGGCCAGTGCTCTATTCACTGTGCCACCTAGCTGCCTCTGACTTCCCCACTCTTAATACTCTGATCCTATAACATACTTTACCTCCAAATAATAAAATTGTTTTTGTTATTTTGTGTTGTTGTTGTTGTTTTATAAATAGTAGCTCATTTATTCTCAAAACATCTCTGAGGCAAGTAAGTAGCACAATAGGTACAGGACTCTGAATCCTCCCTCACTTAACTGTGAGACCCAGGGTAAGTCACTTAACTTCTGTCTGTCTCACTTTCTTTTTCTGTAAAATGGGAGTCATAATAGCACTTATTTCCCAAGGTTATGAGGATAAAAGGCCATGTTTGTAAAGCATTTTTCAAACCTTAAAGCACTATATAAATGCTAGCTGCTATTATTATTATTATTATTTTAGATAGCAAATTTCCATTCTATTAGCCATCTGATCATGTCTTTCTTGATATACAGTAGGTGCTAACTTTTTGTAACCTTCCCTGATATGTTGCATAGTTTCCACCACTTTATGGCTCCATTTTCATTGATCATTAAGTCCTGGCTCCTTAATAGTAAACTTCAGTGGGGTATGAAGGACAAGTAGAGCAGGGTGGCTATTTGCCAGTATAATTATTGCTTATCCAGTAGTTTTAAGATTGTTTAGGGCTGTACTTAGATGGGCTTATGTCCTACTTCAAACATGTATTGGTTGTATGATCCTTGACAAGTCATTTAATCTTTTTATGCCTTGGTTTCCCCACCTGTAAAATAAGGATAATAATCCCACCTATAACACAAGGGTATTGTGAGGATCAAATGTGATAACAGGTGCAAAGTGCTTCGCAAACATTAAAGCACTATATAAGTGCTAGCTATAATAATAATTATTATTATTGTATAAGTAGAAACAAGTATTATTATTTCTATTTTGCAAAGTAAAAATAGAACAAGAGCCAAAGAGTCACTTATCTTAGGATTTGGGATAAATGGTCAAAGGTCATCAACAGTCAATTTTTTAAAAAGAAAATACAAATGGCCAATTATCCCTTGAAATCTGAGCTCAGCTTCACTAATGATCATAGAGCTGAACTTTAAACAACTCTGAGGCGGGATCTCTCACATCCACAAAATTGGCAAAAATAATTAAAAGCAACAAAACCTGACACTGATAAGGTGGTAGAGGAAATAGTATTCTAATTCCTTGCTGGAGAAAATGAGAACCTATAGAATCTTTTTTTTGGACAGTAATCTGGCAGGATACAATAAAATTAATCAAAATGATCATGCCCTTTCACCCAATAATTCCATTGTTGGGGAATATAGCCAGAAAATATTATCACAACCCCCCCCAAAAATGGTATCTATTAAAGACTTTTATAGCAGCATTATGTTCCAAAAATTTTATTGTAGTTTTAAGAACTACATTTTTTGGAACATTCTGTATGTAATCACAAAAATAAATAAATAAATAGACTTCACCCTGGAAACAACCTAAATATCCAACAATAGAAATGTGGTTAAATAAATTGCAATACATTAATATTGTGGAATATCATAATACAACTAATGCCATAAATTATGAGAAAACCCTAAGGAGACTGGAAAGACTTTCATGAAATAATGCAAGGAAATAAAGGAGATCCAGAAAATGAAGGAAATACTAAGACCATATGTGAAGAAAAGTCAGTAAGAATGAATTTATAGAAAATCCTCATAAGAACTGAGTGAATGACTAAAAATACATTATGATGGTTTATGTATTAAAATTAGTTAATTAAATGTATCTTGTCATTAAGAAATTTAATAAGTTATTTTGATATTTAACTTTTAATAAAATATTTCAATAACTGAGCAAATCATAAAGATAATAGGTACAGAGTTGAAATTCCACATCCAGAGACCTATCCACAATTCAATCCAATTAAAAAATATTTATGAAGTGTGGCCACTATGCATGCTACAACTTCTCAGAGCCACAGGTTAGAGTTGGGTAAAGGTGGACAGCAAAGGTGGATGAGCAGCCCTGAAAAAGCTTCAGCAAACCCTCACACCAGAGATGCTAGTTTTCCCTGAACACCCCAGATGGGCTAAACCAGATTGAAAGTAACTGATGGGCCTCAAACCCATTGGTGAGTTGGTGGGGTATCTACCCCAAGCATGTGAAGACTTCTGGCAGAATTGGAAGGATGAGAACAATTTATTCTAATGTCCACAAAGGAGGCTAAAGCAGATGTGTGAAGCACTTGGAGCTTGATCAGACATCGAAGATGCCAACGTCATCCACTGCATCCCAGGTCATCACCTGTTGTCCTGACTTTTGTCTTGTCACTGGACTTTGATGACTCTGAAAGAGAGAATGAGGCTTACAGCTTTACACAACATTGCCTCACTTAAGTCTAACTTATGTGTAAGTCAAGATCACGCATGATGCCATTGGTCCTCTTTGAAAACGAAGGATGAACAACAATTTGTGAAGTTCTCTCTATGTGCCCAGTGGTCTTGCTGGTACTAGGTGAAACATGCCATTCCTTGCCCTCAAATCAACTATTACCAAGGACCATGATCAGCATTACCAGGTATTTTCACTTCTGGTTTTGTCAATTTCATGCATTAAGAATGAACTGTGTTGCTAAATGTACTTAAAAAAAAGCCAACCACCATCTTGGTGAAAGGGCACAGAAATACAGGGAAGCAAAGGATGCAGAGAGGTCACTTGTGTTGAGGATCCTCAGCATACAACTACATCAAGACCACAGTCTTTCTAAGAGTATTTCTCTACCACAGGACAAATACAGCAAGCATCCACTTCAAGACAGACAGAGCAAGCACTTAACAAATGCTTATTAACTGACTAAAAAGGTTTATAGCATCATTCTGAAATCTAATGTTCAATGAAGTTACAACTACACCACTCTTGGGTTCTGTTGGCTCATATGTGTTTAATATGATTTAGGTAACTCTCCTGAAGTTAGAACAGCCACCTAGAACAGCTACCTAGACTTTGCTTCTCTGATTCCACATGACCATGTCGAGCAATGATTCATGGAGTCAGGAGGCAACTGTTAGAGGCTAAGAAGTGAACTGGCTAGAGGAGACCAGGCCAGACCAATAGCAGGGCTTCTTTGTATTTAAAAATCAAAGCCATTGACATGGAAGCTGGAAAGTTGGTACAAGAGGGGAGATTCAGGATGAAAAATACAGGATGTGTTGCTAAGCTGACTATTTGGCTCCCCAAAGCTTTAGTACTGCGCCAATATGTTGGCATAGTCGTGGGCCATATATACCATACCCTGTACTGACTCAATTGTTCCTGAAAGTTAATCAGAGGAGTTCTTTCCTCTTTTGTATAACTCTCATTCACATCCCCCAAGGCAGTTCTAAGTTTTACCTTCTCCAAGCTAAATTTTTCCATTTCCTTTAACTAATTTTCATATGGTTTCTTGTCTCCAGTCTTTTAACCATTCTAGTCACCCTCCTCTGGACACAGTTCAGTTTACCAATGTTCTTTCTAAAATATAGCTCCTAGACCAGAATACTACATGCCAAATATGTTCTAACCAGGGCCAAGTATAACAGGACTTATCACATCCCTTGTTTTGTGTAATGCAACCTCTTAATGAGGAGTTCTTTTTACACCCACCATTAACCATCTTGCTTGCAGTCAACTGAAATCCTTAGATCTTTTTCAAATGAACTGTTTTCTAAGTCATCCTACAAATGGGCAGTTGATTTTTTGAACCTAAGTACCGAACCTTACATTTTTCCCTATTAAATTTCAATCCATTTAACTCAGCTAAGCATTTCAGGCTGCTGAAATCTTTTGGCAACCTATTTCTATTACCATCATATTAGAGGTAGAAATGATACTATCAGTGAGAAGGAGAAGGTGAACTCAGAGCTCAAAGTGAGGATTAGCATTATATGCCAGCTCCTGTTCTCTGAAGTCTTGAAGGGCTCCCAATATGCAATGGGTTTAGGGGGCTTTGTTAAATGGTTGGTTAGAAGACTTGATCTGGTTAGTAGTATAGCATAGAGTTAAGGTTAGATAGAAAATTCCAGACATTATATACAACCAAATTAGAGAGAAATAGCTACAGTGTAATAGTATTTGGATGAGAAGATTCAATACAACAATTTGTATAAGGACAAGCAACTGCAAAAGACTCAAAAACAATGACTAGTGCAATAACCAACCACAATTCCAAAGGGAAAATGATGAAGCATCCTATCTACTTCCTGATAGAATAATAATGGGTTCTAGGCATAAAATGAAACATACATTTTCTGGACATAGTTAATATGGAATTTACTTTGCTTGACAATGCATATTTGTTACTAGTGGAAAAAATGTCATTTAACATAGTGACTAGATAATCCCACCAATATTAGCTCATTTTACAAAATCTTTCAGAAAAGATTCTAGAAATTATAGCAATATAGAATTCCAAAATAGAATAAATATGGGAATTAGGGTTACAAATGCAAGCTTGTAAAGTCATACTCTAAAACCTCTGAGAAAGGAGAATGATAACCACAATATGAATTACTAACCATTTTATAAGCAGAAAAACTGAGGCACAGATTTGTGAAATCCCTTTTTAAAACCATAGATTGGCTTGGCCTGATAATCCCAGCTCAGAAGATGGAATGGGGGAAAGGAAAATAGCTAAGTCTGAGGCTGAGGTCATGAATCACATGAGCATGAGGGTTCTGAGCTGAAGTATGGCCAATCTGGGTTCCATACTAAGTTCAGCACAAGTATGGTGAACCCCTGGGAACAAGCAGGACCCCAGACTCTCGAGGTCACTGGTGAAAGCTTCCATGCTTATCCTCATTGAAACTGGGCCTGGGAGAATGACCACTGCCCTTGGTAAAGATAGGGAGTACCAGTCTCAAAACAAAAACAAAAAGTCCCACACAAATCTGAGAACAGAACTCATGCAATTGGTCTCTAGTCCTAAGTACCAGCCACCAGCAGGCTCTAACCTAAACCACAAGGGGTCTCCCTCAGCCTCATGTTGCTCTGGAGTTGATTTAATTTCACACAGATAGAATCATAACAGGAAAAATACTTATTTCACCCCTCCTTTGGATGGAGAGGTTGTGTTATACTGTCATTGACACAAAGAATTATATAAGGCATGGTCTCTGCCTTCAAATGACCATGTCATCCTACTACCTTTCCACTTTAGGCTGTGGGACATAACAATAAACAATGTAACAAGATGATATGACTTCCATAGGGCTCTTACTGCAGTTTCTGTTCCCTTGAGGTCCCTAAGCTGAAACATGAAGTTAATATAGATGGGTCCCCAGACTCATATAAATGAGCTGTTTCATCTTCTAGATAACAAAATCAGAATCTCAAAATTGGGAGGATGCTAAAAGACAGTCTAGTCCAACTCCCACCTGAAGGTTGCACAGTTCAAGTTATTTGTCGATGAAGAATGCCAAAATAATTTATACCACTTCCAAGCAGTCCCCTTTGAGCTCTAGTCTGGCTTCATTCCCCACTCCCTAACTGAAGGAATGTCCTACAGGAGGAGTTCTTAACTTATTTTGTGACATGAAGTCTTTGGCAAGATGGTGAAACCTATGAACCCTTCTTCAGAATGATGTTTTTGAATACATAAAACACATGGATTACAAAGGAAATCAAATCTCACAACAAATCCATGAGGGAGGTGCTATTCTTATTCCTGCTTTACATTTGAGGAAACTGAGGCAAATAGAAGTAAAATGACTTGCCCAGGGTCACACAGCTAATAAGTGTCTAAGGCCAGATTTAAACTCAGGTCTTCCTGACTCCAGGTCCAGTGCTCTATCCAGTGAGTCATCAGATGCCTCTGAAATAACAAGCACAAAGGTTCTAGCTTTCCTTATATCTGAATAAAAAATAACAATAATAATAGCTCACACTTCTGGAGAACTTTGGCTTTTTTGTAAATTTTTTAAATTTTACACTTAAATACAAAATGAGAATAGGAAAAAAACACATTGCCATGTACACAGCAGACCATAAGAGAGGATTCAATATAAAACAATAAGTTTCCATTCAAGAAAAACCTATAAAATAAATGCTGTACATTGTTTTCAAAGCTACTTGACTTTGCTTCCTTGTTGGTTTTCTTCTATTCTCTGTTGTGCACTTTTTATTTAATTTTTCCCTTCCCTCCCCCACTAAAGAAGGCTACAATTAAAAGAGGATATAGATAGATAAATAGATAGCTAGATAGATAGCTAGATAGTAGATAGATAGATAAATGGATAGATAGATAGTAGATAGATGGATGGATGGATGAATGGATAGTAGATAGATCGTAGATAGAGATAGATAGATATACATATACATAGGTGTCTATAAACATATACACATATATACTCATTCATATACATAAAACCCTACTATGCTTATTTCCTCCTATCATCCATCTATTTCTCTGAAAGTGGATAGCTTCTTTCTTCATATGTCCAACTCTTTCCATGCTTTTTCAAATCAACTGGCTCATCATTTCCTACACCACAAAAATATTCCTTTCCGGATTCAAACAACATCTTCCTTCGTAAGATCTATGAGGTTAACTTGGGTATTCATAACAGAATGACTTGGTTGCTCAAAGTTGTTCTTAAGACAATAATGCTGTTACTGTGTACAATGTTCTCTTGGTTCTATTCATTTAGCTCTCTTATATTTCGTGGAAGTCTCTCCATGCTTTTTTTTTTTTATAGCAGCACTTTTAATGACAGCAAAGAATTGAAAACAAAGTAGACGTCCATGGATTGGGAAATGGCTAAACAAATTGTGTTACATGCATGTAATGGAATATTACCACGTTCTGTTGTTTGTCCTTCATTTTCTTTTTTTTTTTAAACAAATGCTTTATTAACTTCTGTTTTACATCATTCATTTCCACCAGATTTTTAGTTACAATCATTTTCCCCCCATTATGCCCCTACCCAACCTCCCAGAATAGTTATCCCACAAGATATCGCTTCCTCCAATCTGCTCTCTCCCATACCTTCTCCCATACCCCCATCGACTTTTCCATTAGAGGAAGGTGAGTCTTTGCATCCCAATGCCTGCACATCTTATCTCCCTATTACAAGCAAAAGAGTATTAATAATAGTATTTATATATATTTGAAACATTTAATGTTACGACCTCAAATTTCAGATCCATTTCCTTCCTCCCTTGTCACCCATTCCCTCTGGGGAGATAAGTAATTCAGTATATGTTGTACATGTCTAGCTATGCAAAACATTATCATAGTAGATATATTGTACAAGGTTGCTTATAATTCCCTCCCACTCATCCCACCCCCCACCTGGTCCATTCCCTACATGATCCTGTCCCTCTTCTATAGTGGGTACTTCCAACCTCCCCTCCCCCCAAGGATGCCCTCCCATCCATCATCCCTCCTCTCATCCCCCTTCCCCCTATCCTGCTGCAGGTTAAGATATCCCATTTAGTATGTATGTCATTCTCTCCCTGAACCAAATTCAATGTGAATGTGGTTTTGCCTTTTTAGCCTTCCTTATTCTCCCCCTCTTTTGCAACCACTTCCCCTTGCTTCTTCTACATGGGATAGTTTACCCTACCCTGTCTCTCCCCATCTCCTCTTGCCACTTTCCTCTCTCACCTCATAATTTCATCCCTTGAGTATTCTCCCTTCCCAACAAATTCAACCTATGCCCTCTATCCATATATAACTGTAACCATATACACACACATTCACATATGTATTCATATGACCACACTCCCTTCTTCCATTATTTTCATAGTGAGAAAGATATCATCAGTCACAGTTATTGCTTTTCCATATAGGAATGTAAATATTTCAACTTTGATAAGTTCCTTTTGATTTCTTTTCCCTGATTACCTTCTCAGGCATCTCTTCCTTCTTGTGTCTGGATGTCAAATTTTCTATTCAATTCTGGTTTTTTCCTCAAGAATGCTTGAAAGTCCTCTATTCCAATGAATGACCATATTTTCCCCTGAAACAAAATACTCAGTTTTGCTGGGTAGGTGGCCCTTGGGTTCAGTCCCAGCTCTTTTGCCCTCTGGAATATCATATTCCATGCCCTTCGATCCCTCAGTGTAGAAGCTGCCAGGTCCTGGGCTATTCTGATTGTGTTTCCACAATATTGAAATTGTTTCTTCCTGGCTGCTTGTAGTATTTTCTCCTTGATCTGGGGATTCTGGAACCTGGCTATAATATTCCTGGGAGTTTTCTTTTTGGGATCTTTTTCAGGAGGTGATCTGTGGATTCTTTCAACCTCTATTTTGCCCTCTGGATCTAAAACATCAGGGCAGTTTTCCTTGAGAATTTCTTGAAGGGTGATTTCTAGGTTCTTTCCTTGATCATGGCTTTCAGGTAGTCCAATAATTTTTAAATTGTCTCTCCTGGATCTATTTTCCAGGTCAGTGGTTTTTCCCATGAGATATTTCACATTGCCTTCTAATCTTTCGTTTGTTTGGATCTGCTTAACAGCATCTTGATTTCTCATAAAGTCAATAGCTTCCATTTGCTCCAGTCTAACTCTGAAGGAATGAATCTCCTCAGTGAACTTTTGAGATTCTTTTTCCATCTGGTAAATTCGACTTTTTAAGGCATTCTTCTCCTCGTTGCCCTTTTGGGCCTCCTTTGCCATTTGAGTTAGTCTATTTTTTAAGGTGTTGTTTTCCTCAGTCAGGATGTTGACCCTCATTTCATACTTTTCCTGCATCCTTCTCATTTCTCTTTCCAATTTTTCCTCCACTTCTCTTATTTGATTTTTAAAGTCCTTCTTAAGGTCCTCTATGGCCTGCAACCCGCTCATGTTTTCCCCTGGGGCTTTTGGAGCAGGACTTATGACCTCACAGTCTTTTCCCGCTCTATGCCCCCAAAATAGGAGTCTAGGGTTGCATTTTTCTGTTTCCTTTGCCTTGGCATGTTGCCACTTAATTACTTGACTTTTGGGCTTGTTGCCACACTATGGCTTTAAGGCCAGCTAGAGGAATTTTCTTCCCGAACGTGTGGGGGGCAACTTCCGTTTCTGGCAAGCTGTAAACCCACCCACGACTTCCACCCTAGATCACAATCCAGATCCAGGGAGGTTAAAGCAAGAGCGATTACCCCCCAAGACTGATCGCTGGATCTCCCTACAAATTTGCAGGCTGGGAGTGGGAGCTGCCTCTGAAAACTACAAAATGGCGTTTGTCCTCAGTGGCTTCTAGCCCCCAGGGGAGGGAGCCGACGCATTCCTAATACCAGTCCCAAAGTCCATAGGACACTAACCTCTTACTTTGTCCTAGGCAAGTCTATGTTGATAATTCTGGAGTCGCCACAGCTCCTGGTGTTCTGGGGTTCCTCCAGCTGGCTGCTGGCCCTGCCGCCCTGGGGCTAAAACCTCGGCTCATGCGGACCTGGGCTCGGCTCGGCTCGGCTCATGCGCTCTGCGCGCTGCACGCTGCCAGGTCCCAGACCACTGCGCTGGTCCTTCCTGCAGGGCTGCTGGGCTGTCCTCAGCGGGATTTTAGCTTCTCTGTGTCGTTCTGTGGGTGCTGGGACTCCAGAAGTTGTTCAGAGTCCCGTTTTACATCGTTTGGGGGGAATCTGGGGGCAGAGTGGCTTGGATGAGCTGTTTCTACTCCGCCATCTTGGCTCCGCCCCTCCATGCTTTTCTAAAGACATTGAGCTCATTATTTCTTAGAGTAGAATAACATTCCATCATGAACATATACCACAATTTGTCTAGCTATTCTACAATTGATGGGCATCCCCTCAATTTCCGTGTTCTTTGCCACAACAAAGAGAGCCACTGCAAATATTTTAAAATGTGTAGTTTCTTTTCCCTTTTTCCCTATTTGTCCTGGGAAACAGACTTAATAGTGGCATTGTTGGGTCAAATTGTATAGGCAATTTAATAACTCTTTGGGCATAATTCCAACTCTCTCTCCAAAATGGTTGGATCAGCTCACAGATTCACCAACAATGATTGAAGGTCCCAATTTTTGCACATCCCCTCCAACATTTGTCACTTTCCTCTTCTGTCATTTTAACCAGTCTGATAGGTTGTTTTAATGTGCATTTCTCTAATCAATAATGATTTGGAACATTTTTATATGACTATAAATTGCTTTGATTTCTTCTTCGGAAAACTACCTGTTCATATTCTTTGATCATTTATTAATTGGGGAATGACTCACATTCTTATATATTTGACAAAGTTCTTTATATATTTGAGATATGAGACCTTTATCTGAGGAAGTGTCTATAAAAATCTAGAGAACTTTAATGTTACAAAATGCTCTACCCACAGCAGCCCTGAGGTGAGTATTACACAATGTTGAATGAATGGAAAAACATTTGCTAAACACTTACTATGTAAGAATCACTATGCTAAGCATTGGGGATACAGATACAAAGCAAATGTGATCCAGACTTGTGATTTCATTTGTGCAAAGAGATCTCTCAAGTGACAAAGGGGATATTCCCTAGGTCTCTGCCAGGAAGCTGGGCTAGCTTTGCCTAAGGCCCTTCTCCATAAAGGTTGGATTAATTCTTTGCCTTTAGAAATATAAAATTCTTCTTACACTGGACTGACTCAAGAAACTGACTCAGACTGTTAATGTGGCTTCCTGGTCATAGGTGGCTATGCCTAGTCTTGGCAGGATGAAGAAGAATCAGGTGCAGTGGTAGACATGCTTTTGCTTTGGCCAAGAGCATGGTGGCAATACCACTGACAGTCTTCAACCTCCCAGCACAGGGAGTACCCATGACCCTGGCAGAGTGAGCAGCAGGGCATTTCTCATTACAGTGACCAAGGCCCTGTCCCACTTCACGGTCAATGGCAAAGATAGACCTCCTGTAGCCCTTTGCTTATGGTAGTAATCTAGAACTGATTGGCCCCTCCACACTGCTGACAACATAGCACCCATTGGTCACTGGGCACTCTTTTTCAGGCAGGGCTTGGGGGAACCAAAGTGGTGCTATTGTTAGGAGGTGATTTGCTTTCTAATGATGAGATGAAAATGTCTAATTAGTTCTCCAAAGAAGAAGGTAGTAGTCCTTCAGAAGTTTCTAATGGGGCAAGGGTTTTGTTCCCACCCCCACCCCTGCCAACTCCCAAACATGACTGATGAATCACTCAATGAATTATAGTGACAGCTGCACAGGAGAAGTGTTCAAATTCCTCAAGAAAGTATGGTCACACCCTATGGATCTTCTATAAAATAAGGGACCAGTGAAAAACTGAGACATTTTTATTCCAGTGAATGGTGAGTAAGGAGAGAATATTCCAGGTAAATACCCTGAAGAATCTTGGAAGGATTGGAAGGAGAGCATTTTGGCCTCAGCTTTGTTCTCCCTACAGTCCTTTGACTGAAAGAGAACCTTGCAAGCTTTCAAAGGATTCAGAAGATATTGTACTTTCCATCTTCCCATCAACATTCTAGCATCATCCCTTAGGATAGCAAAGGTAAGGAGCAGTATCTGTGTCTGGAGGCCTTTGGATGAAGATTCATAGCTCTACAGAGGACTCATCAAAGGAGGTCTCCATGCCTGAAGGGAATCTCCTGAGCATCCCACAAAAGCTGTGAGATACCCCTTTGCCCATGTGCTTTCTAAGTTTACCCCCACTCTCTCCTGCTTTCTGTGTTTTGGTGAAAGACTATGTCACAGACTTTGGAGAAAACGTTTTGTTCCAACTACATTGCCTTAGTATCTCTCACTAAAAGCTATCTAAGTCTTATCTGACTAAATGATTACCAACTGAAAATTATGGCAGGAAACACACTAGTGGGAGTTTTTGAGCTACAGAGCATTAGAAACACAGGAAAGTGGGAAGATGGGGCATCCCTTAGATTTAATCCTAGAGCCAGCCCTGAAGTGATATAGCAGCTGTGGTCTGGGGATTCATTCACTAATAAGAATGGAAATTGGAACAGTTGTTAAACAGTATATACTCTAACATTTGTTGTCTGACTATAAAAAGCCCTCATTGTATATCCTTCTCCTGCTATAGCTAAATAAACCTCCTTTTGTGAACTGTTAGATGGATGGAGAGGATCTCATTTTATTCTCTTATCAAACCTAAACTACCAAGGGAGAGGTCTGAGTCAGACCTAGTCCATAGCAGCTTGTAAGATCCCACTGCCAATGCAGGTCAGCAACTACTATGCAAACTTATAAACTTAATGAGCTGCCAAAGGGCATAGAGAAATGAAATTACTTGGTCAGTCACATAGCCATTCTGTGCCACAAATAGGACAAGTCCAGATTTTTATATCTCTAACACCAGGGTTATTGTTGTTGTTTTTTTAATTAAACCGTGTTTTCTCTTCAAAAATCGGCCTTCATGGGGGCAGCTAGGTGGCACTTAGAGTCAGGCCCTGGAGTCAGGAGGACCTGAGTTAAAACTCGGCCTCAGACACTTAACACTAGCTGTGTGACCTTGGGCAAGTCACTTAACCCCAACTGCCCTGCCTTCCTCCCTTAAAAAAAATCAGCCCTCTTTCCTTCTCTTTTCTCTCCCCTTCCCATTGAGAAAGCAAGAAAAACACAACTTCTGTTATAAGCATGTATAATCAAGCAAAATGAAATTTCTCATGGACCATGTTTAAAATATACAGAAATGTTTTACATGATTGCAGACACACACACACACACACACACACACACACACACACACACACACACACACATATATATATATATATATATGCTTGCTTGTCATCTCAGGGAGGGAGGAGGGGAAAGAAGAAGGAAGGAATAGAATTTGAAACTCCAAACTTTTTTAAAAAGTTAAAAAATTGTTTTAACATGTAATTGGGGGAATATAAAATATATAATATATGTATATCACACATATATATTATGTATGTGTGCATTATACACACATATCTTACTCCACACTCTTGAGTTCATCCCTTTTCCATCAGGAGATGGGCAGCATGTTTCATTATCAGGCCTAAGGAACTGTGGTCGGTCAGTATGTTGATCAGAGTTCCCAACTTTTTACAGACACACATACACACACACACACACACACACACACACACACACATTTTGTTTCAGTCAGCCAAGATCACCTTTGCACTCTTCCATTCCAACTTCCCTCCACCATTGAGGACACAAAGAAAACAAAAGCCATAACTAACATGAATGAATAGTCAATCAAGACAAATTTCCACATTGGTCATGCTCTAAATATATTTTCCTCCTACATTCTGAGTCCTTCATCTCAAGAGGTGAGTAGAATGTTTCATCATTGGTCCTCTGGAATCTAGGTTGTTCATTACACTGATAAGAGTTCAGCACAAGAATATTCCACTTATATATTATAACTTGCTCATTTATTCCCCAATTTATGGGTACCCCCTCAGATTCTCATTCTTTGAACCTCAAAAGGGGCTATAAATATTTTTGTATGTCCTTAGAATTTATTTTGCTTAGGACTAATCTTTCCTTTAATTGACTCTTACTCTAATTCCCCCTCCCTCCTTTTCCCTTTCCTTCCTATTTCACTTTTGAGTGAAATTTATTTATTTAGTACCCAACTCTGTGTTTGTGTGTATTCTTCTTTATTCTAAACAGTTCACATGAGAGTGAAGTTCAAGTATCTGCAGCTCACCCTCATCTTCTCTTCTTTGTGTGAATATCATATCATATCATATTATGACATGACATGACATAATATGACATAATATGATATATGATGTGATGTGATATAATGTAATATAACATAACATAATATAATACAATATAATATATAACACAACATAACATAATACTATATAATATGACATAATACAATGTAGTATAAAGTAATATAATAAATATAATGTAATAAATATAATATAATATATAATGTCTTTTATGTTATATTATTGTTATATATGATATTATATATAGATATATATAATAAGTGTCTACTTGTGCACTCTAATTATGTGAGATTATTTTCTCTAATCTTTCCCTTCCCTCTTTGCCTCTCTTTCCATCCTTTTCTTAAGATCATCAAAACACAACAGAACCACTTTCATGTCTTGTCTAATTTAGATTCCCTTTATGTCCCCTGATGCTGATAAGGTTCAGAGGGGACACATGCATCATAGCCTCATATCTGAATGTAAGCAGTTCATCTTTGTTTAGTCCTTTATCATTGTTCATTCATGCTTACCTTTTTATGTTGTTCTTCACTCCTGTGTTTGTACTTCAAAGTCTCTCCACAGCTCTAGTCTTTTTTTTTTTTTAAAGCAATTGGGGTTAAGTAACTTGCTCAAGGTTACACGGCTAGTCATTTGATTTATGCGTGGGTGCTCATTTTCTGAGGCCGGATCTGATCTCGGGTCATCCAAACTCCGAGGCCGGCGCTCTTACTCACTGCGCCACCTAGCCGCCCCTTTAGGGCAATTGGGGTTAAGTAACTTGCCCAAGGTTACACGGCTAGGTTTTTTTTTTGTTCGTATGGATTAAGTGTCAGAGGCCGGCTCCGAACTCAGGGCCTTCTGATTCCAGGGCCGGCGCTCTATTCACTGCGCCACCTAGCCGCCCCTACAGCTCTAGTCTTTACATCAGGAATGTTTGGAAGTCCTCTATTTCATTAAAAATCCAGTTTTCCCCTGTAGTTTTTCTGGGTAAATTATTCTTGGTTATAAGGTCATATCCTTGGCCTTTTGGACTATATTCCAAGTTCTCTGCTCTTTCATAGTGGTAGCTGCTGAATCATGTGTAATCCTGACTGTGTTTCCTCAGTACTTGAATTCATTGTTTCTGCCTGCTTGCAGTATTTTTTTCTTTGACCTGGAAGCTCTGGCTTTTGGCTATGATGGGAGTTTTCATTTGGGAGTTTCTTTCAGGAGGTGACAGTAGATTCTTCCTGTTACAGTTTGTCCTCTGGTTCTAAGAGTTCTGGGCAGTTTTCTTTTAAGATTTCTTGAAATCAGATGTCTAGTCCCTTTTCTTTCTTTCTTTCTTTCTTTCTTTCTTTCTTTCTTTCTTTCTTTCTTTCTTTCTTTCTTTCTTTCAGTCATGATGTTTAGATAGTCCAATGAGTCTTACATTTTTTTTCTCCTCAATCTATTTTCCAGGTTAGTTATTTTTGCTATAAGGTATCTTACATTTCTCTCTCTCTCTCTCTCTCTCTCTCTTTCTCCTCTCTCTCCCATTTGATTTAGTTTTATTTAACGAGACTTCTCTTTGGACCATTCAGAGTTTCAGGGAGTTTGTTGCTTGGACAAAGCCTTGTACCTCTTGTGCCAAATTAATTCCCTTACCAATTCTTTTTTCCATAGCTCTCATTTCTTTTCTGATTTTTCCCTCAAGTGCTCTCACTCCATTTATTAAAACATTTTAACTCTTTTTTTTTTAACTCTTGCTTCACCTTTTCCAGGTATTTTAGTCATGTCTGTGTCTAAGCTGTGTTTTCCTCTGAAGCATTGCTTATAGACATTTTAGAATCATTTTTTTCTAGATTTCTGTCTTTAGTATCCCCATCACCACAATAAATTACTGTGATGGGGTTCTTTATGTTTGTTTGCCCTTCCGTTTAGCCTGCTTCCTGACTTCCAGATTTGATGTTAGGGCTGGGCTCTGTGCACTTCTGGAGGGAAGGTCTGGCCTAGATTCATTGCTGTTTTCTTGGGGTATTACATTATTCCTATATCTCAAAAACAGGCTCAGGGCCCAAAAGCTATCATGGTCCCAAAGTGATCTGATCCAGGGTAAAGTCTTTTTCTTGTCCCTCTTCCCTCCTAATCTGAGCTCTTCACATTCCTGACCTAGGATGCAGCAGATGACTTTGGCATCTTTGACCTCTGACCAATCTCTAAGTTCTCCAGAGCATTGGTTTCAGCCACCTACTTGGCTGTTGGAACAAATTGTTTTTTCACCCATTCCAACAGGGGAAGTATTCACATCTTGGGAATGACACTCCCCTAACTCAAGATGGGATTGAGGCCTGTCATTTATCTTTAGTCTGGTTTAGTCCATCTGTTTTTCTGGCCACTGTACAGTTTCTTGTACACTGTACACACACTTTCTGGCCACTGGCTACAGTTTCTTGGAGCCATAGAGGAGAGTTGGGTGAAGGCAGATAGCAAGGGTGGGTAAGGAGCCTTGAAAAGGGCTTGTCAAGCTCTCACACCAGTGGTGTCCTTGAACACCCCATGCACCCCAATATATGTCACTCATCACTTACATTAAAGGTACATCTGGCACAGACTGGGTCTCAGCCTGTTTCCTTGGGTGCCACACACACTGTGCTACCCCATAAACATTAGCTAATGAACTGTAACTATATCAGGGAGAAAATCTTATAAAATACCAGCCCCTAGAGGGATCAGATTTTGAAAGGGGCCCAAGAGGCATATTAGCAGCATAAATGCAGCAAAAGGGAAATCACTTGGTAGACAAAGTGAACAAACAGTATAAGGTTGGCCAGACTGAATAAAATAAATCATTCTTCCTTCTAAACATTGGATTTTTTTGCCCAACATTTTACCCTGCACCTCAGAGGCTGGGAACTCAGACCCCTGCCATTTTAACAGAGAGATGTCATATCTGCAAAGGAAGCTAGTTGGATAGTATTTTCCTAAGAAAACTTTCATTGATTTTTTCCACTATTGGTATTTGCCAGAAGGCCATTTTTATCCTTCTCACCCTTGAGCTGACCTGCCCACCCCAAATACTTAACAAATAACAACCCATTCATGCTTTCAAAGACTCTGTCCCACCCTTTCTTTCTCTAGTCTTCAGAGACATCATGATAAATTAGGTGGAATGTTCCTTAGAATAATAGTGACAGATTTACAGCCTGTTGAATAGCTAAAGAATATGTTCTTTGCAAGAATTTATTTATAAGATGGAAGAATTTATTTGTTTATCCAATGCACTTATTGAACAGCCCTTATGATTGGGGCACTGACCTAGAGTGATATAGGTGAATAGAGAGATATCTAAGACATAGGCCCTGCCTTCAAGAAGTTTACAGTCTATTTGAGGAGATAAGACATGTGTAGGCATACAGAGGAGAAAGGGGTGGGTGCCATCATTTTAGTGTGGGACAGTGGAGATTTGAGAAAGGAGTAGAATCTCTTTAAGCTAAGAAAGCGATCTATGAACTTAAAAAATATTTTGATAAATGTATTTTAATATAAGTGGTAATTAGGTGGCACAGTGGATAGAGTATCAGGCCTAGAATCAGGAGAACTCATCTTCCTGAATTCAAATCTGGCCTCAGATACTTCCTAGCTGTGTGATCCTAGAGAAGCTGCTTAACCCTCTTTGCCTCAGTTTCCTCACCTGGAAAACAAGTTTGGGGAGGAAATGGCAAATAACTCTAGTATCTTTGCCAAGAAAACCCCAAATGGGGCCACAAAGAGTTAGATATGACTGAAAATGAAAGTTTCAATATAATTGGTTTCCTTTGTAACCTTATGTATTTTATTTTATGCATTTAAAAGCATCATTCTGAGAAAAGATCTACTTCACCTAACTGCCAAAGGAGTCTGCAACACAAAATATATTAAGATTACTTGAACCAAGGGACCTCGTGAAGAAAATAACATTGGAGCTAGGCCTTGAGGGATTCATGGAACATCAGCTGACAGAAATGGCAAAGTAGAAGGGATAGCTATTGTTCAATTGTGTCCAACTCTTCATGCCCCCATTTGGCAGACATACTGGAGTGTTTTGCCATTTCTTTCTCCAGATTATTTTACAGATGAGGAAACTGAGACAAACAGGGTTAAGTGACTAGCCCAGGGTCACACAGCTAAGAAGTATCTAAGGGCAGATTTTAACTCAGGTCTTCCTGACTTCAGACCTGGCATGTTATCTGCTTTGCCACCTCACTACCTAAAGAAATAAGCAGAATGAGTAAAGCCTAAAAGAGAAAAATTCAGGAACACTTAAGAAGAGCAAAAAATCCAGTTCAGATAAAGGATAGGGTAAATGTGTACTCTGACTCTTTTTCCTAGAGCCAGGAAGGCTACATCTACCTTCAAGTTTCCTTGAAATCCTGCAGGGGGTTATCTCCTTTCTCTGCCACTAACTTAAATCTCTGCTGACTTCCCCAATTTGTTAGGAACCAGTGTTGGCACCCCAGTTCTGTTTAACTGGGCAACATCAATTGGCTTTTACAAAGGGATTCTGTAAATCTTCAAAGATATGAAAAGCATAAATGCACAAGCATTTCTCCTTATACCTTAAGGATACCCTTTCCCTTATGCTACTTTAGACTTTGCAAGACTAAATTTAGCTCAATTCCTACATAATATTAAGTTCCTGGACAAGTTCCTGGACAAATGTGACACATTTGCTGGATGAATTCATCTGCTGGGCTGAGGTCTTAAATGTCACTCCTGAATGTGACTCCTTCCTCTTTGAGGCAATTATTTCTGTGCTGGTAGCAGCATCCAGCCTGGATTCCAACTCCTGGATTCCTGTGGCCTCCTCTCCTAACCAAGTCAGAGACTCTACTCCCTGCACCTAAAATGGAAAAAAACCCAAAACCCCACAACGACAAAAATAGAAACTCATTTCTTAGTGATCTTTTGGTCCGAGAGAGGAAGAAGATCTTGAAACTTTTCTTCTTAAAGCATAGTCTCTCAGTAGATACTGTAAATGAGAGAGTCACCATATTCTGCCAGATGCAAATATAGCAAAAAGTAGGTCAAAAAGTGCCTTGGGTCCTTTTGAAGATATTCATTCACTCCTGGCACAGTCAATTGAACATAGCTCTTTCCAACCATTTGGTCAACCAACTAGAACATCTATTGATGTTCCATGGTCTCTCCAAGGCAATTCCCTTAAATGTCAGCATGATCCTCCTGCAGTCAAGCTTCCCAGATTCTCCACAAAGGAGGACACTCTCTGAGTACCAGATACTCATTATACATATAAGGGAGTAAAGAAATAGTAGGTTGAAACCAGACTATAGAAAGCCTTAAATGGCAGCTTAAGACATTTGTAATAAATCAGCTGAATTACTTAATGGCCACAAGCATAATTCTAGAAACAGAGCGGGTGCTCAAAATAAAGATACATTCAACTTCCCAGGAAGTATGATGGTAAATGTGTTCTTTCCCATTTCACAAATGGAATATCTTATCTGAGGCCAGACAGTTTGATCAAAGTCACATTACAATGGAATTAGAACTCAAATAGCTGCCTTCTAGGTCTAAGCTTAGGCCACTCAACCATCTCATTAGTTAGCTAAAAGACTTACAATATCAGACAAGAGGCCCACCTTAGCCAAAAAGAAATGGTATTCATTCAATCCCAAACATAACTTTAATTCTGAAGAAACCATTAAAGATAAGTAATTGGCCTCAAGTCAAATAATAAACCAATGAGAATTCTTCTTTATAAACATAGGCTAACCAATCAAGCCAATCAGTGCCAATAGATGTTAATTTCTGATAAGTTCCTCAGAAAGAGAAAAGGAGTAGGAGTTAAAAGACCTAGGTTTGAATCCCATTTCTACCAGCCAGTAGTAATATTATCCTCTTTATTTTTATATTAAAAAATTTTGCTTTTTCGGGGTGGCTAGGTGGCACAGTGAGTAGAGTGTCGGCCCTGGAGTCAGAAGGACCTGAATTCAGATCCGACCTCAGACACTTAACGCACACACAAACAAAAGCCTAGCCGTGTGAACTTGGGCAAGTTACTTAACCCCAATTGCCCTCCAAAAAGCAAAAAAAAATTTTTTTTTGCTTTTTGGAGGGGGGAAGGTAGGGCAATTGGAATTAAGTGACTTGCCCAAGGTCATGAGGCTAGTTTTGTGTTAAGTGTCTCAGGCCAGTTTTGAACTCAGGTCCTCCTGACTCCAGGGCCAGTGCCCTATTCTCTGTGCCACCTAGCCACCCCAGTAATATTAAGAAAATCACTTGAACACTTTGAGGATCAGTGTTTTGTCTATAAATAGAGATGATCCTACCTGTCCTTGGAACCATCACAGAGTTGTTCTAAGAAAGTGATTTGTAAATTGAAAATAATCAACCAACAAACATTTATCAAGGACCTACTATATGCCAAGCACTGTACTTGGAACTGGGAATACAAATGCAAAAAATAGGAGGATCTCTACTCAAAAGCAATATATACATCAGCTATTATTACTATCACTAAAGAGATAAGTTTCTTTACTCACAAATAATAATACAACATTTATAATGTGGAGATGGAAATAACTGATACAGAAGTTGGAATGAATGAAAGAGACAGAGAGCAGAAACATGATGGTGGGACTCAACACTTTCTTTTTTTTTTTTTGCTTTTTAGAGGGCAATTGGGGTTAAGTAACTTGCCCAAGGTTACACGGCTAGGTTTTTTTTGTTTGTGTGTGTTAAGTGGCTGAGGCCGGAACGGACCTCAGGTCCTTCTGGCTCCGGGGCCGACACTCTACTCACTGCGACACCTAGCCGCCCCATGGATTCGACACTTTCACAGGCTCTCCAAATGTGGGCTTTCTCTCCAAAGACTATGATTATAATTCACGTGTGTTGTATCATCCTGCACGGCTCTTGTCCATTGCCTTCTAAAATCCTCCCTTGGGGTTCAACCCAGTGTGATAGAGACTTTTCCCTAGATCCCTCTCTCTTTTTTTTTTCTTTTTGGAGAGCGATTGGGGTTAAGTGACTTGCCCAAGGTCACACAGTTATTAAGTTTCTGAGGACAGATTTGAATTCAAGTCTTTCTGACTCCTAGGCCCTGAACTATATCCACTGCACTGCCAGCTGCCATCAGAGAAATATGTGACCAGAAAAAAGAATTGAGTTGGCTGTATAGCATACCACTCCTATGCAATTCTCTGTCGGTGATCTGTTGCAGGCTGCTCATGCAACCATGCACCTCTCTGTTGCCCTTTGGGTGACCCACAATTTTAATTCTTCACAGGCGATGGTATTCCATGACTCATAACTATACAACATCCCAGGAGGAATGCTGATATTAAAAAGGTGGGACTTTGTTTCTGGGGGAAGCTTGTCAGCATTAAAAGTACTGTGCAGTTTCTTAACATCAATCCGGTTTTCCCTCCTCTTTTTCATTCTTTTTCATTTCCATCCCATTTGTCATCCATATTCAATTTCTAAGATTTTTGTACTCATGGATCAGTTCTATAGGGTGTTCATCCCACTGAATATCAGGATCTAGCGTGTTTTATCCTATGCAAACAGTGCAACCAAATCTTCTGAGTGATTATGGTTCTATCCTACTTCAAAGATCAGGGTGATTACAATCAAGGATGTGTCACTGGCAAGCAGGGGTATTTTGAGAACCTCGATGTTTATATGGAAATCCTCTTTGTTTTGGACTCCATACTGCACAAGCTCCATATTAAACACCTTTGGCAAACATGTTCCCTTCTTGATGCTTTATGTGATATCAATAATATGAGAGTTGAAGGATAAAAATGTCGCATCTGTTGTTAGTATCTGGCAATGAGGTTCTAATGGTGCTGATTTTTTCCCACTTTAGTCTGCTCTTGTTACCCCTGCCCTGCATCCAAAGAGTTCTTCCCTTCCCCATAGTCCCTTTGGATGGAAGGGGATAGTTTGTCAAATTCCTCTCAGTCAATCATGGGGTCAAGGCATATTTCCCAGGGATGGAGGAAGGAAACACTAGGATTATTTCTGCCCAAGGTTAGCACCCAAGACTAGAAGGTATGCATCATCAGCATCCTTATCTCCTTTACAGCCTCTACACAATGCTACACTAGAATTATACACTGGAAGGTCACTATCTTTTATAAACTAACAGATGGAAAATTCCCCTACTACAAATAGAAACTCCAACATATCCTTGAGAAAACAGCAAATAAACTGAAATATCATAAACTGAACTGTTAATCACCCACCATCAACTGAACATAACACTGATCCATAAAATTTCATGAACTAGGTCCTTAACAGATGTTTTCATACCAAGAACACATAATCTCCAAACTATATGGAATGAAAAGTTTTGAAAATATAGAGATCTAGAAGAAGAAATTATAATTGTGTGAGAAAGGGACAAGATGTGAGTCAACCCTGTCCTCTTGTCTGGATGCTAGAATTGTTCTGAAGATGCTTGTAGTGAATCTACAGATGACAGGTTTATATCCCAACAGTTTTATTCAATTATAAAAACTACTCATTTTATCCGGCCATGCAACATTCTGCAGAATATTAAATATAAAAGAATAGGTTCAAGATAGTAACTTGCCCACAGATTATCTATCTCACCCCCATGAAACAAAAGAGAAGAATAGTAAGATAGTAGTGCCAATAATAATAATAAATCACATTTATGTAGTACTTGGCAATTTGTAACATGTTTTCCTTATAACAGCCCTATGAGATAGTGCAAGTTCTCACTTCATAGATGAAGAGCCTGAGGAGCAGAGTTTCAACAAATTGACTTAGAGCACACACACCGATAGTTGGAACTCGTTGAAGCCAAGATTCAAACATTTAATGTGAGTTAGTACCAATTAGATCCTCAGTTCCTTTAATGGATAAAATATAGAAATATCTCTGCTTTTTCTCTCCTTCCATTCAAATGAAACCCAGGAGAGATAAACAAAGAAATGCTGATGGGAAATTTCAGCAGAACAAGGGAGGGGGGGATATAAGAAGTTTGAAATCTTCCATTTATCTTACTGCTTTGTATATTTATTCCTGTTCACTATCTTTATGTATTTCATACTGTAGCATAAATTATCTATCAAATACAACAACTTAATACTATACAGAAGAATTAAACTCTTTAAAGGTAAAGTTAATGCAATTAGACAGAGAAAGTCTCCAACTTACAAGTGGATTTTGTGCCCAAAAAAGGATTAAAAAAAAAGTTTGTTGTTTGCAAAACAAAATTCACTTCCTTGAAAAAAAATAATAAGGGTAGACATAATAGGTTACCAGGCTAACCTATGGATACATATTTAATTTATAATGTGGCTGAAGTATGGGATATTTGCAGTGGAAATCATAGTAGTAGAAAACTACACTTTTGCAAATGTCTGGTATTTCTGCTGCCTTATGAGTGAAGTGAATTTTTGTGAACTATACTCACATCATTTTTTCACATTGTTTCTGTGGGAAAATGTATTTTAAGTTAAATAGAGTTTAGAGTGTGAGCAACATATCCGCACAGACATACTCCACAGAGCCAGTCGCCCAACAGGAATAAGCAGTAGGAATTCAGAGAATATTTTCTCTTTAGGACTCCAGAGAGAGGCTCATGTTTATAGGATGGTCCTAGATGGGGGTTCATAACTTAAGGAATAACTGTACATCCGTCAAATGTATGCTTCCAGTGAAGGAAAATCTAGTTCAATCCATTTTTTTCCTCATTATATTCCCCTGGAACCCCTGAAATTCCAAATTACAATAGTATCAGACCCATTGTCAAAGCTTGACTTATTCTGCTGGACTGAAATCAGTAAAGAACTCCTGCTGTTTGTCCTTCCGACACATACACACCCCACAAACCACAACAAACTTCTCATAATCTATCATCGAACCTTCCCACCTCATCTGATACTGCCCCTGCCAGTGTCAAAAGTTATCACTCTTCTCAAGTTTTTTTCAGGCCAAACTTGTGGGAAAGAAAAAAAAAAACAACATAGCAAGCACCATAGCTAAGCAGCCTTTACTCATCTTTCAGACTATGTTAGAAATACATTTGAAGGGGCGGCTAGGTGGCGCAGTGAATAGAGCGCCGGCCCTGGAATCAGAAGGACCTGAGTTCGGAGCCAGCCTCCGACACTTAATCCACACAAACAAAAACCTAGCCGTGTAACCTTGGGCAAGTTACTTAACCCCAATTGCTTAAAAAAAATAATTAATTAAAAAAAAAAAAGAAATACATTTGAAAATCCCAGCCATCCCACCCTGTCCCCGGGAATTCCAGATTGCAAAATTAAATTACTATCCATCACTCTGCCTGGCATAACCAACAATCCAAGTTTTGCAAGGTTCCAATAACTACTATTAGTGATGATTTTCTTTCTCATCCTCTTGGTGCTAAAATGTTCATATCCAGGGGTTCTTAATCCAGAGTCTGTGAATTTTTATTTTATTTTATTTTTTTAAAGCATTTTGACAACAATTTCAATACATTTGGTTTTATTATTTTATGCATTTAAAAACATTGTTCTGAGGAGTACATAGGCTCCACCAGTTTGACAAAGGGGTTAAAGACAAAAAAAGTTAAGAAATAGTAGTCTATGCAGGATAGTCTAGTGGAAAAGGGTCTGTATTTGGAGCCAAGAAGACATGTGTGTGAATCCTGCCTCATTCAGTTACTAGCTGTATGACCCTAAGCAAGTCACTTAACCTCTCTTGGTCTTGGTTTCCTCATCTGTAAGAGGAGGATGGTAATAGATCCTACCTCACAGGGCTGTTATGTGGATCAAATAAGATTATGGCATCAAAGCCCTCTGCCAAAATTAAGGTTCTGTATAAATGTAAGCTATTAAGTGACTCTTACAAGCCAAAATTGAGATGCCCTAAGCAGCTGTCAATGAGACTGGGTATTGCTTAGTTAATAATAAATCATCTTGCTTCTTTCCTATTGCTTAAGACCAGAGTTCACCCTTCTCCAAACAAATCAACATCCTCTCTTTGGGGTTAACAAGAGCACCAATTCAAATAGAACCCCGCAGAAATCTTGGACTTATCAGGGCTGGTTGGAGGTGGTTGAGGGAACAGGAAGGGGGTAAAGAGAACAATGGCCACCTAGCCAGAATGGGCTTTATCTGCTTGCCATCAGAACAGGGGCCGTCCACCTGTTTTTCTTTCTGGTCAGTCCATGAACTAGTCCCAGTGTACAGTACCAGGCAGTGTGAAAGAGCCCTGTGTTGTCCCTCTGTTTGTACGAGCTGTTGACACAGGGTGGAGTTCCAGGTTATAGTGATGAAGGTGGATTCTTGCCCTATTTTTTTTTTCTGATAGCTATAAATCAAGAGAATATTTCCAATCTTTTTGTCCCGAAGGCCAGACCTCCATCTTTCTGAAAATGGAAGCCTTGGGAACCTCAGGAGAAACTGGACTTCCCAAGGTGGGTCACGGTGTCCAGTGTTGGCAGAGAGCCTACAGGAGAAGGAACTGTTTCTCTAGTAATGTCACATAAAACAGATAAAACAACTTGATAGTCACCAATTGATCATAATAATAGTTAGCATTTATATGATGCTACATTGTTGCTGTTTGTCATTCATTTTCTAAGAGAACCAATGATATCATGGGTGAGATCCTGACTTGCATGTGATTTGCAAAGTATTTCCTATACATCATCTCCTTTAATCCTCGTATCAGTCCCAAGAGATAGGTGCTATTATCTCTGTCTTTACAGATGAGGAGGCTGAGAATGAGGGGCCAAGTAACTCACCAGGGTCACACAGTTAAGTAAGGATCCAAACGGGATTTGAACTCAGGTCTTCCTGATTCCCGATCTAGTACTATCCACTATACTACTTTAGTTGCCTTTTATTATGTGCCAGACACCATGCTAAGGGCTTGGAATATGAAGGAAGGCAAAGTCAGTCTGTCATCATGAAAATTCTATTCTAATAGTGAGAGAAGAATAATCAGAGAGAAAACTGCAAAAGATCATTCCATTTTAGTTCAAACCAGTGGCTTCTCTAGTCTTGCATTCTCACCCCCAAGAGACCACAGGATTTAGAGTTGGAAAGAATTTTAGAGGTATAGTTCGAACCCTTCATTTTACAGATGAGGAAGCTGAGGTCCCGAGACAGGAAGTTATGCAGGAAATAGTGGCAGGAAGAAGTTTTGAACAACGGTGCTCAGACTTGGAATCTAGTATTCTTTTCATATCCAAAATATGATTTCCCCCCTTGACAACTTTACCCAAGCAGGACAGACCCTGAAACTTCCCAACTATCCTTAGTCATTAGTCTCATCAGGCAGGAATTTCATAAAACCTTTTTTTCCCCCAATCTATTTGTATTTTCAGCTTGTGTCAGTTCACAGAGTAATAAATTTCTGAAATTTATGTGAATGGAAGTCACTCACATTCTTAGAGCCTTAATTAACTTATCAGAAAAATAAGAGAATGGAACAAGTTTTCTAAGCTCTTTCCAACTTTGGAATCCTATTATTCTAAAGTGATAAAGAGTTTACTTTATCACTATTTCATATATGTAGATATATAATTAAAACTACTCCTTATCAAGGTTTTTATCAAAAAAATTCCATGTAGTATGAATGACTTCAAAAAGTTATAAGAGAAGAAAGGAAGGAAAAAAGAGAGGGAGAAAGAGAAAAGAAAGAAGGAAGGGAGGGAGGGAGAGAAGAAGGAAGGAGAGGAAGGAAGGGAGGGAGGGAAGGAGGGGAAGAGGGAGGGGGAGGGGGGAGGGAAGATGGAAGGAATGGAAAGAAGGGAGGGAGGGAGGGAGGAAGGAAGGAAGGAAGGAAGGAAGGAAGGAAGGAAGGAAGGAAGGAAGGGAAGAAGGAAGGAAGGAAGGAAGGAGGATAAAAAGAAAAAAGCTTCCATCTAGAAGTTTGTGTTACTCAGTTCATTGTTTTGAGCTCTCTTTCTCTGCTCCCAGATTGCCATATGGTGGCATCACAGTGAAGTGGAAAAGCCTTGAATCTGGAAAAAGAGAACCCTGCTTGGGTTACTTAACCTCATTCATCTATAAAATAAGAGTTGAATTTGATGACCCCTCAGTAATCTCCATATGACTCCTTTATGGTAACCACTATGGTCAAAGCAGTATCTACTCCAGGTAGGGTAAATCAGTTTTGCAACATTTACTAAACTCAATACCACATAGAGAGAGCACACTAGCTTTGCCTTAAAAGACAATGAAACTGGTCCAAAAGACTAAGGCTTGAAGCATTGATTCAGCTTCCTTGTCATCTTAGACATAAAAAGCTCAACTCACAAAGATTCAGGGCTCCTCTATCTTGACAGAAATCCAGCTGCCATTGGATTCAGTGCACCCTTCTGACCAAGTACCCTGGAGACAAACAGAACTGTGCCCAAGAGAATCAAAGCTGTATCTTTTGCTGGCTACCCTTTCCATGCTATTGTCACATAAGCTTTCTTTTTGTTAAATGTTGGGTGTTCTAAGAGTGTTGACCTGAATCAGGCCCAGCCCAGAACTACCCTTTCCTAGATATGCTGTTCCTTTGTGCAGTCAACAGTTATCACTTCAACTCTCTCCTTAAGCAATTTTGACTGCCATCTGTATATGGGAACCTCCTAGATCTACCTTTCTAGACCAAGTTCTACTGTTTATTGATCTAAACGTCACAATGCTTTGTCATATTTGTACTTTGTGAGATAGACATATTTCTCTAAATATCACAAAGAAACTTTGGTAACTTACACTTATTTAGCACATTAAAATTGCTAAAATACTTTTGTCATGATGATTGGACTTCTTGTCTTCACTTTTTCTTCACCCAAACCTCTATCCTGTCCAATCACCTTTAAGGCCATTGATAACCTTAGAGCTTTCAGTCTAAGATTTTCAGTATAACCACTTCCTTTCCTTTCTATTTTCCCATATCAAGCTTCCATAATTCTCTTGAATTTTAAGGACCTCCAGCAGCTCCCACCTGTGTATTTCTGTTCCTAGTCTACTCATTTGCTGTCCAGTCCTCTACTTCTTTAATCTCCCCTTCCACACCTGCCTCTGCCTTTTTCTCTCTATTACTTACAACCTGTCTAATCATCTTCCTCCCTTGAGTTTTTAAACTCCAAACAACCTAGTTGATTAACTGATCAATCACATTGTTTGGTAGTCTAGAACCTATGGCTTCACTATCAATATTTTACTATGTCCATGGGGTTCCACAGAAACTGGGCCTAGTCATTCAGGGGTCCCATACAGCAAAGAAAGTCTAAAATAACATGCTCCAAGTCGATTTTTCAGCTTCCATTTTAGCCTATTGCTTCCAGAAATGTTTCCTCCATGGTTTGGCCTAGGGAGAATAAGGGCAGATAGGAACCCCCAAGCATTACAGAGCATGCTTGGATCATACCTAGCCATCACCCCGTGAAAGAAGAAAAGAGAAGGCTTCGGTCACGGGCCATGCCAAAGTCCTTTATATTGCCATGACAATGAATTTTCCAGAGCATAAAAACCTGACACAGGATCTGGAAAAATTAAAACAAAAATAGTCCTATTGAAAAAATGTCTTCTTCTTAAAAAACCAGGTCCATCCTGAGTTCTTGGATGTCAGGCAAGAATAGGTATGAGAAACCCCCATGATCTAGTCTCAGAGTCTGTGTGGCAAGAAAGTTCCCAGTTACTAGGGGTCAAGACACCCAAGTGAATGACTTAGTGAGCAAGTCTCAGGATCGAATCTTGATCTCTAGCAAGTGGGTAGACAATGGACCCCAAGACATAAACATGACTGATGTGACTAGTTTCCTCTCATTTTCTGGCATCCAACAACATCTATTAAGCAGTTATTTAACTTATTTATTCATCCATTTGTTAATTTATTGATAGAGATAGGGATAGGGATGGACATGTAATTTCACTGGTATTGGGAACTCCTGGAGGAGGAAACTCCCTCTACTGATGCAGTTTGGAACCAGAAGGTTCCAAAAGAAACAAAAGTTCCAAGAGAACTGCACCTTACAGTCTTAGGAAGTTACTTAGATTTGGAACTATATCCAAAGGGCAATTAAGCTGTTCATACCCTTTGATCCAACAATACCACTACTAGGTCTGTATCCCAAAGATCATAAAAAAAGGGGAAAAGATCCACATGTACAAAAATATTTTCAGCAGCTCTTTTTGTGGTGGCAAAGAATTGGAAATTGGGGGAATACCCATCAATCGGGGAATGACTGAACAAGTTGTGGTATAGTTGGTTGATTGGTTGTTGTCCTTTGTTCTCAAAGAGGCCCAAAAGGGCATTACTGTGCTAGAGTCAAGTTTCTACTCCACCATCTTGGCTCCACCCCGATAGAGTCAAGTTTCACTGTGTCCACCTGTAGCCTATCAGACCAGTAGGAGCTCAGAATGCTCAGCCACAGGTCGGGCACAAATAGTCTGTGTGAACATTTGGAGTGGAGACTAAACTTTCGCCTCCTGTGTTTCCTTTGAGCTGTTTCAACACAGCACCTTCCCTGATATGGGCACGATAAGTGGTCCTGTACCAGTGTCTCCCATGTCATAATCAATTCCAAAGTTCTTAAGAGAGACCTTGAAAGTATCCTTGTATTACTTCTTCTGACCACCATGTGAACTCTTTTTTTTTTTTAAGCAATTGGGGTTAAGTAACTTGCTCAAGGTTACACGGCTAGTCATTGTTTATGCGTGGGTGCTCATTTTCTGAGGCCGGATCTGATCTCGGGTCATCCCAGCCGGCGCTCTTACTCATTGTGCCACCTAGCCACCCCTTTAGGGCAATTGGGGTTAAGTAACTTGCCCAAGGTTACACGGCTAGGTTTTTGTTTGTGTGGATTAAGTGTTGGAGGCCGGGCTCCGAACTCAGGTCCTTCTGACTCCAGGGCCGGCGCTCTATTCACTGCGCCACCTAGCCGCCCCCACCATGTGAACTCTTGCCTTGTATTAGTTCTCCATAAAATAGTCTTTTTGGCAAGCATACATTTTGCATTCTAATCATGTGGTTAGCCCATCGGAGTTGTGCTTTCTGAAGCAAAGTTTGAATGCTTGGCAGTTTAGTTCAAGAGAGGACCTCAGTGTCTGATATCTTATCCTGCCAGGTGGTCTTCAGAATCTTCCCAAGACAATTCAAATGGAAGCAATTCAGTTTCCTGGTGTGGTGCTCATATATGTCCAGGTTTCACAGGCGTACCACAATGAGATTAGCACAGTCTAGTAGTCAATCTAATACCGCTTCTCTCCCATACTTTCCATTGGAGCCACCCAAAGACTGAGCTAGCTCTGGCAATGTGTGCGTCAACCTCATCATCAAGGTGTACATCCCTGGAAAGTACACTACTAAGTTAAGTGAACTTGTCCACAGCATTCAAAACTTCTCCATTTGCTGTAATCAATGGTTCCAGCATGGAACCATCATGGACAGTGTGGTGCTGGCTGGTGGAGAACCTGTGTTTTCTTGGTGTTAATTGTCAGGCCACAATTAGCACAAGTAGCAGAGAACTGATCCATATTTTGTTGCATCTCAGCTTCAGAGGTTGCATTGAATCCACAATCATCTGCAAACAGAAAATCATGCACCAACACTTCCTCCACTTTGGTCTTGGTTTGTAGCTTTTTCAAGTTGAAGAATTTGCCATCATTGTGGTAATTGACCTTGATGTCATGTTCATCCTAATTGAAAGCATTTGACAACATGGCTAAAAACATCATGCTAAAAATTTAGCATGGGAGCAAGCACACAGCCTCATTTCACCCCATTGGTGATTGGGAAGGCAAGAGAGTATTGTCCATTATCTAGAACCCAGGCAAGTATGTCATCATGAAATTGATGTACAATGCTGATTAACTTCTCTGGGCAACCAAATTTTGACATAATTTTCCATAAACCCTCATGACTAACAGTATTAAAGGCTTTTTATTAAAGGCAGATCTACAAACATGTACAGACCTCTGTTCTGCTCCTGGCATTTCTACTAGAGTTGTCTGGCAGCAAACACCATACCAATTGTTCCTCAGCCCTTTCTGAAGCCACACTGGCTCTCAGGTAGGTGACCATCTTCCAGGTGAAAGAGCAGCCTATTAAGGAGGACTCTGGCAAGAATCTTCCCAGTAATGACTAAGAGAGAGACCTCCCCCACCCCTGTAATTGTCACAGGACAATCTATTTCCTTTAAAATACTATTGTGCTATAAGAAATGATGAGCAGGCAGATTTCAGAAAAACCTAGAAAGACTTACATGAATAGATGCTGAATGAAGTGAGCAGAATCAAGAGAATATTGTACACAGTAATAGCAATATTGTATGATGATCAACTATGAATGACTCAGCTCTTCTCAGCAATACAATGTTCCAAGACAATTCCAAGACCCATCCTGGAAAATACTATTCACATTCAGAGAAAGAACAGGCAGAGTCTGAATGTAGATTGGAGCATACTATTTTCCATTTCTTTGCTTTTTTCATGTTTTTTTTCCTTTTGCTCTGTTTCTTCTTTCATGACTAATATGAAATGGCCATTGGAGCTTGGGCAGGGACCTATTGTGGTGCAATCTATGAGCTTCCTTTCTATAAAGGAAGGAAGGAAGGAAGGAAGAGAGAGAGAAAGAAACCTAGCCAGTAAACCCCAGATTAAGTGGGAAGCTTCTGGTCATCAAAATTTACCTTCCTTTAAACTTTTTCTTTTTTTTTTTGCCTTTTGGAGGGCAATTGGGGTTAAGTAACTTGCCCAAGGTCACAAGGCTAGGTTTTTTATTTGTGTGTGTTAAGTGTCTGAGGCTGGATCCGAACCCAGGTCCTTTTGACTTCAGGGCTGACGCTCTACTCACTGCGCCACCTAGCCACCCCATCCTTTAGAGAGGAGAAGGAGAAGGAGAGGGAAAGGGAGAAGCAGAGGACAAGCTGAGTTACCAAACTAGCTGTATTTTGGGCCCTCCTGGCTTGGAGTCAATGGTAACTGTTCCTCTTTGGAACAGCAACCCTGAGGGTCTTCCCCTCCCAGCTTGATTTTTTTTCCTTGTTTTCTAATTAAAGGGGTCATTCCTTGACTCATTTCTTAAAGAGGCCTATTCACTGAATGGGGATTACCTCACTCTAAGTGAGTACAGGAAAAGGCCTTAGGCTAAAAGGGCCAGGGTCTCCCTGGGTCATCTCCAGTCATCCTGATGAATATCTGTTCACTGGATCCAGATGGCTCTGGAGGAGAAAGTGAGGCCGGTGACCTTGCACGGTCCCTCACTCATATCAAAGTCAACTGCAAGTCATGTCATCATTTCCCTGATGCCATGGTCCTCTTGGACTTTTTTTTTTTTTTTTGCTTTTTGGAGGGCAATTGGGGTTAAGTGACTTGCCCAAGGTCACACAGCTAGTTTTTTGTGTGTGTGTTAAGTGTCTGAGGCTGGATTCATGGTCCTCTTTGAAAACAAAGGACAAACACAACAATGAAATGGACTGATATGACATGATATGATATGATATAACATAATATAACATAATATAGCACACAACATAATTGGACATATATAACCTATATAAAATTGCTTACTATTTTAGGGAGGGGAAAGAGGAAAGAAGAAGGGAGAAAAATTGGGAATTCAACATACCTTTAAAAAAAGATATCATATGATGCAAAAAATTGTATTCTTTAATGTTTCCATTCAGAAGATGTTGTGTCTTACAAATCTAATTTTTCTAGTCTAAAAAAATAGAAGAAGAAGAAGAAGAAGAGGAAGAAGAAGAAGGAGAAGGAGGAAGAGGAGGAGGAGGAGAAGGAGAAGAAGAAGAAGAAGAAGAAGAAGAAGAAGAAGAAGAAGAAGAAGAAGAAGAAGAAGAAGAAGAAGAAGAAGAAGAAGAAAAGTTACACAGAGCACTAAGAGGTTAAGTGATTTGCTCAGGTTCATGCAGTTAGTACGTGTCTGTGTTGGGGCTTGCAGTGAGGTCTTCCCTGTGTTGAAACCAGCTCTATACCCACTACACAACACCATCTCTGTTTATAAGATACTCACAAGTATTTATTAAGATAAATTTTTTTGGCACAGCAGATGCTCTCCCAACAAACAAAGTTCATTCCTCAACAAAAAGAAGTCTGATTATTTATAATTTAAAGAAATGAGGGATAGGTCCCTTGACTTTGACAATAATATCCAAAAACTAATTGTGGCATCCCCATTATGATTCTCCTTACATTGAAGTTGATGCTATGCATTTTATTCTTTTTTTGTATCTGCTTCCATAAATCTGCATTGCTTCATACAAATAATTTTAATAAATTTTACAAGTTGTATTTATGTTAATATTAACATATTTATTATCATTCATATGGTGTGTTCAATAATACAATATGATTATATTAATCAACATACTTAAAAAAGTAATTTATTATATAACATATCAATATAATATATATTATGTTGTAATATATTGATATAATATATAATAATATATTTAAAATAATCTCTTCATACAATATAATTAAGAATTTTTAATAACCATAAGTAACAATTTTAAAAGTTAAATCGAAGACATGATTGTTCATTTTATTTCAGTCTCAGAAAAACTCCTGAAAAGAAGACTTAGATAAAATATATCACCTTATTACTAGTTCTGAAAAAAAATTAAATCCATTGATGTAAGTAATCCCTAAAACCTAGTTCAGAAATGATGAGGACCACTTTGTTGTGGGTCAAATCTGTTTATTTGGTAATTAACAGCTTAGTAGGGTCCCTTCCTGAAATTTTTCCTTTGAGCATCAAAATTTAGATTTAGGCCACTGATTATATCCATTAGGTAGTTCAGCTTTTCTAGTAATCTAGTCCCACAGAGAGGTCTTGAGAAAACAACACATTTCACAAATCCTTGTGATGTTGTCAGGCCATCAATTAGAGAGAGATAGTCTCTACTTCTCCAAAGAAATCAAAACTCAGCAACCAGTTAAGCTTGTCTTGAGCTGGTATGCAACAAAGTTGTAGACTAGCCTAGTTGGAGAAAGGAAATACAGGAAATAACAAACATACACATGCACACGTGTGTACATATGCACACACATCAGTGAACAATACATAACATATACCTGATTTAAATTAGAGATTTGGAGGTGAAAGTCACTGGGAGACCATATAGTCTAATTGTCTTATTTTGGAAATCTGGAAATTGAGGCCTATAAAAGTAATGGAATGCAGAAGGAGGTTAAGACATGGTTCTTGCTCTAAAGGGCTTACAGTCTAGTTAGAGAGAGGAAAGACAGGAAATATACACATACACACATGTGTATGTACATGCACACATACCAGTGGGCAATACATCACATATAACTAACTTAAATTAGAGATTTAGAGCTGAAAGTCACTTAGGGATCATCTATTCAAGTTGTCTCATTTCAGAAATCAGGAACCTGAGGCCTATAAAAGTAAGTGACTTATCTAAGGTCATACAACTAGGAAAAATCACAGACACAAATTCAAAACCAGATGCCCGCTCCAAATCCCATGCCTTTTCCAATTCCAATGTGATGCCAACTCTAAAATGCTTGGAGAGCAGCTTCAGAAAAGAGAGGAACCACTAAGGACTGAAGAGGGCAGGGGAGGTTTCATGCAAGACTTAGTACTGGGAGTTGAAGGATAGATAGAATTTGAACAGGATAATTTGGATAATTTGACAAGAAAAGGAGAAGGTAAGAAGGGGAGGGGCATGCCATGAGCTCAGGTCTGGAAGTAGGAATGAGCATAGTGTAGAATGATAGAATCATAGGCTTTTTAGAGATGCAGGGAACTTTAGCTAAAATCATTTTTCAGATGAAGAAGTTAGATGGGGTCAAGTACTTGCTTAGTGTCACACTGGAACAGATAAGAAGGTGCCCAGAGGAAAATCGTGAGGAATAAAGTTAAATGGAAAAGGTTGGGGCAGATTATGCAGAGACCTGAAAGTCAGGCAAAAGAGAGTATGTATAGACAGACAATTAGGAAGTAGGGAGCTTCTGAGGGTTTTTTCCTTTATTTTCTTTAAAGTGCATAACGATGCAAAAAGCTGTATTCAAAACGGTTGGGGAAGGAAGAGTGTAGAGTCAGACAGACAAGGTAGGAATCTTATTAGAGTGATTCAGGCATAGATGTGTATCATAATAAGTTAACCATAAGCTACAAGTAGCAAAGATGAATAGACTAGAAAGAAGTTAAAAGAGGTAGATGAGTAAAGGGTGACATGGGACAAGGAATTTCTCCTCCCATGCAAATTCCAAGAGCTGAGCTGCCTTTGAATGGCTCCTATTCCCTTCTCTGATATAATTCCTCCTCTCCCAAATAGTATCAGACTGATCAGACAGTTGATCAACAATCCACAATCATTTATTAAACACCTACTATGTGTCAGGCATTGTGCTAAAAGCTGGGGGAGGGGGGAATGAAATATGTACAGTCCCTGCCTTCAAGGAGCTCACATCCTAATGGGGGAGGGGGGAGAAAAACATGCAAATAAATGTGTACATACAAATACAACACAGTAAATTGGAGATGGTTTTAGAGGTTTATAGTTTATTGAATTAGGAAGTAATGTTGTCAAACTTATACTCTAAGATCATATTGGCAGCTGAGCAAAGGATGAGCTTGAATAGAGAGAGACTTGTGGCAGGGAGACCAACCAGACGATTGTTGCAATAGTCTAGGCATGAGATGAGAATGTCCATACCAGGTTGGTAGCTATATATGAGTGAAGGGCTGGGGACATGCATGAGAGATATTGTGAAGGTAGAAATAACAAGAATTGGCAATGGATGGGATAGGTGGGGTAAAAAAGAATGAGGAGTCAAGGACAAGCCCTAGGTTGTGAGCCTAGGTGACTGGGAGCATGGCAGTGACCTTAGCAGAAAAAGGGAAATTGAAAAGAGGGGGAAGTTTGGGGAAAAGATAATAAGTTCTATTTTAGATACATTGAATTAAAGATGTCTACAGGGTATCCAGTTGGAGATGTCCAAAAGGCAGCTAGAAATGGGAGGCTAGAGATTAGGAGAGAAGTTAGAGATAGACAAATAGATATGGGAATCATCTGCAGAGAGATGATAATTGAACCTATTAGATCACCAGGCAAGATAGTATAGAGGGAAAAGAGGATTGTTAAGGAAAGAGAATTGGAAGTTATACAGAGTTAGTGGGCATGACCCAGATCTGAGGTTTTCAAACTCATTTGGCCTACCTCCCTCAAAAAAAAATTATTCAGTGCCACCCTGGAAATCTACTTTCTTTAACCCTTCAATGGTTTTAAAAATTTGCCTCATTTAAAAATATTTAAAATTGTCTAAATGATGTATCTTAAATTTAATAATTTATTGTAAATTTGTGGGGTTTTCCTGCATTGAAATTTTGATGATCCAATATTGTGTCATGTAACTGTATAGTATTGTATTGTAAACAAGTCATTACGTGCACATATTCCTGAAGACGCATGCTAGACTTCCCGACAGTGCACACCTGCCGTCACTTACTTATTAAAGACCTGTTGGTGGGTTTAATCACTGATTGGTTATAATTTGCATTTTGTGTGTTTATTTGGAAAATAATGCAATCACTGTAGCTTTAACTCAGTTACACGACAGATGAAACAGGTACAAATGGTTTTTCAAAATTCTCTTCTCTTCTTTCCTTATGCTCCCACAGCACCCTGATTTTTATTCAGTGCCCCCCAAGTGCACCCAAGGCTACTGCTGCCCCCAGATCATTCTATTACCCCCTAGGGGGCTGTATCACCCACTTTGGGAACCTCTAAATCCTAGATGAAAGATCCAATAAGAAAGACTAAAAAGGAGCAATTAGACAGAAGTATCCCCAAAAATGGAGTTTCAAAAAGAAGGTGATCAACAGCGTCTAAGGCTGCAGAGAGGTCAAGAAGGATTGTGCAAAAGCAACTGCTTCTCTGTTCCTGGCTAATAAAATAGAAGTTGTCTAACTGGCGAAGCAGATGGGTAGAACAGTAAATGAGATGGGTACAACATGGATAAATTGGGGCTGACGGAAAGGCTCTGCAAACCTTCAGCCAGCCTATCTACTAGAACCAGCTAGCATAAGACAATGAAAACCATTGCCCAACATGTCCTGAAGAGGCTAGGAACAAAAGCTAAAACCTGAAAGAATCATTCTAAAGCATCAGTTCTCAAATGTGGTTCCCAGACCTTTAGGAGGCCCTGAGACCCTTTTAGGAGATCTATGATGAGGTCAAAAGTATTTTCACAATACTAAGACATTTTGTTTTGTTTTGTTTTGTTTTTTGAGGGCAATTGGGGTTAAGTAACTTGCCCAAGGTCACACGGCTAGGTTTTTTGTTTGTGTGTGCATTAAGTGTCTGAGGCCGGATCTGAGCTCAGGTCCTTCTGACTCCAGGGCCGACACTCTACTCACTGCACCACCTAGCCACCCCTGTATTCCCTTCTGACAAAATTAATCATTTAACAAGGATTGTTAGAAAATGAAATTTAATAATTGTAAATTTAAATATAAACAGATTAAATTTCCCTAGAAAAAGAAAAAATGTTACAGAATGAATGAAAAAAAGCATAATTTAGCAATATGCTGGGAAACATATCTCATGTTAAGAGGTATAAGTAGATTTTGAACTAAAAATATAGAACAGGAAAATCTGAAATTGTTCTTTTTCCACTTAGCTGTACTCATCTTAAGTTGGTTTGGTTTTTTGTGTGTGTTTGTGTGTGTTTTTTTATCATGCCCAGCAACATTTTCATCCTGTAAAATCACTGGAACTCATCTCTTATCAGACCTTCTGTCCCTGTGGCCCCTCCTTCTGATTGGAGAGTGGAGACATCTTCCCAGAATCTCCATTTAAGGAGGGAAGTCCAGGCTAGCCATGTCTTCATTAGTCACCCAGCTATACTCTTTCTGGACTTCATCATTCCTCCTACTCCAAGTATCTTCCCCTGACCTCCCTTTTCAACTTCCTTCTCTGTGTTGTTTTTTGTGTTTTGGGGGGGTTTTTTTTTTTGTTTGTTTTGTTTTTTGGTGTGTTTTTGTTTTTGTGTGTTGTTTGTGTGTGGGTTTTTTTGGGGTTGGGTTGTTTTGGTTTGTTGTTGTTGTGTTTTTTTTGGTTTTTTTTTTTTTTGGTGTTGGTGTGTTTTGTGTTTTTTTTTTTTGGTGTTTTGTTTGGTTTTTTTGGTGGGGTTTTGTTGTTGTTTTTTGGGTTTTTTTTTGTTTGGGGTTTTTTTGTGTTTGGGGGTTGGTGGGTGGGGGGTGGGGTGTTTGGTGTGGTTTTTTGGTTTGTGTTGTTGTGGTTGGTGGGGTGTGGTTTTGAATGTGAAATATCTTATTGGAAAAAGCACTGACCTGGAAAATAGATCCAGGAGAGATAATTTAAAAATTAACGGACTACTTGAAATCCATGAGCAAAAAAAGAGCCTAGAAATCTCCTTCAAGAAATTCTCAAGTAAAATTGCCCTGATATTCTAGAACCAGAAGGAAAAATAGAAATTGAAAGAATTCACTGATTGCCTCTTGAAAAAGATCCCAAAAAGAAATCTCCTAGGAATACTATAGCCAAATTCCAGACTTCCCAGGTCAAGGAGAAAATACTGCAAGTAGTCAGGAAGAAACAATTTGAGTATTATGGAAACACAATCAGGATAACACAAGACCTAGCAGTTTCTACATTAAGGGATAAAAGGGCTTGGAATATGATATTCTGGAGGTCAAAGGAGCTAGGACTAAAACCAACAATCACCTACCCAGCAAAACTGAGTATAATGCTTCAGGGGAAAATATAGTCATTCAATGAAATATAGGATTTTCAAGCATTCTTGATGAAAAACCAGAGCTGAACAGAAAATTTGACTTTCAAATACAAGAAGCAAGAGAAGCATGAGAAGGTAAACAGGAAAAAGAAATCATAAGGAACTTATTAAAGTTGAACTATTTACATTCCTACATGGAAAAATGATAATTGTATCTCATAAGACTTTTCTCAGTATAAGGATAGTTAAAGGGAATATATATGTATATATACAAACATTTATGTATGTATAGGAGAGTGTATATGAATATAAATATATATGTGAGCATGGGTATATATGTATGTTCATATATACATAGACAGAAGGCACAGGGTCAGTTGACTAGGAAGGGATGATATCTAAAAAATAAAATTAAGAGGTGAAAGAGGAATTAATTGGAAGAAGGAGAAAGGGAGAGATAGAATAGGGTAGATTATTTCATATAAAAGAAGCAAGAGAAAACTCTTACAATGGAGGGAAAGAGCAGAAAGGTGAAAGGGAATGGGACAACCTTACTCTCATTGAATTTGGCTTAAAGAGGGATAACATACACACTCAATTGGGTATCTTACCCTGCAGGAAAATAAGGGGAAGAGGATAAAAGGGGGGATGATAGAAGGGAGGACAGTTTGGGGGAGAGGGTAGTTAGAAGCAAACATTTTTGAAAAGGGATAGGGTCAAAGGAGAAAATGGAGTAAGTGGAGGGCAGGATAGGATGGAGGGAAATAGAGTTAGTCTTTCACAGTATAGCTACTATGGAAATTATTTGGGTAAGTACACATGTACAACCTATATTGAATTGCTTATCTTCCTAGTGGGGGTGGGTGGAAGAAGGGAAAAAAATCTGGAACTCAAATTTTTTAAAACAAATGTTTGAAAAAAAGGGTTTGGTTTTTCTTTTTTTTACATGCAACTGGAAAATAAGATATACAGGCACTGGGGTATAAAAATCCATCTTGCCCTGATAGAAAGTTAGGGGAGGAATGGGGGAGGATATAGGAGACAACAGATTGGGGGAAGGGGTATTCAGTAGGCTTGTTATTTTGGGGTGGGGGATAGGGGACAGACAGGGAGAAAAATCTGTAACTCAAAATCTTGTGGAAATGAATGTTGAAAACTATAAATAAATTGAAGGGGAAAAAAGGAAAAAAACAAATAGAAAGGTCTAGTTGAGATGAGTTATAAAATTTATAATGGGCCTAATCAGTATGATTTTGTGACTTTCTCCCATGACTCTTAGCAACATACAAGAGAAACAGGGAAGTTGGATAATGGGAGTAACCCAAGATTCAGGTTTGAAAAGGAATATGGATCAACAGAACAAAGGGGCAAGGGATTCAAGAGTATGGGATAGTATAAAGCTGAACTGGTTAACTCTAAGGTCAAGGATATAAAGGAAAGAAAGTGAGGCTAGAAAAGGCTTAAAGGTCTAGAACAGCAAGAATCAGTGTCACAAATTATCTATTGCTAAACCTCCTCCTATGTAAAATGTAAGAATTGAATTAGTACCTAATCATCCTTCCAGTTATGAGATTCTACTATTCTACGTTTTTGTAGGAAATTAATCAGAAACCTTTTTATCTATACATCAGACAAATAAATAATGCCAGTTCTTCCAGTACAATGGACACCAGGGAAAGCCTGACTGAGAAAGATCTGGAGGAAAGTTATCAGGGATTTCCTCATTCCTAAAGAAACCAGAACTAGAGATTATGTGGACAACAGGTCTATGGTCCTACACTGAGAAAAACTTGCATCTCAAGTACATTCACCTTCATAGACAGAATGCATATACGAGTTGGCACGGGGTCTGAACGGATACAAGGCCTAGACTAAACCTCATTGTTTTATAAAGGAGTCATGAATCACAGATGCTATTTCCAGAGCAAGGCCTATGTCTTCAGGGATTGTTTTTATTTTTTTTTTAACTTTCTCCTTTAAATCCTCTTAGAACTTCCGAAGTTCTCAGTGTCTGCCTCAAAACTATTCAAGAATTTGTAGCCAGCTGCCTACCTCAGTTTGTCCATGCTCCCAACACATTTTTAAGTTTAATCTGCACCATTAATGAAAGACCTATTGAGCTGACTCCAACATACCTCACAGATCTCAAGGAGACCCTCAGCACCTGGAACAAATAGAGCTTAGCCCAGTGCCTTGAATGTAGGAAGTCCTTCATAATGGCTTGCTGACTTGAATTAAAATGCTCTCTGGAACAGATTCTTTATGACCAGCAGCATTATTTTCATGTCTAAATGTAAGAAAACCAATGGACCAACTATTTACGAATTATAAATTACTAAAATTAAAATCCACAATTGTTATTCCTTTTAACTATATGGGATTTTTGGAGGAGGGCTTAGGGAGAGAGTGTTTTCATTGGAGGGAGGCAGAAGTTAGCCTTAGTTTAAACTAAAAAAGCAAATTCTTTATGTTAGCAATACAAATGTGCCTAAGTGGAAACAACAAGAGACAGGACAGTTTTCAGAGATTCATAGAAGGGACTTGGGAAGTCACCAAGTTTAAGCCCCTTATCTTACAAATAAGGAAACTGAGATTTGGAGAGATTGAAACTATTTTCCCAAGGTCACACAGCTAATGACTATCTCTTGTTGCTCAGTTGTGTCCACCACTTCATGACCCTGTGGACCATACTTTCTACAGGGTTTTCTTAGAAAAGATCCTAGAGTTGTTTGTTATTTCCTTTCCCCCTGGATTAAGGCAAACAGAGGCCACATAGCTAAGGAGTGTCTGAAGCTGATTTGAACTCAGGTCTTCCTGACTCCAGGCCCAGCTCTCTATTCACCAATCCACCTAGATACATCCTATGCAAAGATAGGTTAAGTGACTTGCCCAAAGTCATACAGCTAGTAAGTGTCAGAGGCTGGATTTGAACTCAGGTCTCCCTTATTCCAGGCACAGAGCTCCATCCACTGAGCCGTCTGGCTCCCTGTAATGAGTGTCTTAGGTAGGATTCAAATTTAGGTCTAGCCTTATCACAATGAAATTCCTATAAAGAAATAAAACCAAACCAAACACTGAAATCTTGGTTTAGTATTCAAGGTCTCTGGTTGCCTGCCCAGCCTGAGGACAGTGTATGCTCAAACACTCCCCTACTTGGCACTGCCAGCAGTTAGAAATGTCACCTTCAGAGACATCTGCTGGTTCTGCAGGTTTTGACAGTTCTACTGTGACACAGTAGATGGCGCACTGGGCCTGGAGTCAGGAAGACCTGACTTCAAATCTGGCCTCAGACACTTAGTAGCTGTGTGACCCTGGGCAAGTCACTTAACCTCAGTCTGCCTCATTTCCTCAACTGTCAAATAAGGACAGTATCAATATCTACTTTTCAGGGTTGGTGCGAAAGTCAAATAGATGATATTCATAAAAGCACTTCCTGCCTCCCTGGCATACAGTAGGTGCTATATAAATGCTTATTCCCTTCCCTTGTAGTCTCAGGATCCACCTTCCACAAAATGGGATTGCTTGAGAAGACCTGACTTTTTGGCGTTACAGTGTCTTTGTACGGTGAAGTACCACCAGCACCACTCTGTTTACCTTGAGCAATGAGGTAAATATTTCGCTCACTTAACTCTGGCCACTCATTTCCAAGAGTTAAGAAGGAGGCAGACTGAAGTACCCAAGGACACTGCCAGTTTCCACTGAGACAAGCAGTGGTCGTGGCCTGGTTATGAAAAGCCCTTTAGTTCTGTGGTCTTGGGAAGCCGCTGCCAGGCAGGGAGCATGGGCCTGCCAAATGGAACAAACACTCTCCTCCTTCTGGCTGGCCTATTACATACGCCTGGCTGGCTTGTTTGCTCTGGGTCTCACTGTTTGCACGACGTGATGCCCACCACTGTAAGGTGCTAGAACAACCCAAGCTGAAAACTCACTGGGCAATAGGAAGAAAGTCGACTCACTTCAATTCAGCAAACACTTTCATATAATGGCAGTGGGTCCCTTTTTTTTCCCCAAAAAAATATCGATCAGTTTTGTTTGGGGGGAGAGGTAGCTTCTCATCTCCCTCTTTTTCTTTTCTAATTATTTGTTATAAAGGACAACTCTTAGGGTGGAGAAGGGGAGGAATACAGGTGGGGCATGCTAGAGCCAGGTCTCACCAGAGAATTACTTGTTAAATTTTCCCTGTGACTATTTACACCTCAGAAACAGAAAACACTACAAATCGGGACTTGATTTATTGTTTTACTGGTTGAAGAAAGTGATAGAGAAATGCTAATAATACAAATTAAACTCAGAAGTGTGTCCTGCTTACATTATTTTATATTTTCAGTTTAAAAAGAAAACACAAACTTTAGGATATTACTTTCAAAGGTACACAGATAATCTTAACAGTATCTGAAATGTTTATAGAGCTTTGGCCTTCATCCAGAAGCA